>CM050523.1:72176260-72406260 GCA_027563665.1 Antrozous pallidus
GATGGACCCCACCCCTGATAGACTCCCACCCCTGACGGACTCTCACCCCTGATGGACCCCACCCCTGATGGACCCCACCCCTGATGAATCCCACCCCTGACGGACTCTCACCCCTGATGGACCCCACCCCTGATGGACCCCACCCCGGATGAATCCCACCCCTGATGGACCTCAGACCAGCGGCACCGTTTGCCTTGTCCCCGTGGCCTGTCCTGTTTCCGGCAGAAACCCACCCCTGACCGGTGTGCAACGGGAACAGGCCGGCAGCTGGCGCCGGAGCCGCCGCTCGCAATCCTCCTCTTCCGTGGGCCCGGTCCGTTCAGCCGTGAGACCCGGGCTGCAGGGGCGCAGCCTCGGGGAGCCCGGGAGCCCCAGGACGCCGCCGGGCAGGCAGCGCGTGGGCAGGCGGGGGCGGGAGGAGGGAAAGTCGAGCCAACGCAAATCCGGGGGGAACTGTGTTCCAGAGACACCCAGGCCACCCCGAAATCACACGTCAGCACGGACGCCGCCGAGTTCTAGCAAAACCGAATAGTGACCCTCATGGGATTCTCACAGCAAGAAAACCTTTTCATTTTTATAAACATTTGAAAACGTTTTTTAAAAAACCCTTGTCAGCTCATGGGTTGTAGCTGGCTAACGGGTGACTCTTCTTCCGGGCCACCTCACGTTGTGCCAGGGCGCTCCCAGGTCAGGGGTACGAGTGGTGACGAGTGTACCTGAGGCCCCTAAAACCCCAAGAAATGCAGAGCTGCATGCAGGAGGCGTGTGTCCCCAGTTTGAAGAGCTGTCTTTGGTGCTGAAGCTTCTCTGTGGTGTGGCCTGAAACGGGCCGGCTCAGGGACATCCCTCTGAGCCCCCCTCTCCCCGCTCGCCTCTGGCACAGTTTGTAAGGATTACAGGCCTTTTCATTTTTATTGCATTTCAGGGTGACATTGCTACTAAAGTCGTGGAGGTTTCAGGGGTGCCATGCCATCTCTCGTCATCTGTATGTTGTATTGTGTGTTCATCCCCCCAGCCAAGTCTCCTTCCCTCACCATTTATCCGCCACGCGCTCTACCTCCCCCGCGATCACGATGCTGTTGTTTGTGTCTGACTTGGTTTGTTTTTTGCTTAATTTCTTCACCTTCTTCACGCGGCTCCCCCCGCGCCCCCCTCCCCTGACAGCTGCCAGTCAGCGTGGTCTGCGAGTCTGTTTCTGTTTGGTTTGCGTGTTTGTTGTGTTCGCAGATCCTGAAAATGCCGGGGAGCGCCCGCCACGTGCAGGGCCTGGCAGGCTGGTGGGAGCGGCAGGGAGCCTGACGCCTGTGGCTCCTCAGGCCTCACGGGGGGGGTCTCAGGAGGGGGCGTCGCTGACACTCCTCACTCTGGGGAGAGAGGGCTGAGACTCAGAGACGGAAGGCCTGTGGCCCAGATCCCCCCTCAGGGGCAGGGATGACAGAGGAAGAGGCCCCCCCCCCCCCCGCCACAGGTCCCACCCTCTCTTCCGCACCCGCTGGGCGAGGCCGACGGGGCGGGGGTCCCCTGGGTCTGGGATGTTGAACTGCATCCGGGAGCCCTGCTCACGGGGGGCGGGGGGGAGGTGGCCGCTTGCCGGGCCCTGGTGTAACGGCCACAAACATCGCCCCGCCCGCCCCGTGTCCCGTGTCCCGTGTCCCGTGAGGGCGGGAGCTGCCCTGTGCGGACCCGGACCCCCTTCCACGGCCGGCACTCACCCGGGCAGTGTCCCGTCTGCTGTCTCGTAGGAGAACAGGTGTCACCTGAGGGATTCATTTTGCTGGAAAGCGTGTTTCTCCCAACATGGCTCTCGATTCGCGTCGTCTCCTGAAACAGGTCTGGGCAGGGAGGGCAGGTGGCGGATACATGGGCAGGCTCCCGGGTCCTCCCCGACCAGCCAGGCTGCGTCTTGGTGTGGGTGCTGCATTCCAGCCTCGAGAAAGCACCTGTTTTCTCTCATCAAGTACCACGCGGCTGAGTACCACGCCGCTGAGTACCACACCGCTGAGTACCACACCACTAAGTACCACACCGCTGAGTACCACACCTCTCAGAGTACCACGCCGCTGAGTACCACACCACCGAGTACCACACCGCTGAGTACCATGCCGCTGAGTACCACGCCGCTGAGTACCACACCACCGAGTACCACACCACCGAGTACTACGTTGCTGAGTACCACGCGGCTGAGTACCACACCACCGAGTACCACACCGCTGAGTACCACACTGCTAAGTACCATGCCGCTGAGAGTACCACACCTCTGAGTACCACACTTCTGAGTACCACGCCTCTGAGTACCACACCTCTGAGTACCACACCTCTGAGTACCACGACACGTGGGACAGGTGCTGGTGGGACAGGTGCTGCACACGCCCTGGCTCCAGCCCTTGCCGGTGGCCGGAAGTGCCGAGGCCAGCGGTGAAGTCTCTGCCCCAGACGTCCCCCACACGGGTCTGCACAGAAAATGGTCCGCATCCCCACGAGCACATGCCCACGGGCGCCAAGGTGCACGTCCTTCCTCCTCCTCCTGCTTGGAACATACACCGTGCCTCTGGGATGCTGATCATTCGCTGGGGTCTGGGGCTCCCTCAGAGACGCTGAGTTTACTCCCCCCCCCAGCCCGCCCCCCCCCCCCCCCATGGCTGCATCTCCGCTTCCTCGTCTCCAACAGAGAAATCACCTCGGGGCCCGGGACCGGCAGGTCAGCGTCAGTGCCAGACCCTGACACCCTCGTCTCCCCGCACCGCACCGAGGCCTGCCCTCCAGCCGGGCCCAGAGACCCCGAGTCCTGGCAGGTGTGGAGGTGCTTTCTCCCCCCCACCTACGGAGCAGCAGGCCGAGCGCTCTCCCTGCTCCCCGCAGAAAGGAAGTCCACGTTCCGTGGCTTGTTCGTCCGCCTCGGCTTCAGGGAGAAACAGGCCGCACGTGGGGAATGAAAGACGATCGTGCCCCCCCAATCCCCCGGGCGGTGGCTGAGTCACCCCCACGTCCAGGCCCTGCAGCCACAGCCGGACACGGAGGGAGAGGCAGCTGCCCGCTGCTGTTTCCAAGAACTTCAGCCGTCCCACCAAAATAGTGTCTGAACTTCGGGAACACTCTTTCTGATGGTCTCCGGGGAGGGCCATTCCTGGGGTCCAAGACGACACTGAGTCTCGGAGTGGCCAAGCCTCCCTCGCTCCCCTGGCCGCCACGCCCTCCGCTGCCTGCTGCGCTCGGTGCTTTAGAGGCGGCGGGTCTGGGGGCGGGCAGGGGGCCGGCGGGGGGGGGGGGGGGGAGGCAGGAGGAGACAAGTTGAAGGCTCCATTAAAAAAAAAAAAGACCTCAACATATTTATAGGTTTAAAAATTGCCCCCATGGAGTCAAGAAATAACTTAAAACATGCTCATCAGATTAAAAAGAAAAAAAGATGGCTTGTTTGAAGCTTAATAAAAATGCCTATTAAAATAGACCTGCAGATGCCGGCCCATATGCATGGTGCGTGTCTGTGTTCCTATGTGAATATATTAAAAGCTCGAGGCACTCATGCCATCTGCCCAGATCCGCGCCGGTGGGAGGCAGCGCGGGGGCCGGAACAAATGAGCCCCCGGCAGCTGAGGGCAGCCCCCACCTGCCCCTCCTCCCGGAGACAGGGTGCCATAGGCGTTCCTCCCTCTCTTCCCGCGTGGCGTCCACAGGGCCGCTGGCTGCACCCTGGGCTGTTTGAGATGCGCCCGGTAAGGCCGGGTTGCCTTGGCTGCTGCCTGTACCTCCCCCCGCCTTTTAGCCCCCCGCCCAGCCACCCACCCGCCGTGACTCTCTCCACCTGTGACCCAGAGCCGGGACAGGAGCTGGGGCGTGGGCCGCCGAGACCTGTGTCCTCAGCTTTGCAGGGCTCGGAGGCTGGGTCCCGCCTGGCTTACCGCGGCTCCTTTCCTTCCTTTGGCCCAACGGGCCTTGTTGCTGGTGGCCGAGCTGACCCCAGGGACCAGGGTTACTGGGAACGCAGAGAGGAGATGGATGTTACACGCCTGCCTCGACCTCAGGGGCTCCCCAGTGCTGAGAAGCAGATGCAGGATTTGGGGAGCTGAGCCAGGCGGGGTGACCAGCCCCTCAGGGAGAAGAAGGGCAGAGCGGGCACCTCCGTCCTCCCTCCCATCCACTGTACAGAGCAGACACCCCCTCCTCCCTCCATCCACGGTGCAGAGCGGACACCTTCCTCCTCCCTCCATCCACTGTGCAGAGCAAACACCTCCTTTCTCCATCCACTGTGCACAGCGGACACCCCCTCCTCCCTCCATCCACTGTGCAGAGCGGACACCCCTCCTCCCTCCATCCACTGTGCAGAGTGGACACCTTCCTCCCTCCATCCACTGTGCAGAGCCAACACCTCCTTTCTCCATCCACTGTGCAGAGCGGACACCCCTCCTCCCTCCATCCACTGTGCAGAGTGGACACCTTCCTCCCTCCATCCACTGTACAGAGCCAACACCTCCTTTCTCCATCCACTGTGCAGAGCGGACACCTCCTCCTCCCTCCATCCACTGTGCAGAGCGGACACCTCCTCCTCCCTCCATCCACTGTGCAGAGCGGACACCTCCTCCCTCCATCCACTGTGCAGAGCGGACACCCCGCCTCCCTCCATCCACTGTGCAGAGCGGACAGCCCCTCCCCCCTCCATCCACTGTGCAGAGCGGACACCCCCTCCTCCCTCCATCCACTGTGCAGAGCGGACACCCCTCCTCCCTCCATCCACTGTGCAGAGCGGACACCCCTCCTCCCTCCATCCACTGTGCAGAGCGGACACCCCTCCTCCCTCCATCCACTGTGCAGAGCGGACACCTCCTCCTCCCTCCATCCACTGTGCAGAGCAAACACCTCCTTTCTCCATCCACTGTGCAGAGCGGACACCTCCCTCCCTCCATCCACTGTGCAGAGCGGACACCCCTCCTCCCGCCATCCACTGTGCAGAGCGGACACCCCTCCTCCCTCCATCCACTGTGCAGAGCGGACACCTCCTCCCTCCATCCACTGTGCAGAGCGGACACCCCCTCCTCCCTCCATCCACTGTGCAGAGCGGACACCTCCCTCCCTCCATCCACTGTGCAGAGCGGACACCCCTCCTCCCTCCATCCACTGTGCAGAGCGGACACCCCTCCTCCCTCCATCCACTGTGCAGAGCGGACACCTCCTCCCTCCATCCACTGTGCAGAGCGGACACCCCCTCCTCCCTCCATCCACTGTGCAGAGCGGACACCTCCCTCCCTCCATCCACTGTGCAGAGCGGGCACCTCCTCCTCCCTCCATCCACTGTGCAGAGCGGACACCCCCTCCTCCCTCCATCCACTGTGCAGAGCGGACACCCCTCCTCCCTCCATCCACTGTGCAGAGCGGACACCTCCTCCCTCCATCCACTGTGCAGAGCGGACACCCCTCCTCCCTCCATCCACTGTGCAGAGCGGACACCCCTCCTCCCTCCATCCACTGTGCAGAGCGGGCACCCCCTCCTCCCTCCTTCCTCTGTGCAGAGCGGACACCCCCTCCTCCCTCCATCCACTGTGCAGAGCGGACACCTCCTCCCTCCATCCACTGTGCAGAGCGGACACCCCCTCCTCCCTCCATCCACTGTGCAGAGCGGACACCTCCTCCCTCCATCCACTGTGCAGAGCGGACACCCCCTCCTCCCTCCATCCACTGTGCAGAGCGGACACCCCCTCCTCCCTCCATCCACTGTGCAGAGCGGACACCTCCTCCCTCCATCCACTGTGCAGAGCGGACACCCCCTCCTCCCTCCATCCACTGTGCAGAGCGGGCACCTCCTCCTCCCTCCATCCACTGTGCAGAGCGGACACCTCCTCCCTCCATCCACTGTGCAGAGCAGACACCCCCTCCTCCCTCCATCCACTGTGCAGAGCGGACACCCCTCCTCCCTCCATCCACTGTGCAGAGCGGACACCTCCTCCCTCCATCCACTGTGCAGAGCGGACACCCCCTCCTCCCTCCATCCACTGTGCAGAGCGGACACCCCCTCCTCCCTCCATCCACTGTGCAGAGCGGGCACCTCCTCCTCCATCCACTGTGCAGAGCGGACACCCCCTCCTCCCTCCATCCACTGTGCAGAGCGGACACCTCCTCCCTCCATCCACTGTGCAGAGCGGACACCCCCTCCTCCCTCCATCCACTGTGCAGAGCGGACACCTCCTCCATCCATCCACTGTGCAGAGCGGACACCCCTCCTCCATCCATCCACTGTGCAGAGCGGACACCCCTCCTCCCTCCATCCACTGTGCAGAGCGGACACCCTCCTCCCTCCATCCACTGTGCAGAGCGGACACCTCCTCCTCCCTCCATCCACTGTGCAGAGCGGACAACCCCTCCTCCCTCCATCCACTGTGCAGAGCGGACACCCCCTCCTCCCTCCATCCACTGTGCAGAGCGGACACCCCCTCCTCCCTCCATCCACTGTGCAGAGCGGACACCCCCTCCTCCCTCCATCCACTGTGCAGAGCGGACACCTCCTCCATCCATCCACTGTGCAGAGCGGACACCCCTCCTCCTCCATCCATCCACTGTGCAGAGCGGACACCCCTCCTCCCTCCATCCATCCACTGTGCAGAGCGGACACCCCTCCTCCCTCCATCCATCCACTGTGCAGAGCGGACACCCCTCCTCCCTCCATCCACTGTGCAGAGCGGACACCTCCTCCATCCATCCACTGTGCAGAGCGGACACCTTCCTCCCTCCATCCACTGTGCAGAGCGGACACCTCCTCCTCCCTCCATCCACTGTGCAGAGCGGACACCTCCTCCATCCATCCACTGTGCAGAGCGGACACCCCTCCACCCTCCATCCACTGTGCAGAGCGACACCTCCTCCATCCATCCACTGTGCAGAGCGGACACCCCTCCTCCCTCCATCCACTGTGCAGAGCGGACACCTCCTCCATCCATCCACTGTGCAGAGCGGACACCTTCCTCCCTCCATCCACTGTGCAGAGCGGACACCTCCTCCTCCCTCCATCCACTGTGCAGAGCGGACACCTCCTCCATCCATCCACTGTGCAGAGCGGACACCCCTCCTCCCTCCATCCACTGTGCAGAGCGGACACCTCCTCCATCCATCCACTGTGCAGAGCGGACACCTTCCTCCCTCCATCCACTGTGCAGAGCGGACACCTTCCTCCTCCCTCCATCCACTGTGCAGAGCGGACACCTTCCTCCCTCCATCCACTGTGCAGAGCGGACACCTTCCTCCCTCCATCCACTGTGCAGAGCGGACACCCCCTCCTCCCTCCATCCACTGTGCAGAGCGGACACCTTCCTCCCTCCATCCACTGTGCAGAGCGGACACCCCCTCCTCCCTCCATCCACTGTGCAGAGCGGACACCCCCTCCTCCCTCCATCCACTGTGCAGAGCGGACACCTTCCTCCCTCCATCCACTGTGCAGAGCGGACACCTTCCACCCTCCATCCACTGTGCAGAGCGGACACCCCCTCCTCCCTCCATCCACTGTGCAGAGCGGACACCTTCCTCCCTCCATCCACTGTGCAGAGCGGACACCCCCTCCTCCCTCCATCCACTGTGCAGAGCGGACACCTCCTCCTCCCTCCATCCACTGTGCAGAGCGGACACCTTCCTCCCTCCATCCACTGTGCAGAGCGGACACCTTCCTCCCTCCATCCACTGTGCAGAGCGGACACCTTCCTCCTCCCTCCATCCACTGTGCAGAGCGACACCTCCTCCTCCCTCCATCCACTGTGCAGAGCGGACACCTTCCTCCCTCCATCCACTGTGCAGAGCGGACACCTTCCTCCCTCCATCCACTGTGCAGAGCGGACACCTCCTCCTCCCTCCATCCACTGTGCAGAGCGGACACCTCCTCCTCCCTCCATCCACTGTGCAGAGCGGACACCCCCTCCTCCCTCCATCCACTGTGCAGAGCGGACACCTTCCTCCCTCCATCCACTGTGCAGAGCGGACACCCCCTCCTCCATCCATCCACTGTGCAGAGCGGACACCCCCTCCTCCATCCATCCACTGTGCAGAGCGGACACCCCCTCCTCCATCCATCCACTGTGCAGAGCGGACACCCCCTCCCCCCTCCATCCACTGTGCAGAGCGGACACCCCTCCTCCCTCTGGTCACTGTGCAGAGCGGACACCCCTCCTCCCTCTGGTCACTGTGCGGAGCGGACACCCCTCCTCCCTCCATCCACTGTGCAGAGCGGACACCCCTCCTCCCTCCACTCACTGTGCAGAGCGGACACCTCTCCTCCTCCATCCACTGTGCAGAGCGGACACCTTCCTCCCTCCATCCACTGTGCAGAGCGGACACCCCCTCCTCCATCCATCCACTGTGCAGAGCGGACACCCCTCCTCCCTACATCCACTGTGCAGAGCGGACACCTTCCTCCCTCCAGCCACTGTGCAGAGCGGACCCCCCCTCCTCCATCCATCCACTGTGCAGAGCGGACACCCCCTCCTCCATCCATCCACTGTGCAGAGCGGACACCCCCTCCTCCATCCATCCACTGTGCAGAGCGGACACCCCCTCCCCCCTCCATCCACTGTGCAGAGCGGACACCCCTCCTCCCTCTTGTCACTGTGCAGAGCGGACACCCCTCCTCCATCTGGTCACTGTGCGGAGCGGTCACCCCTCCTCCCTCCATCCACTGTGCAGAGCGGACACCCCTCCTCCCTCCATCCACTGTACAGAGCGGACACCCCTCCTCCCTCCATCCACTGTGCAGAGCGGACACCCCTCCTCCCTCCATCCACTGTGCAGAGCGGACACCCCTCCTCCCTCCATCCACTGTACAGAGCGGACACCCCTCCTCCTCCATCCACTGTGCAGAGCGGACACCCCTCCTCCCTCCATCCACTGTGCAGAGCGGGCACCTCCCTCCCTCCATCCACTGTGCAGAGTGGACACCTTCCTCCTCCATCCACTGTGCAGAGCGGACACCTCCTCCTCCATCCACTGTGCAGAGCGGACACCCCTCCTCCCTCCATCCACTGTGCAGAGTGGACACCTTCCTCCTCCATCCACTGTGCAGAGTGGACACCTTCCTCCCTCCATCCACTGTGCAGAGCGGACACCTTCCTCCTCCATCCATCCACTGTGCAGAGTGGACACCTTCCGCCCTCCATCCACTGTGCAGAGTGGACACCTTCCTCCCTCCATCCACTGTGCAGAGCGGACACCCCTCCTCCCTCCATCCACTGTGCAGAGTGGACACCTTCCTCCCTCCATCCACTGTGCAGAGTGGACACCTTCCTCCCTCCATCCACTGTGCAGAGCGGACACCTTCCTCCTCCATCCACTGTGCAGAGCGGACACCTCCTCCTCCATCCACTGTGCAGAGCGGACACCCCTCCTCCCTCAATCCACTGTGCAGAGCGGACACCTCCCTCCCTCCATCCACTGTGCAGAGCGGACACCCCTCCTCCCTCCATCCACTGTGCAGAGCGGACACCTCCTCCTCCATCCACTGTGCAGAGCGGACACCCCTCCTCCATCCACTGTGCAGAGCGGACACCTCCTCCTCCATCCACTGTGCAGAGCGGACACCCCTCCTCCCTCCATCCACTGTGCAGAGCGGACACCTTCCTCCTCCATCCACTGTGCAGAGCGGACACCTCCTCCTCCATCCACTGTGCAGAGCGGACACCCCTCCTCCCTCCATCCACTGTGCAGAGCGGACACCTTCCTCCCTCCATCCATCCACTGTGCAGAGCGGACACGCCCTCCTCCCTCCATCCACTGTGCAGAGCGGACACCCCTCCATCCATCCACTGTGCAGAGCGGACACCTTCCTCCTCCATCCACTGTGCAGAGCGGACACCTTCCTCCCTCCATCCACTGTGCAGAGCGGACACCTTCCTCCTCCATCCACTGTGCAGAGCGGACACCTTCCTCCCTCCATCCACTGTGCAGAGCGGACACCTTCCTCCTCCATCCATCCACTGTGCAGAGCGGACACCTTCCTCCCTCCATCCACTGTGCAGAGCGGACACCTTCCTCCTCCCTCCATCCACTGTGCAGAGCGGACACCCCCTCCTCCCTCCCTCCACTGTGCAGAGCGGACACCCCCTCCTCCCTCCATCCACTGTGCAGAGCGGACACCTTCCTCCCTCCATCCACTGTGCAGAGCGGACACCCCTCCTCCCTCCATCCACTGTGCAGAGCGGACACCTTCCTCCCTCCATCCACTGTGCAGAGCGGACACCCCTCCTCCCTCCATCCACTGTGCAGAGCGGACACCTTCCTCCTCCATCCACTGTGCAGAGCGGACACCTCCTCCTCCATCCACTGTGCAGAGCGGACACCCCTCCTCCCTCCATCCACTGTGCAGAGCGGACACCTCCTCCTCCATCCACTGTGCAGAGCGGACACCTTCCTCCCTCCATCCACTGTGCAGAGCGGACACCCCTCCTCCCTCCATCCACTGTGCAGAGCGGACACCCCCTCCTCCCTCCATCCACTGTGCAGAGCGGACACCTTCCTCCCTCCATCCACTGTGCAGAGCGGGCACCTTCCTCCCTCCATCCACTGTGCAGAGCGGACACCCCCTCCTCCCTCCATCCACTGTGCAGAGCGGACACCTTCCTCACTCCCTCCATCCACTGTGCAGAGCGGACACCTTCCTCCCTCCATCCACTGTGCAGAGCGGACACCCCCTCCTCCATCCATCCACTGTGCAGAGCGGACACCTTCCTCCCTCCATCCACTGTGCAGAGCGGGCACCTTCCTCCCTCCATCCACTGTGCAGAGCGGACACCTCCCTCCCTCCCTCCATCCACTGTGCAGAGCGGACACCTTCCTCCCTCCATCCACTGTGCAGAGCGGGCACCTTCCTCCCTCCATCCACTGTGCAGAGCGGACACCCCCTCCTCCCTCCATCCACTGTGCAGAGCGGACACCTCCTCCTCCCTCCATCCACTGTACAGAGCGGGCACCTCCTCCTCCATCCACTGTGCAGAGCGGACACCTTCCTCCCTCCATCCACTGTGCAGAGCGGGCACCTTCCTCCCTCCATCCACTGTGCAGAGCGGGCACCTTCCTCCCTCCATCCACTGTGCAGAGCGGACACCTTCCTCCCTCCCTCCATCCACTGTGCAGAGCGGACACCTTCCTCCCTCC
The DNA here is from genome assembly GCA_027563665.1 of Antrozous pallidus. NCBI lineage: Eukaryota > Metazoa > Chordata > Mammalia > Chiroptera > Vespertilionidae > Antrozous > Antrozous pallidus. Next base: position 72,187,376 of record CM050523.1, read on the forward strand.
ATCCATCCACTGTGCAGAGCGGACACCTTCCTCCCTCCATCCACTGTGCAGAGCGGGCACCTTCCTCCCTCCATCCACTGTGCAGAGCGGACACCCCCTCCTCCATCCATCCACTGTGCAGAGCGGACACCCCCTCCTCCCTCCATCCACTGTGCAGAGCGGACACCTCCTCCTCCCTCCATCCACTGTGCAGAGCGGACACCTTCCTCCTCCATCCACTGTGCAGAGCAGACACCCCCTCCTCCCTCCATCCACTGTGCAGAGCGGGCACCTCCTCCTCCATCCACTGTGCAGAGCGGACACCCCTCCTCCCTCCATCCACTGTACAGAGCGGGCACCTCCTCCTCCATCCACTGTGCAGAGCGGACACCTTCCTCCCTCCATCCACTGTGCAGAGCGGGCACCTTCCTCCCTCCATCCACTGTGCAGAGCGGGCACGTTCCTCCCTCCATCCACTGTGCAGAGCGGACACCTTCCTCCCTCCCTCCATCCACTGTGCAGAGCGGACACCTTCCTCCCTCCATCCATCCACTGTGCAGAGCGGACACCTTCCTCCCTCCATCCACTGTGCAGAGCGGGCACCTTCCTCCCTCCATCCACTGTGCAGAGCGGACACCTTCCTCCCTCCCTCCATCCACTGTGCAGAGCGGACACCTTCCTCCCTCCATCCACTGTGCAGAGCGGGCACCTTCCTCCCTCCATCCACTGTGCAGAGCGGACACCCCCTCCTCCATCCATCCACTGTGCAGAGCGGACACCCCCTCCTCCCTCCATCCACTGTGCAGAGCGGACACCTCCTCCTCCCTCCATCCACTGTGCAGAGCGGACACCTCCTCCTCCCTCCATCCACTGTGCAGAGCGGACACCTCCTCCCTCCATCCACTGTGCAGAGCGGACACCTCCTCCCTCCATCCACTGTGCAGAGCGGACACCTCCTCCCTCCATCCACTGTGCAAAGCGGACACCTCCTCCTCCCTCCATCCACTGTGCAGAGCGGACACCTCCTCCTCCCTCCATCCACTGTGCAGAGCGGACACCTCCTCCTCCCTCCATCCACTGTACAGAGCGGACACCTCCTCCTCCCTCCATCCACTGTACAGAGCGGACACCTCCTCCTCCCTCCATCCACTGTACAGAGCGGACACCTCCTCCCTACATCCACTGTGCAGAGCGGACACCTCCTCCTCCATCCACTGTGCAGAGCGGACACCCCCTCCTCCCTCCATCCACTGTACAGAGCGGGCACCTCCTCCTCCCTCCATCCACTGTGCAGAGCGGACACCTCCTCCTCCCTCCATCCACTGTGCAGAGCGGACACCTCCTCCTCCCTCCATCCACTGTGCAGAGCGGACACCTCCTCCTCCCTCCATCCACTGTACAGAGCGGGCACCTCCTCCTCCATCCACTGTGCAGAGCGGACACCTCCTCCTCCATCCACTGTGCAGAGCGGACACCCCTCCTCCCTCCATCCACTGTGCAGAGCGGACACCTCCTCCTCCCTCCATCCACTGTGCAGAGCGGACACCTCCTCCTCCCTCCATCCACTGTACAGAGCGGGCACCTCCTCCTCCATCCACTGTACAGAGCGGGCACCTCCTCCTCCATCCACTGTGCAGAGCGGACACCTCCTCCTCCATCCACTGTGCAGAGCGGACACCCCTCCTCCCTCCATCCACTGTGCAGAGCGGACACCCCCTCCTCCATCCACTGTGCAGAGCGGACACCCCTCCTCCCTCCATCCACTGTGCAGAGCGGACACCTCCTCCTCCCTCCATCCACTGTACAGAGCGGGCACCTCCTCCTCCCTCCATCCACTGTGCAGAGCGGACACCTCCTCCTCCCTCCATCCACTGTGCAGAGCGGACACCTCCTCCTCCCTCCATCCACTGTACAGAGCGGACACCTCCTCCTCCCTCCATCCACTGTGCAGAGCGGACACCTCCTCCTCCCTCCATCCACTGTACAGAGCGGACACCTCCTCCTCCCTCCATCCACTGTACAGAGCGGACACCTCCTCCTCCCTCCATCCACTGTACAGAGCGGACACCTCCTCCTCCCTCCATCCACTGTGCAGAGCGGACACCTCCTCCTCCCTCCATCCACTGTACAGAGCGGACACCTCCTCCTCCCTCCATCCACTGTGCAGAGCGGACACCTTCCTCCCTCCCATCCACTGTGCAGACCGGACACCTCCCTCGTCCCTCCATCCACTGTGCAGAGCGGACACCTCCTCCTCCCTCCATCCACTGTGCAGAGCGGACACCTCCCTCCCTCCATCCACTGTACAGAGCGGGCACCTCCCTCCCTCCCATCCACTGTGCAGACCGGACACCTCCCTCGTCCCTCCATCCACTGTGCAGAGCGGGCACCTCCTCCTCCCTCCATCCACTGTGCAGAGCGGACACCTCCCTCCCTCCATCCACTGTACAGACCGGACACCTCCCTCCTTCCCATCCACTGTGCAGACCGGACACCTCCCTCGTCCCTCCATCCACTGTGCAGAGCGGACACCCCCTCCCCCCTCCATCCACTGTGCAGAGCGGACACCCCTCGTCCCTCTGGTCTCTGTGCAGAGCAGACACCCCCTCCTCCCTCTGGTCACTGTGCGGAGCAGCGGGTGGGCTTCCTCTCGCTCCGTGGTCTTGGCTCTGGCCTTACGGAGGCTGAAAGCCCCAGCAGCCGCCATCCACAAGCCGGAGGCGTGGGAGTCTTGGGGGCTATTCTGTGTCTGAGGCCTTAGAACGTGGGTCACGTGGGAGTCCTGGGCTGGATCCCAAAGCTGAGGGAGAAACCTGGCTTGGGCAGGAGGAGGGGGTGCCAGGTCAGCACACGGACAGCCCTCTGCCCCACCTCTGGGTCCTACCGGGCCCCGGGTGCTGCCACCTCGGTTGGACTGGGCTTCCTTCCCATCCCAGCCTCAGCCTAGTCCTCCCGGAGGCCTCAGCCACACAGGATGGTGCCCACCAGCTCTCTGGGTGGCCTGACCCACCCCGCCAGGATGACACAGAACGCACCATCTGCACCCCTTGCTCTCTCCTCCGGGCCCTGGGGAACCTGCTGATTCTCTCGCTCCTCTTTCCCGGGGCAGCAGCACCAGCTGAGCCTGCGGTATCTTGGAGGAGAGGCTGGAAGAGCGTCCCCACTGGTTTCCAGCAAAGGGGCTTGTGCCCCCCCTCCTGCTACAGAGGCCTGGGAAGCTCCCGGAATGCCAAACTGCATGTTTTCCCTGCGTAGCAGCTTTGAAGACGCTGTGCATCTGTCTAGTGACATGGAATACTGCGGGTGACAGTGATCCTGGGGAAGCTAGCTCAGCAAGGCGCCTGTGGGGTCTGTGGCAGGCGCCTGCAGAGGGGGCGCAGGCCTCCATCTGTGTCCTCCTGAGAAAGGGCATCCAGAGGCTCCCGCATGCACCCCTCGCTCCTCTCCTGAGAAGCTGTGTGCAGGAAAACGAAGGAAGACTTCCCAAGAACTGGAACGGAGCGGCCGCGTCACCCTCCTGCCGCCGCTGCCAAATAATCTGTAAATTATAGCCCAGCGCCTTTCTCTCATTAATTGCACATATTCTTCTGCGTTTGGCTGCAAATCCCTTCCCTTTGGCCAAAAATGTGTACTTCTCGGCAGCACAAAGTAGGAGCTCTGAAAGGACAAGCAGTGCAGAGAGAGGAGAGAGTTAGACGGAGAAAACCACATGCCCCAGAGAGTGGAGCCCCCAGAGGGGCGGACAGAGGAGAGTGGAGTCCCCAGAGGAGGGGACGGAGGAGAGTGGAGCCCCCAGAGGAGGGGACGGAGGAGAGTGGAGTCCCCAGAGGAGCGGACGGAGGAGAATGGAGCCCCCAGAGGAGGGGACGGAGGAGAGTGGAGTCCCCAGAGGAGGGGACGGAGGAGAGTGGAGCCCCCAGAGGAGGGGACGGAGGAGAGTGGAGTCCCCAGAGGAGGGGACGGAGGAGAGTGGAGTCCCCAGAGGAGCGGACGGAGGAGAGTGGAGTCCCCAGAGGAGCGGACGGAGGAGAGTGGATCCCCCAGAGGAGGGGAGGGAGGAGAGTGGAGTCCCCAGAGGAGTGGACGGAGGAGAGTGGAGTCCCCAGAGGAGGGGACGGAGGAGAGTGGAGCCCCCAGAGGAGGGGATGGAGGAGAGTGGAGTCCCCAGAGGAGTGGACGGAGGAGAGTGGAGTCCCCAGAGGAGCGGACGGAGGAGAGTGGAGTCCCCAGAGGAGCGGATGGAGGAGAGTGGAGTCCCCAGAGGAGGGGATGGAGGAGAGTGGAGTCCCCAGAGGAGGGGACGGAGGAGAGTGCAGTCCCCAGAGGAGGGGATGGAGGAGAGTGCAGTCCCCAGAGGAGGGGACGGAGGAGAGTGGAGTCCCCAGAGGAGGGGACGGAGGAGAGTGGAGCCCCCAGAGGAGGGGACGGAGGAGAGTGGAGCCCCCAGAGGAGGGGACGGAGGAGAGTGGAGCCCCCAGAGGAGGGGACGGAGGAGAGTGGAGCCCCCAGAGGAGGGGACGGAGGAGAGTGGAGCCCCCAGAGGAGGGGACGGAGGAGAGTGGAGTCCCCAGAGGAGGTGATGGAGAATGGAGTCCCCAGAGGAAGGGACGGAGGAGAGTGGAGCCCCCAGAGGAGCAGAGGGTGAACCAGAAGTCAGTGGCTGCGGGGGGAGCAGAGCTGCCTCCTTCCCACTCCCCTCACGCCGCTCCATACCCTCTCTCTGGGCTCCTCTCTCTCTGATCTGGGCCACAGGAGCAGTGGCTTGGAGACAGCAGCATCCGCTCCCCCCACAGCCAGGGTCCCCCAGCCCAGGCCAGGCCTCCCAAGTGCCCTGCGTGTGTGTGTGCGTGTGTGTGCGTGTGTGCGCGTGTGCGTGTGTGTGTGCGTGTGTGCGTGTGTGCGTGTGTGCGCGTGTGTGCGTGTAAGTGTGTCCCACTCCGTGCCAGCGGGCCACGCTGCCCCCCTCCTGCTCGCTTACTCTGTGGACGAGCCATTCCTGCCTCTCCCTCCCCCTCCCCAGAAAACAACCTGAGCTAGAAACCTGTCGGATTTCCCCCAGAACTCACTGAGCAATCTGCCGTGGGCCCTTCGGCCAGACATCCGACAGCCGGGCTGGGCGGGCTTGGCGCCTGTCCTGCGTGGCCTCCCTTCCTGCTCCAGAGCCCCCCGGAGAGAGTGTGGGCCACAAGGCAGCCCCTCAGCGCTCTCTCTCTCCAGGCAGGTGCGCAGTCAGCCCGTTAACCTCGCCCTGGGAACTTGGGGGTCGACGTTTCACTCCCTTTGGAGTCAAACCCGGAGCAGCCATGGCGGCCTCCTTTTTTTTTTTTTTTTTTTTTTTTTGCTTTAATTTTATTTTATTTATTTTATTTTTTTTTCAATTTTTTTTATTGTTCAGTTTATTAATTACATTGTTTCCCCTTTTTTATCCCCCTATATCTTCCCTCCCCCCTGTACCTATCCCACCCTCCGCCCTCACCTCCCCCTCCCCAATGTCCTCTCCCATTGTTGCAAGATTTTTGTCCAATCTCTTGCTGCACTTCCCACAACCCTTCTCTCCCCAAGAATTGTCAGTCCATTCCCTCTCTATGTCCATGTTTCTGTTATAGTCACCCATTTATCTTGTTCATCAGCCTATCAGTTCACTTGATTTTTAGACTCATTTGTTGATAGATGTGTATTTGTTGTTCATAATTTATATTTTTACCTTTTTCTTCTTCCTCTTCTTAAAGAATATCTTTCAGCATTTCATATAATACTGGTTTGGTGGTGATGAACTCATTAAGCTTTTTCTTATCTGCGAAGCACTTTATCTGATCCTCGATTCTGAATGATAGCTTTGCTGGATAGAGTAATCTTGGTTGTAGATTCTTGCTCTTCATTATTTTGAATATTTCTTGCCACTCCCGTCTGGCCTGCATCGTTTCTGTTGAGAAATCCGCTGACAATCGGATGGGTGCTCCCCTGTAGGTAACCAACTGTTTTTCTCTTGCTGCTTTTAATATTCTCTCTTTATCTTTTGCTCTTGGCATTTTAATTATGATATGTCTTGGTGTGGTCCTCTTTAGATTCCTATATTTTGGGGTTCTGTGTACTTCTTGGGCTTTTAAGTCAGTTTCTTTCACCAGGTGGGGAAAGTTTTCAGTCACTATTTCTTCAAGTAGGTTTTCATTAACTTGCTCTCTCTCTTTTTCTGGCACCCCAATAATTCGGATGTTGGCATGCTTGAGGTTGTCCCAGAGGCCCCTTACGCTATCTTCAATTATCTGAATTCTTTTTGTTTCTTGCTTTTCCAGCTGAGTGGATTTTGGTTCTTTGTATTTCAAATCTTTGACTTGGTTCTTGTGGCCCTCTGGACTGCTTTTAGGACTTTGTGTAATATTTTTTATTTCAGTCTGTGTATGCTTGATTTCTAGTTGGTCCTTTTTTTTTTATCTGTGAGGGTCTGGTTTGTATCCTCAGAGGTCTTGTACATTTCCCTGAGGGTCTCATTCATTTGCTTGTAAGTATCATTCATCTCCTTGTAATTCTCATTCATTTGCTGGTTGGTCTTGTTTATTTCCTGGTAATTCTCATTAATTTGATCGGCCTTTTGTAGGAGCCTCTTGAAAAGCCTTATAACCGTGGTTTTGAACTCTATGTCTTGTCGTCTTTTCTCCTCCATTTCTTTCACACCTGATTTCTTTCCATATCTCTGCATGGTGGCTGCTTTATGTGGTGGATATCCTCAAAGGGACAGTGGCTCAGTCTCCCCAGTTACCTGAGGTGGGTACTCTTATTGCAATCCTTTATGGGTTGTACAGTATTTTTTAATTTAAACCCAGCTTGTTGTTGTTAGCCCTATGAGGGTTTGACCTCCAGGCCAATTGGCTGTGAAGGGAGACTGTGTTCAGATTGGATGGGCGGAGTCTCTGGGCTGTGTGCAGCGGCAGAGGTGGCGGCGGCAGCTGGGTCCTATGCGGTGCTCGTGCGCGGGTCTCTGTTGGATGGGGATGGCTGCAGACTCCTCCAAGAGAAAGCCGCTAGTCTCTTCCCCTTGCCAGACAACTCTGCCTTTCCCCAAATGTGCCTGCACACCAAAAGTCCAGCCCAGGGCTGTAAAATAAATGGTTTCCGGAACCAAGTTTCCAGGGGGCAAGTCGCGGGTTTGCGCACCGCGCCCCGCTTCCAGGGTGCGTCCCAGGACCTCGGACCGCGCCCAGTTCCGGGTAATCTGTGCAGGGGGACCTCTCCTACCCTGGATCTCGGACCTCGCCCGGCTCGGGAAATCTGGGCAGTGAGACGCCTCCGCCCTTCCTCGTGGGCGAAATCCGGCCGGTCCCTGCTCCAGCCCCAGCCCGCGCACGCGACCAGAGCGGCTCCCAACCTTTTTCGTCTGAAAGATTGCGCTCCCGCCGCTCCTGAGTCTCAGCGTCCCACCTTTGCTCCTATTAGCGGAGTTTACATTCAGCCAGCTTTCTGGCGATTCTGGGTGCTTGTCTGTTCTGCTGTTATGTTGTAGTTCTTAAATAGTTGCGCGGGGCAGAACAATAGGTGTTTGCTTATGCCGCCATCTTGGTGTTCCCCGCGCGGCCTCCTTTTTTTAAATAAATCTTTATTGTTCAGATTAATCCAGGTATTCCTCCCCCCCTTCCCCCATAACTCAACTGAATATAAAATCTGAGGAACAGAATGGACTGATGAATATAATAGAATCAGCGGCCTCATTCTTTTTTTTTTTTTTTGGAAAAATTAAAAATGTAGTTTACTGAGAGATACGTATCTTTGCAAAGAGCAGTAGCACGAACAATCCAGGCTAGATGCTGAAATAAACGTAGGTGGCTTTAAACTAACAACAGGAAGTCGAAGTCCCTGCCTTGGGGACGTTATACCCTGCAGCCAGTCTTACGTGGGACATTCCTTCTTAAGGCAGGAAAATTGAATTTGACAAGCAATGACTCGGCTCTTACGTCCAGGGGCCAAACTGGGAGGAGACCTGAGCAGACAGATTCCTTGCAGCTGAGGACTTACCCGTGTGACAACCCCACCCTTAGAGAACGTGACGTGAGAGAGATGCATTTGAGAGAACAGAACAAGAGGAACTTCACGATACACAAATGTGACTTCAAACAAGTCATAGAATCAGCGGCCTCACTCCTGACCGGACGCTGGTCCACGTCCCCGGAGCTGGGACCATCGGTGGCCCTGTGTCTCTCTCCCTCCTCCCCCCCAAGTCTGGGCACCTTGCACGCTCGTCATGTTGAAAAGAGTAGGGTTTAGCTCGGGGGTTGAGCATGGACCTATGAACCTGGAGGTCACAGTGCAGTTCCTGGGTTGTGGGCTCCATCCCCAGGGTGGGGCGTGCAGGAGGCAGCTGGTCAACGATTCTCTCTTTTTTTAAAAAAATAAATATTTTATTGATTTTTTTTACAGAGAGGAAGGGAGAGGAATAGAAAGTTAGAAACATCGATGAGAGAGAAACATCCATCAGTTGCCTCCTCACACCCCGCACTGGGGATGTACCCGCAACCAAGGTCCATGCCCTTGACCGGAATCGAACCCGGGACCTTTCAATCTGCAGGCCGACGCTCTATCCACTGAGCCACACCAGTTTTAGCAAGGTCAATGATTCTCTCTCCCCACTGATGTCTCTCTCTCTCTCTCTCTCTCTCTCTCTCTCTCTCTCTCCCCCTCCCTCCCTCTCCCTTCCTCCCTGACATCTGGTATAATAAAAAGCTAATATGCAAATCAACTGAACAGTGCAATAAGCCGTCTCTATGACATGCACTGACCAGCAGGGGGCAGATGATCCATGCAGGAGCTGCTCCCTGGTGGTCAGTGTGCTCTCCCAGGGGTTTGCTGCTCAGGCTGGTGAGCGCAGTGGCAGTGACAGGAGCCTCTCCTATGTCCCTGGCAGCACTAAGGATGCCATTCTGCCGGCTTAGGCCTAAGCTGTCAGTCAGATATTCCCCCGAAGGTTCCGGAACTGTGAGAGGGGGCACGCTGGGCTGAGGGATGCCCCTCCTCCTGTGCATGAATTTCCTTCCGTGTACTGGGGCTCTAGTCAATCAATCAATATATATATATATATATATATATATAAAAGAATAAGATGCACTGGGTAAAGTGAAGGCACACCCTCTCTGAGTCCCCGCCCATCCAGAGAGGAGCAGGTGGTTCAAATGGGAGGCACCATCTGAGCTGCTGAGCTCACTTTGGGGGGAGTGTCTGAAGGTCACGGCTGCCCGCCCGTGCTGATCGCAGAACCACGTGGCTTTTAACGGAGCTGTTGCGTCACCCCTAAACAGGCAGCGTCGCTGGGAAGGGCTTTGGGGTTGGTGAGCGATTCCTCACAAAGCTCAGTTTCCCAGGCGCCTGGATGCACACACCTACCTCCCCGCGCCCCAAGCTGCAGGCCCGGTGCGCTCGGGGTCTATGGGGTCCCTCTCAGGGCCGCTGGGTTGTTTTTATGGGCTGCGCTGAGGGCTCTCCTCCTGAGACCCTCTCCTGTTGCCTGTCATGTCCGCGTGGGCTCCCCAGAAAGTGGCGTGGCTGTGGGTGTCTCAGAGGAAATGGAGCAGCTGTGCGCGTCTGGGAGCAAAAAGGGTGCAGCCTGAGCTTCCGGCTCACCTGGCTCCTGGAAGATGGGGGGGAGGGAGGGAAGGGGAGGGGGCGGGGCTCCAGCTGGAAGGTCAGAGCAGACCGAGACCTCAGCCTGAGACATCAAGGTGGGGTTCCCAGAGGCTCACAGACACGCACGAGCACCCCCGTTCTCAGAAGTGCCTGAGGAAGCTGTGCCAGCTGCCTGGTTTGCACAGCCACCCTGGGGAGCCCCTGAGAGCCGCGCCTCCACTCCCAGCCGGTGCCCGTGCCTCAAAGGGGTGGGGAGGCAATTCCGCGTCCGGCTCCAGGTCCACGTGGCTGTCTCTGGTTGGCAGTCTATCCCCGATCACACAGGAAAGGGGGGCGGGAGTGTCATCCCTCCAGCATCTCTTCCCAGGGCCGTGGGTGCAAACGGACCAGCCGTCACACTCAGGTCATCCGGCTCCTGTTCCCGCCATCCCTCCCTCGTCTCACCCGGAGGCGCACAGTGTGGGGCAGCCTTCCTCGGTGCCTCAGACTACAGCCTGTCCCCCTTCCCCCGAAAGGTATTGTTACTGACCTCAGAGAGGCAGGGAGAGGGAGAGAGAGAGAGAGAGAGAGAGAGAGAGAGAGAGAGAGAGGCATCCATGAGGAGAGAGAATCATGGATCGGGCGCCTCCTGCACGCCCCACACGCTGGGGATCAAGCCCACAATCCAGCATCTGCCTTGACCAGAATGGAACTGGGACCCTTCAGTCCACAGGCCGACACTCTACCCACTGAGGCACACCGGCCAGGGCTCATTTGTTTTGTGTGTGTGTGTGTGTGTTTTTAATGTATTTGTATTGATTTCAGAGAGGCAGGGGGAGAGAGAGAGAGAGAGAGAGAGAGAGAGAGAGAGAGAGAGAGAGAGAGGGAGAGATCCATGAGGAGAGAGAATCATGAATCGGCCGCCTCCTGCACGCCCCACGTGTCCTGACGGGGACTCGAACCCTGACCGGTCGTAGGTGGATGCTCAGTCACTAAGCCCTCCCAGCCGGGCGAACGCCTGTCCTTAATGCATTTCTCATCGGACTCCGCTGTTTCCTCGCGGAGCTCAGCACGGGTCTCACCGCGCTCCCCGTCTCCGCGGCGGGCGAAAGCTCCCAGGAGGCCAGGCCCCAGGGCTGCTGTTTGCTCCCGGAGAGCTGCCTTCAGCACAGAGCTGACCAGCCAACATATGCTAACTCCATGTCTGGATTTAAATTGCTGTGACCTCTTCTGAGGCTACGTTAAAAAAAAATCGCTTACAAGGTATCTATGCTCGCCTGAAAATAAAAGAAGCCTGGCTGACACAGCTCAGTGGTGGAGCGTCGACCTGCAAACCAGGAGGTCAGGGTTCGATTCCCAGTCGAGGCTCATGCCCGGGTTGTGGGGGCGGGGGGGCACGCAGGAGGCAGCCAATAGTGATTCTCTCCCATCATTGACGTTTCTATCTCGTTCTCCCTCTCCCTTCCTTTCTGAAATCAGTAAAACCGTATTTTAAAAATCCTGTCTAATAAAAGTGTAATATGCTAAGGGTCTCACCACCAGACCGGTTGCTATGATGCACACACTGACCACCAGGGGGCAGATGCTCCAACTGGTGGGTTAGCTTGCTGATGGGGTCTGGCCAGTCGGGACTGGGTGAGAGGGCCAGACGTGCCCTGGAGCCCTCCCTCGATCCCTCCTCGGCCCACCGGCCCTGATTGGCCCCGATCCCGAGCCAGGCTGAGGGACCCCACCCGTGCACAAATTTGTGTACTGGGCCTCTAGGAAATAAATAAAAGAAGCTAAGCAGCCCTAACCAGTTTGGCTCAGTGGATAGAGTGTCGGCCTGCGGACTGAGGGTCCTGGGTTTGATTCCGGTCAGGGGCACATGCCCAGATTGTGGATTTGATCCCCAGTACAGGGCATGCAGGGGGCAACCAATCAGTGATTCTCTCTCATCATTGATGTTTCTATCTCTCTCTTCCTCTCTGAACTTAATAAAAATATGATAATACACACACACACACACACACACTGAGTGGCCAGATTATGATGATCTCTGAGTGCATGATAATCTGGCCACTCAGTGTCTATGTATATATTAGAGGCCTGGTGCATGAATTTGTGCATGGGTGGAGTCTGGCCAGCCTGGCCTGGGCAGTTGGCTTGCCGGCCTGCTGGTCGAAATCCTGGTGGAGGGGACAATTTGCATATTAGCCTTTTATTCTATAGGATATACACGGAGTGGCCAGATGATTATGCCTTCAGAGATCATCATCATCATCATCTGGCCGCTCCGTGTATGTACTAGAGGCCCGGCGCGCGAAATTCCTGCAAGGGGCTCGGCCCTCACAGCCTCTCAGCCGTCCCTCGCAGTTCCGGCTTTATCCAGAAGGCCGTCCACTGTCTGGTCTCATCAGCATATTACGCGTGTATTATCACAGGTTGAAAAAGGAGACGAAGCTAAGCAGAACCACCAAACTGCGGTTATTCACACGGCGGCTTCCCGGTCCTGTGGGGGGCGTGCAGGAGCTCGGTGGTCTCGGAATCACTGGCTCCTGAGCACATCGGCTCCAACATCACTCCTTCCTCCTCCCGAGGAAGCCTGGTGCGCGTGTCCCACTCACGTTCGATCGGGCCTCCACGTCTCATAGAAAAATAGGTTCTGTTTATTCCGTGTAGGCCGTGGCCCCGGGTGGAAGGGCTTATCCTGGTGTTCGAGGCCGGGAACAGGACTGATGAGCTGAGAAATTTGGAATTGGTCTGTGTAGCCAGGGTTTCTGACCAACCACAAACACCATTGCCTAGGGCGGGGGGGAAAAAAAGCTTATAAGAAGCCCATGGCACCAGCCTGCTGGGTCTTAAAGCCGGTTGCTACTTCTCTGAGCCTGGTTTCAGACGTGGTTAGCCAGTTCTTGATTTGGGGGGGGCGGGGGGAGAGATAAAAGTGCCCCATCTTGTCTTTGGTCTGGGTCATGCTGAAATCCCGTAACTTTATCTTGGTCTCCCCTGTGCGATGAGGGAGATTTTTTAAAAAAAAACTGTCTTCCGTCGGAATGTAGTGTCCCGGCATCTGCCCACCAGGTTGGCTCCCATCTCGTTAAGAAGGGGTTTTAATTAAAGAACATAAAACTTAAATGGCTTGGAAAATGTCAACATGGTTTCCTATTTTGAGCCCAACACAGATGATGGAACAAGAGGGTATAAATGAAAATGAAGGAAAAACAAATCCCGAGCAGATGTCAGGAAGCGTTGCTTTTTTCATTTTTCTCCTCCCCACGCAGAGAATCGTAAATGTGGGGAAGAGCTTACCAGGCAGGACGGTGCGGGCGGGCGAGGGCGGCCGTTCAGGAAACGGTTGGGTTGCGCGGAGCTTGCAAACACAGCCGCGGTGGGGGCCCAGGTGGCTCAGCTGCCCGGGCTCCGGTGTTGGGGAGAGGGTGAGACCGGTGGGCACCCCGCCAGCCTGCACTGAATGGCGCTTTCAGGGGAGCCGAGGGCAGTCCGAGGTCCGGATTTCCACGCTCCCCACGCGAGGCTGCCGAGGGTCCTCTTGGAGATGCTCGTGCTGGAATTCTTCCGGACATGCGGGCTCCAGGAGAAACGTGATGTGCGGACACGTCAGGCTCCCGGGAAGAGGAGGCATGGCCACCAGCGAGCGGGCTGCCGTAACGGGTGGGCGAGGACACAGAGCCGAACCTCCTGCCCGTATCAACAACCGGCCTTTAAGTTCTGGACCTAAGGGAACATCGGTGACCTCCCAGGTGTCCACAAGCGAGTCTCCCCAGACGACGGGCAAGCTGGTCTCCAGCAGGTCCCGGGGAGCCCTGCCCATGAGGCCTGGTGCACTTGCATTTGGAAAAGTGGAGGTGCTTACACATCAGTAACATTGAAAGGGCCTCAGTGGTCCCTGGAGTAAGACTGACTTTCAGCAGCAAGGTCACTGATGGGCTGCTGTCTACAGTGGTAAGGCTGCCCGTGATTGGCTGAATTTCCAAAGCTGGGGCTGTCATTGGTTGGCTGATTTCCAGCTGCATCTCCCGCCCCGGGAGCAAGGCAGTCAGGGGCTTGCAGAGCCTAGGCAGGGACGCGAGGTTATGTCAACTACAGTCTCCTTGCTCAGAACCTGGGACTTGGGCCAAAGAACAAGGTTCCCTTTCTTGAGTATTAAAAACAAGCACTTTCATTCTCCTCAGTCCTTTCTCTCAGGGGCTCCCTGGACCTGCTGGAGACCAGCTCGCCCTTCGTCTGGGGAGACTCGCTTGTGGACACCTGGGAGGTCACCGATGTTCCCTTAGGTCCAGAACTTAAAGGCCGGTTGTTGATACGAGCAGAAGGTGCGGCTCTGTGTCCTCGCCCACCCGTTACGGCAGCCCGCTCGCTGGTGGCCATGCCTCCTCTTCCCGGGAGCCTGATGTGTGCGCATGACACATTTCTCCTGGAGCATGCGTGCCCGGAAGAATTCCAGCACGAATATCTCCAAGAGGACCCTCGCAGGCTCAAGTGGGGAGCGGGTGGAAATCAGACCTCATTGTGACATTTCAGCTGATCACACCGTGACCGGCCGTGTGTAGCCGTAGTAGTAGATGCACAAACGTCCACGGTAGCCGATGCCTTAGGACAGGATGCCACCGCCTGCCACCAGGGCGGGCCCTGAGTCTGTGGTTTCGTCCTGGTCCCGCGTGGACTCGGTCAGGAGGACCTACCTGGGCCGTGCTCCGGGAACCACAGCCACCAGCTGCTTCCCATCACGGTGCCCGGGGCCTGGGCTGGATGCAGGCAGTACCAGCTGACAGCCCCCCCCCCCCACTCCCCACCCCCCCCACTCGCAGAGCCCCCCGGACAGTGTCCGGTTACCCCAAAGATCCAGCAGCCCCCGAGAGAAGGGACCGAGGAGAATGACAGTGCTTGTTTTTAATATTCAAGAAAGGGAACATTGTTCGTTGGCCAAAGTCCCAGGTTCTGAGCAAGGAGACTGTAGTTGACATAACCTCGCGTCCCTGCCTAGGCTCTGCAAGCCCCTGACTGCCTCGCTCCCGGGGCTGGAGACGCAGCTGGAAATCAGCCAACCAATGACAGCCCCAGCTTTGGAAATTCAGCCAATCACGGGCAGCCTTACGGCTGTAGACAGCAGCCCATCAGTGACCTTGCTGCTGAAAGTCAGTCTTACTCCAGGGACCACTGAGGCCCTTTCAATGTTACTGATGTCTAAGCACCTCCACTTTTCCAAGTGCAAGTGCACCAGGCCTCATGGGCAGGGCTCCCCGGACCTGCTGGAGACCAGCTCGCACCTCATCTGGGGAGACTCGCTTGTGAAACCTGGGAGGTCACCGATGTTCCCTTCGACCTAGAAGTTAATGTCTTGTGGGTCATTGAACCCCTGACTGCGGGTACCTATCCGTTCACACTTGTGAGTGGCAAACACACTGGTATGTCCAAACTCCATTTTCCAATCCCTGTCGGGGTTACATCCTGTCTTTGATTGAGGCATTATTTTCAGGGAAGTTTTCAATGCACAGGAAAATCCAGGCCAAGATACAGAGACTCCCCACGTACCCCCTGCCTTGGCAGGTAGAGCTACCCCTGTGGTCAGCGTCACCCCCAGAGGGTACATTTGTGACACGTGAGAAACCTGTGCTGACGTGTCACCATTACCCAGAGTCCTCAGGCTTTGCGGCGTAGCACACGGGAGGGCTGGACAGGTGTAAAATGACCTGTGTCCGTCGCTGGGACCTCATTCGGAGTATTTTCACAGCCCTAAACCTTATCTGTGTTCTGCCCACTCGTCCCTCCACACACACCTCCGTTCCCAGCACCCCACTGGTCTCTCCCCTGTCTCCCTCTGTGGCATCACAGACTCTGTGGCTGTCCCAGACTGGAATCTTTCACTCCGTTCTGTGCATCGAAGCTTCCTGCCTGCGTTTATTTTCGCGGCCTGATAACCCACTGCGTGAAAACAGGAGGATGCGTTATGGTCTGCAGGGACCGCGTTTCGCTCCTCGGTTACCCCGGGAGGACGTCTTGGCTGCTGCCCAGGTTTGGGACGGTGGGAAAGCTGCTCTGACGGCCGATGGGAAGGTTCTCCTGTGGAATTAGTTTCCGGCTCTGGGGACGGAGGGAGGGAGGAAGGCCAGAGCTGGCTGTGGACCCCCGGCAGAGTCTCCGGCTCTGAGCACACCGCCCAGCTGGTCTTCCCAGGGGCTGCCTCAGTTTCTGTTTCTGTGACAATGAATGAGTTCGAATTGTGTGAGTGAGTGTGTGTGTGTGTGTGTGTGTGTGTGTGTGTGTGTGTGAGATGATCTCTGAACGCATAGTAATCTGGCCACTCAGTGTGTATGTGTGTGTGTATGTATGTGTGTGTGTGTGTGATGATCTCTGAACGCATAGTAATCTGGCCACTCAGTGTGTGTGTGTGTGTGTGTGTGTGTGTATGTGTGTGTGAGATGATCTCTGAATGCATAGTAATCTGGCCACTCAGTGTGTATGTGTGTGTGTATGTATGTGTTTGTGTGTGTGTGTGTGTGTGTGTGTGTGTGTGTGTGTATTGGAGGCCTGGTGCATGAATTCGTGCATAGGTGGGGTCCGGCCAGCCTGGTCAGGGGGAGGGGACATGGGCGTGGACAGGTGTGAGCCCTTTGGGGTTCCTCTGCCCCCGCCCCCCGCTGGCACACATCGGGGAACGAGGATGCCCAGCAGGCCACATGCTCCACGCCGATTCCATAGGTTTTAAAGACATTTCTCGATCAATACTGCTCACAATTTAATTACAATAATTAACTTAGTTTCCCAATATTATTTCTGCATTTGATGGCACGCCTAAAGCGCACAGCTGTGTTTACCTAGCTGCTTTTGTCTCGGCTCCACGGAAAGGGAGAAGTAAACACCGTTTTTATATTTAGCTTTGCACTTGCTTTGTGAACTATCTCGAAGCGCCCGATTTAGCCCCTGCGTCCTCTGGCTCGCTGGCTCCCTCCAGCGAGGGGGTGTGTGCCAGGGGGAGTGGGGACAGTGAGGGGGTGTGTGCCAGGGGGAGTGGGGACAGCGAGGGGGGGTGTACGAGGGGGAGTGGAGACAGCGAGGGGGTGTGAGCCAGGGGGAGTGGGGACAGTGAGGGGGTGTGTGCCAGGGGGAGTGGGGACAGCGAGGGGGTGTGAGCCAGGGGGAGTGGGGACAGTGAGGGGGTGTGTGCCAGGGGGAGTGGGGACAGCGAGGGGGTGTGAGCCAGGGGGAGCGGGGACAGCGAGGGGAGGGGTGCGAGGGGGAGTGGGGACAGCACGGCTCCGGCCCTGCAGTGAGGTTTCCAAGAGCCAGGAAGGACAGTTTTCCTCCGGAAGACAATGGAGGTAATTTGCAGTCAGGTTTGGCAAATGGAACAAAACCGAGAGCTTGGGCTTGCTGCACCCGGAGGAGGGAGAGGAGGGAGAGGAGGGGGAGGGAGAGGAGGGGGAGGGAGAGGAGGAGGAGGAGAGAGGAGGGAGAGGAGGAGGAGGGTAGGAGGGAGGGAAAGAGGGAGGAGGGAGGGAAAGAGGGAGGGGAGGAAGGAGAGGAGGAGGGAGTGGAGGAGGGAGGGGGAGAAGGGAGGAGGAGGGAGTGGGAGGAGGGAGAGGAGGAGGGAGTGGGAGGAGGGAGTGGAGGAGGGAGTGGAGGAGGGAGTGGGAGGAGGGAGAGGAGGAGGGAGGGGAGGAGGGAGAGGAGGAGGGAGGGGAGGAAGGGGGATAGGAGGGAGAGAAGGAGGGAGAGGAGGAGGGAGGGGAAGAGGGAGGGGAGGAGGGAGAGGAAGAGGGAGGGGAGGAAGGGGGATAGGAGGCAGAGAAGGAGGGAGAGGAGGAGGGAGGGGAAGAGGGAGGGGAGGAGGGAGAGGAGGACTGGGGCTAGGAGCCAGCTTCGTCCTGGCACTCTGCAGAGAGGGAGGAAGAGAAAAAGCTTCTCAGAGACCACGTGGCCCATCAGGCAGGGAGTGCAGGCTGCTCCAGAGTTGGGGGGGGGGGAGCCCCGGTGACAGGCAGCCAGGCGAGGGCCACGCTTGTCCTCAGTCACTCCCGCACCGGCTGGCAGGTGCCTGCCCCTGGAACTCCCAGAACGCGGGGTCACGGTGCAGAGGGCGGCAGGTGGCAGGTCCGAGCTGTGACACCAGCCGGCCGTCTGAGAGGGCCCTGTGGGCGGGAGGAAGGCAGCCCGTGCGGGGAGCGTCCTGAACGCTGTGGTGCGGGGCCTGGGCCTGGGGCTGCTGTGCATGCCCACGGCAGCATTCCCACCGCGGTGAACCCGCCATCGCAGGGCGTCGGACACTCTGGGGGAGAGGAGAGGGAGCGAGGGCGGGCGGCTGGCGGGGTGGAGGTGGGTGGAGAGGAAGCAAAAGGGATTGGAGAGAAGCCGGAGGGAAGAGAGCAGCTGGAACACACACTCACTCACACACAAAAAACACATTCATACACACACTCACACACACAAAACACACTCACACACACTCACACATCACAAAACACACTCATACACACACTCACATGCACAAAACACACTCATACACACACTCACACATCACAATACACACTCACACATGCACAAAACACACTCACACACTCTCACATGCACAAAACACACTCACACACACTCACACATCACAAAACACACTCATACACACACTCACATGCACAAAACACACTCATACACACACTCACACATCACAATACACACTCACACATGCACAAAACACACTCACACACTCTCACATGCACAAAACACACTCACACACACTCACACATCACAAAACACACTCATACACACACTCACACATGCACAAAACACACTCACACACACTCACACATCACAAAACACACTCATACACACACTCACATGCACAAAACACACTCATACACACACTCACACATCACAATACACACTCACACATGCACAAAACACACTCACACACTCTCACATGCACAAAACACACTCACACACACTCACACATCACAAAACACACTCATACACACACTCACACATGCACAAAACACACTCACACACACTCACACATCACAAAACACACTCATACACACACTCACATGCACAAAACACACTCATACACACACTCACACATCACAATACACACTCACACATGCACAAAACACACTCACACACTCTCACATGCACAAAACACACTCACACACACAAAACACACTCATACACACACACATGCACAAAACACACACACACACATAAAATACACTCATACACACACACATGCACAAAACACACACTCACACACACAAAACACACTCATACACACACATAAAACACACTCATACACACACACATGCACAAAACACACACACACACATAAAACACACTCATACACACACATGCACAAAACACACACACTCACACACACAAAACACACTCATACACACACATAAAACACACTCATACACATGCACAAAACACACACACACATAAAACACACTCATACACACACATGCACAAAACACACACACATAAAACACACTCATACACACTCACATGCACAAAACACACTCACACACACACTCACATGCACAAAACACACTCACACACACTCTCACGTGCACAAAGCACACCCTCCCCGCAGCATGGGGGGAGGGTTGCAGCCCTCGCTCGGCCAGCGCCGGTTTCGCTGTCGGTGGGAGAGGCGCGGAGCGCGGCAGTGACTGCACCGTACCGTCACGTCCCGGAAAATTAAAATCCGGTGATTGGATTGGGAGTCTCCGGTGAGCTTTTGTATAAAAACGTTAACCCCGAGTAGCTATAAGCGGGTAAGTGTTTTATGCATCCCACTGATAGGAAATACATGCCTATGATATAAATTGTGTGTAATTAATCCTCCTGGGATAAGAGCTGTCTGCTCACAGTCGTCAGTTAATTAAGGACGGAATCGCAGGTAAACAAAGGCGGTTGTCATTCATCCTGGGGCCATAAACAGAACGGTGCCTGAAAGGGTCTGTAAACACATTCTGCAGCCGACCCGGACCCGTGTCCTCGCCCTGAGCAGCCCCCGAGGGGCGGGCGGCACCTGCTCGAGGGAGAAGCTGAAAGGGAGCAGCCGGTGACAGCGATCGGCCGGCCACAGCGACCGGTGGGGACCCTCGGGCCTCGACCCTCGGGCGGGGGGCTGGGCGCGGAGGGTCATTCACAAGCAGACTGGTCTCCTCAGGAACGCTGTCTGAAACGCTGGGTCTCCGGAAGCAGGAGTCGGTGTTAACATAAAATGACACAGCGGACCGTGGGCCCCCAGGGAAGCTGTGCCTCTGCGGAGCGGCGGGCCGGCTTTCCGGCCGGTTTTGAAAGCGTGTGCTCTCCGTCTGTGAAACCGGGAAGCAGGGACATGGGTGGGACCGCGGGGGGGCGGACGGAGGCTCCGTGACGGGTGGAAAGCGGTCACCGCGTGCCCGTGGGTGCTTACACTCATTCATTAGGCGTTCAGCACATGCTTATGAAGCGCCTACTCTGTGCAGGGCCCGGGGGTGGCGCGTGAGGCGGACTGCAGTCCCGTTCCTCTCCGTCGCACGTGGTCCTCACTGGCTTGCCGTCCGGATTTGCGATGCGGGTGAGCAGCAGAGAGCTGGATGTGGAGACGGGAAGGTCTGGGAGAGGTCTGGGGTCAAGGTGAAGGTCATGCCAAAACCGGTGTGGCTCAGGGGATAGAGCGTCGGCCTGTGGACTGAGGGGTCCCAGGTTCGATTCCGGTCGAGGGCATGTACCTTGGTTGCGGGCACATCCTCAGTAGGGGGTGTGCAGGAGGCAGCTGATGGATGTTTCTCTGTCATCGATGTGTCTGACTCTCTATCCCTCTCCCTTCCTCTCTGTGAAAAAATCGGTAAAATATATATTTTTTAAAGGTGAAAGCCACACTCTGCGAGGGGACGAGCAGCTAGAAAAGGTCCCCCGTGTCCCTTTCCCGCCATTACCGCCTCGAGGGCGGCCACCAGCCCGACTTCTAAAAGGACAGGCTGTGATTCTTCTGATTCTAAACTTTGTACAAGTGGAATTACCCAGCACACATTTTCTTACATTCGAGTTCCTTTGATGGCCATTCCTCCATTTGTTGAAGGAAATGACAGATATTTTTTTCCTCATCGCTTCACAGTCCATTTTTGTACACACCACAGTTTATCATCTACTATTGATGGATAGTTCAGGTGCTTTTCTAACAGGAACCTATTCAAACATGGCTGTTTTGAGTATGCTTGAGTATATTTTTTATAAATATATTTCTATATATCTATATCTATATCTAATTGCAATGTATATAAATGTGTACACACACTCACACACACACACATTTACTCCCCTCTGATTGTGTGAATCCCAGTTGCTCCAAGCTCAACACTTGGTTCTGTCTGTCTTCCGAATCGCAGGCTTTCTCCCCCATTTTGATGTCATTTGCATTTGCCGCATGTGGTTTTAATTTGCAACGACCTAATGATGAATGAAGTTGAGCATCTTTTAAACATGCTTTTTGATGTTTTCTTTTTATGTGCCATTTAAAGTTTTTCTCCTGTTTTGGCATGCCTGGGTTTTCCTTGTTTATTTATAAAAGCTGTTTATATGTGCTGCCTCGTCCTTCCTAAGACACCTGCCTCACACAGATTTTTCCCTGTCTCTGGCTCGCTTCCCCTTCCCTTCATGGCGCATTTGGATCTTCAGAGGCTCTTCGTGGTAACGGAGTCCTAGCTGTCGATTCTGTCTTTTATGGCTATCAGGTTTTTTTGCGTGTTTTTTAGGTTTGCTCACCCCAGGATTGTGAAAAAGTTCTTGTTTCCTTGGACGCTGTTACTGTTTTACTTGTCACTTTCAGATCTATCATCACCCGTCTGGATTGGGTTTTCTGCGTGGTGTGAGGCAGGGAGTCGGGATTCACTTCCCCTGCCGTAGAAATCCCCCCGGACTCAGCGCTGCTGGTTGAAAAGATAAACTCTTTCCTCAGAGGAAGAGTTAACGCCAAGCAGAGCGTTCGGAAGGACAGCGGAGCCATGGCCCAGTTCTGCCCCGGTAAGCCGACCGGAGGTGCGTCCCAGAGGGGTCCCCCCGGAGGCCTCGCTCGGCAAGTCCCACCGCTTTCCACCCACAGGCCTTTCACCGTGAGTCTGACTGTTCTACCGGGGATCCCGACTTGTCTTCTCTCGTGATTAGACGCTCCCTGGCGCCTGTGGGGAAAGGCCTTCTGGGAAATGTGGTTCCGGGATTCTTCTCTGGGATGCAGGGAAGGTTAGGGAAGGGGGTCATGGTGCCGGCTGAAAACGTGGCTCCTCACAGCCACTTGGTGTGTTCGTGTCTCCCGTGAGGACGCTGCACCGGAGGTCGGATTAGAGGAAGCAGGTCAGACGCCCGCCGGCCGGAGTGCGACACGCGTGGATTCGAGGGTCTCTGAGGGCCTCCTGCTCTCACAGGTAGCGAGTGTATGTGTTAGAATGGCTCTCAGGAGAAGCTGTTCGTTCATCCAGGTGTGGTCCTGGGCCAAGAATATCTGTATATGTAAAAGGCTAACATGCAAAGCGTCCCCTCGGGAGCTCAACCTGGAGACTGGGAGCTGGGTCACTCGCGACGGTGTGTGCTGGCCACCAGGGGGCGGCGCGGACTGAAGGAAGGTCCCAGCGGCAGCCAGCAGCCGGGGAAGGGAGGCCGAGCCCTCAGCCAGAAGGCCCCTTGGCCCTGATTGGGGGCCGGCCCGGGGATCCATCTGTGCGTGAATTCCCCGCCCCACGCCTCTGGTGAGAGAACCAGATGGGAGCTGCTTGCAGGAGGTGCATCTCCGGCGCCGCTGCAGCAGGGGGGGGGGGGGGGGGGGGGGCGGACAGGTGGCAGCCGGGAACTCGGCCTGTGGCGGTAACGCACTCGGCGCTGCTGGCTCCTCCGTCATCCTGGGGGCCGTGGGCCCCGGGGGACAGAGTGGGGGATGGGTCCCCCCGGAGGAGCAGAGTGGGGTGTGGGTGGGGGAGCAGAGTGGGGTGTGGGTGGGGGAGCAGAGTGGGGTGTGGGTGGGGGAGCAGAGTGGAGTGTGAGCCCCCCCAGGGGAGCAGAGTGGGATGTGGGTGGGGGAGCAGAGTGGGGTGTGGGTGGGGGAGCAGAGTGGAGTGTGAGCCCCCCCAGGGGAGCAGAGTGGGATGTGGGTGGGGGAGCAGAGTGGGGTGTGGGTGGGGGAGCAGAATGGGGTGTGGGTGGGGGAGCAGAGTGGAGTGTGAGCCCCCCCAGAGGAGCAGAGTGGGGTGTGGGTGGGGGAGCAGAGTGGAGTGTGAGCCCCCCCAGGGGAGCAGAGTGGGATGTGGGTGGGGGAGCAGAGTGGGGTGTGGGTGGGGGAGCAGAATGGGGTGTGGGTGGGGGAGCAGAGTGGGATGTGGGTGGGGGAGCAGAGTGGAGTGTGAGCCCCCCAGGGGAGCAGAGTGGGATGTGGGTGGGGGAGCAGAGTGGGGTGTGGGTGGAGGAGCAGAGTGGGGTGTGGGTGGGGGAGCAGAGTGAGGTGTGGATGGAGGAGCAGAGTGGGGTGTGGATGGGGGAGGAGAGTGAGGTGTGGATGGAGGAGCAGAGTGGGGTGTGGATGGGGGAGGAGAGTGAGGTGTGGATGGAGGAGCAGAGTGAGGTGTGGATGGAGGAGCAGAGTGGGGTGTGGATGGGGGATCAGATTGGGGTGTGGGTGGGGGAGCAGATTGGGGTGTGGGTGGGGGAGCAGAGTGGGGTGTGGGTGGGGGAGCAGATTGGGGTGTGGATGGGGGAGCAGAGTGGGGGGTGGGTGGGGGAGCAGAGTGGGGTGTGGATGGGGGAGCAGATTGGGGTGTGGGTGGGGGAGCAGAGTGGGGTGTGGATGGGGGAGCAGAGTGGGGTGTGGGTGGGGGAGCAGAGTGGGGTGTGGGTGGGGGAGCAGAGTGGGGTGTGGGTGGGGGAGCAGAGTGGGGTGTGGATGGGGGAGCAGAGTGGGGTGTGGGTGGGGGAGCAGATTGGGGTGTGGGTGGGGGAGCAGAGTGGGGTGTGGATGGGGGAGCAGAGTGGGGTGTGGGTGGGGGAGCAGAGTGGGGTGTGGGTGGGGGAGCAGAGTGGGGTGTGGGTGGGGGAGCAGAGTGGGGTGTGGGTGGGGGAGCAGAATGGGGTGTGGGTGGGGGAGCAGAGTGGGGTGTGGGTGGGGGAGCAGAATGGGGTGTGGGTGGGGGAGCAGAATGGGGTGTGGGTGGGGGAGCAGAGTGGGGTGTGGATGGGGGAGCAGAGTGGGGTGTGGGTGGGGGAGCAGATTGGGGTGTGGGTGGGGGAGCAGAGTGGGGTGTGGATGGGGGAGCAGAGTGGGGTGTGGGTGGGGGAGCAGAGTGGGGTGTGGGTGGGGGAGCAGAGTGGGGTGTGGGTGGGGGAGCAGAGTGGGGTGTGGGTGGGGGAGCAGAGTGGGGTGTGGATGGGGGAGCAGAGTGGGGTGTGGGTGGGGGAGCAGAGTGGGGTGTGGGTGGGGGAGCAGAGTGGGGTGTGGGTGGGGGAGCAGAGTGGGGTGTGGATGGGGGAGCAGAGTGGGGTGTGGGTGGGGGAGCAGAGTGGGGTGTGGGTGGGGGAGCAGAGTGGGGTGTGGGTGGGGGAGCAGAATGGGGTGTGGGTGGGGGGAGCAGAGTGGGGTGTGGGTGGGGGAGCAGAGTGGGGTGTGGATGGGGGAGCAGAGTGGGGTGTGGGTGGGGGAGCAGAGTGGGGTGTGGATGGAGGAGCAGAGTGGGGTGTGGATGGGGGAGGAGAGTGAGGTGTGGATGGAGGAGCAGAGTGAGGTGTGGATGGAGGAGCAGAGTGGGGTGTGGATGGGGGATCAGATTGGGGTGTGGGTGGGGGAGCAGATTGGGGTGTGGGTGGGGGAGCAGAGTGGGGTGTGGGTGGGGGAGCAGATTGGGGTGTGGATGGGGGAGCAGAGTGGGGGGTGGGTGGGGGAGCAGAGTGGGGTGTGGATGGGGGAGCAGATTGGGGTGTGGGTGGGGGAGCAGAGTGGGGTGTGGATGGGGGAGCAGAGTGGGGTGTGGGTGGGGGAGCAGAGTGGGGTGTGGGTGGGGGAGCAGAGTGGGGTGTGGGTGGGGGAGCAGAGTGGGGTGTGGATGGGGGAGCAGAGTGGGGTGTGGGTGGGGGAGCAGATTGGGGTGTGGGTGGGGGAGCAGAGTGGGGTGTGGATGGGGGAGCAGAGTGGGGTGTGGGTGGGGCAGCAGAGTGGGGTGTGGGTGGGGGAGCAGAGTGGGGTGTGGGTGGGGGAGCAGAGTGGGGTGTGGGTGGGGGAGCAGAGTGGGGTGTGGGTGGGGGAGCAGAATGGGGTGTGGGTGGGGGAGCAGAGTGGGGTGTGGGTGGGGGAGCAGAGTGGGGTGTGGGTGGGGGAGCAGAGTGGGGTGTGGGTGGGGGAGCAGAGTGGGGTGTGGGTGGGGGAGCAGAGTGGGGTGTGGGTGGGGGAGCAGAGTGGGGTGTGGGTGGGGGAGCAGAGTGGGGTGTGGGTGGGGGAGCAGAGTGGGGTGTGGGTGGGGGAGCAGAGTGGGGTGTGGGTGGGGGATCAGATTGGGGTGTGGGTGGGGGAGCAGAGTGGGGTGTGGGTGGGGGAGCAGAGTGGGGTGTGGGTGGGGGAGCAGATTGGGGTGTGGGTGGGGGAGCAGAGTGGGGTGTGGGTGGGGGAGCAGAGTGGGGTGTGGGTGGAGGAGCAGAGTGGGGTGTGGATGGGGGAGGAGAGTGAGGTGTGGATGGAGGAGCAGAGTGGGGTGTGGATGGGGGATCAGATTGGGGTGTGGGTGGGGGAGCAGATTGGGGTGTGGGTGGGGGATCAGATTGGGGTGTGGATGGGGGAGCAGAGTGGGGTGTGGATGGGGGATCAGATTGGGGTGTGGGTGGGGGAGCAGAGTGGGGTGTGGGTGGGGGAACAGAGTGGGGTGTGGATGGGGGATCAGATTGGGGTGTGGGTGGGGGAGCAGAGTGGAGTGTGGATGGGGGAACAGAGTGGGGTGTGGATGGGGACGTGGTCTCAGAAGCTGTGTTGGCACCAGGCTTTCTGGGGCGTCTGACTCGATGCCTCACTCGCGATTGTGATTGCCCTCCTCCCCCGAAGCTGGCTGCAGGGGCGGCTTGGCGTGCCCCCCCCCCCCCAGAACCCGTGGGGAACGGCGAGGAGAGGCGGAAAGGGAGGAACGGGCGGGGTGGGTGTCTGTCCGTCACCGCCTGTGTCAGGGGTCGGCAAACTCATTCGCCCACAGAGCCAAATACCAACAGCACAACCACTGGAATGTCTTTGAGAGCCACACTTCTTAAAATTTAAACTTCTTCTGACACCCCTTCTTCCACATAGACTCGCCCAGGCCGAGGTACTTTGTGGAAGAGCCACACTCCAGGGGCCAAAGAGCCGCATGTGGCTTGGGAGCCGCGGTTCGCCGACCACTGGCCTGTTTCAGCCATTTCCCACCCACAGCAAAGGGGGACACAGCGGGGAAGCTGGTGGAGGGCTCCCCCTAAACCCCCCCTCCGCCGGAGGGGGAACTGCTGGCCGGAGGGCCCCCTCCTCCAGGTCCCAGCGAGTGGGGTGCAGGCCCGGAGGCTGCCGAGCTGAGGATGCCCTGCCTGGGGAAAAACCGGCCGGCGGAGTGGCCGCTTCGGGGACAGAGGATGACAATGCGGACAGTAAACAGCACCTGGACATCCGCTAATGGCCTCCACAATTAGCAGCGGCGGCCTCGCTGCTCACGCGCCTTCTCGGAAGGAAAGAAAGGAAGCAGATGTTGGGGAGAGCCACGCGGCTGAGCCTCCGCGTCTGGGGAGGGGAGGGAGGTGGAGGGCGGGAGCAGAGGGAGGAAGGAGGGTGAGGCGGAGGTGGCGTCCCATTCTCTTCGAGGGCATGCCACATGCCAGCTGCCCTCCCCCGCCCTGGAAGTCAGCCCTCCGGTGCGCGGACATCGATCGGACGTTCCTGCGGGCGCGTATTTAGTGTGTGTTTGCTGATGTCAGAGGGGAAGGGAGAGGGAGAGGGAGAGAAACATCAGTGATGAGAGAGGACCTTCGATCCGATGCCTCCTGCACACCCCCTCCTGGGGATGGAGCCCCGCAATCCGGGCACGCGACCTTGACCGGAATCGAACTCGGCACCTTTCAGTCTGCAGGCCGAGGCTGTGTCCACGGAGCAACCCCAGCCAGGGCTGGGGCAGGCACAGTTAAAACCCGAGCTGCCTCCAGCGCCTCCTCCTGCCCAGAGTCCCGGCACCACACTCTCCACGCGGGTGGGGGCGGGGCGGGGCGGGGCAGGGAGTGGGGTGCACACCGCCGTGTGCTCCCTCAGCTCAGCGGCTGTGCGGACAGCGGGGAGCAGGCGTTGGTGACCCTGATGCAGAGGTCCCAGCGCCTCGGGGTCACCTGCCCCGGACCAACAGGCACCGGCCAGCCTGTGTCCCCTCCTGGCCTCCGTAGGAAAGTCAGCGTGTGGTGACAGGAGGCACCCCTGACTCGCCGTGCGGGTCACGACCCCATCGGAGGTCTGGGAGCCCCCTCAGGTGTGTAGACGGGGTGGGGGGCGGGGTGTGTGTGTGAGTGTGTGTGAGTGTGTGTGTGTGTGTGTGTGAGTGTGTGTGTGAGTGTGTGTGTGTGTGTGAGTGTGTGTGTGTGTGTGTGAGTGTGTGTGTGTGTGTGTGAGTGTGTGTGTGAGTGTGTGTGTGAGTGTGTGTGTGTGAGTGTGTGTGTGTGTGTGAGTGTGTGTGTGAGTGTGTGTGTGAGTGTGTGTGTGTGTGTGAGTGTGTGTGTGTGTGTGTGAGTGTGTGTGTGAGTGTGTGTGTGTGTGAGTGTGTGTGTGTGTTTGTGTGTGTGAGTGTGTGCGTGAGTGTGTGCGTGTGTGTGAGTGTGTGTGTGTGAGTGTGTGTGTGTGAGTGTGTGTGTGTGTGTGAGTGTGTGTGTGTGTGTGTGGGTGTGTGTGTGTGTGTATGTTGTGTGAGTGTGTGTGTGTGTGTGTGAGTGTGTGTGTGTGTGTGTGTGAGTGTGAGAGACTGTGTGTGTGTGAGTGTGTGTGTGTGAGTGTGTGTGTGAGTGTGTAAGTGTTGGTGTGTGTGTGTGTGTGTGAGTGTGTGACTGTGTGTGTGTGACTGTTGGTGAGTGTGTGAGTGTGAGTGTGTGTGTGTGAGAGAGTGTGTGTGAGTGTGAGTGAGTGTTGGTGAGTGTGTGTGTGTGAGTGTGAGTGTGAGTGTGTGTATGTGAGTGTGTGACTGTGTGAGTGTGAGTGTGTGTGTGTGAGAGAGTGTGTGTGAGTGTGAGTGAGTGTTGGTGAGTGTGTGTGTGTGAGTGTGAGTGTGAGTGTGTGTATGTGAGTGTGTGTGTGTGAGTGTGAGTGTGTGTATGTGAGTGTGTGACTGTGTGAGTGTGAGTGTTGGTGAGTGTGTGTGTAAACACACCTCTGTGCACCCGCCTGGAAGATGAGGGCAGTGTCTGCCTGAGGCACTGATGTGTCCAGTGCCTGATGCTTATTTGCCCTGTGCCCAGTACTGCCCGCCGCGGGGTCAGGCCGGGGTGCATGACAGGAGGTGTCCCCTGCTCTGTGGGCTGGTAACCACAGGGGAGGGGAATCACCAATCGCCCTGGTGCACACACACTCATCCTCACCGCACTCTCACGCAGAGGCCTAAGAACCTGCGGCAAAGCACCCCCTGGCCTGGGCGGGGGTACCTCCGTTTTCTGTGAAGAGTGAGGGTCAAGTTCGTCTGAGAGAAGCCGGGGAGGGTCGGGGAGGGAGCAGAGGACAGCCACTCTGGACGGAGGATGGCACCTCCGCCACACACAGCTCATCACCACCCTGTGTGCACCAGGGCCCTGCGCATCCCGCCGCCCCACACTCACCTGCCTTCCGGACACGGGGGGTCGGGGGGCGTGACTTCAGGGGCGGGCTGTGTCTGTATCTCTCAGTCCCCATCTTCTCACCCGGGTGTGGTCCGAGCAGAGGCCTCCCGGTAAGTGTCCATCAGCCCCACGCACCAGGCGCCCCCACCCCCACCGCTGGCAGAGAAACTGCTCCCCCTGGATGGAGAGGCCGGCCCTGAACCCCCTCTTCTCCTGCTGGGGCGGGAGGAGGGGAAATAGATAATAGATGCTCACAGCCCCTCATTACGATTTCTGGGAAAACATAATAAGGCTGCAGCTGGCAGGCACTTATTTTTTTCTTAGCGTTTAATAATAGAATTAATTGCTAAGTGGAAGGCTTGCAACCCCCTCTCTGTTGTGCCGTGCCCTCGGCTATCATTCTGAATAGACGGGAAAATCAAAGCTAATTATCATTCAGAATGTTTGAAGAAATAGACGGAACCGCACACACAAAACTCAGGGTACCCCTACCCCAGCCGCAGGGCACAGAGTTCATGCACACGCACCCCCCCCCCCTCTCGAGAGGGTAGGGGCGGTGCCTGCGGGTCCCTGGCTGCTCCTGAGGGCAGATCCCCTGAGCTGCCGCCTTGGGCTGGGCTCCGCCAACCCCAGAGCCCTGATGACCCTGGCCTGCCTGGGCGGGCGGGACGCGGGCATCGCCAGAAGCTCTCCGTAGAGCGGGATGCGGCTCGTTGCCTGGGACGCGAGGGCGTGACCCCTGGGCTGCCGATGGCACCTGGCCCCGTGGTGGAATGCCCAAAGAGCGAGAGTGGAGGCTGCAGACACCGGCAGGTGGGGGAGGCGCGATGCCTCCTGGAGAGCGGAGGGGCGGTGGGGCCGCCGGGGAGCCGGGGGGGCCGGAACAGGCGGCAGTCCCGTCGCAGGAAGGAACGCCAGCACCGCCGAGGGCGGGGAGACGGGCGCAGGAAGACAGAAGTGTTGCAGCAAGCCCGCCACTGGGGCTCAAAGGTTGAGCAGCCACCTACGAACCGGGACAGCGGTCGGCAAACCGCGGCTCGTGAGCCACCCGCGGCTCTTTGGCCCCTGGAGTGTGGCTCTCCCACAAAGCACCACGTGCGGGCGCGCAGGTACAGCGTGATGGAAGGAGGACCCTCACTAAGTTCGTAACCATGCGCCTGCCTGTAGAGTTTGAGTTTAACAAACGTGGCTCTTGAAAGACATGTCCATCGTCGTCCTGTTGACATTTGGCTCTGTTGCCTGTGAGTTTGCTGACCCCTGAACCAGGAGGCCACAGTTCAGTTCTCAGGCAGGGCACAGGTCCGGGCTGTGGGGTCCGTCCCCAGTGGGGGGCGTGCAGGAGGCAGCCGGTCGATGATTCTCTCTCATCATGGATATTTCTCTCTCTCTCCTTCTCCCTTCCCCTCTGAAATTATATATATATATATATATATATATATATATATATATATATATATATATATTCTTATTAAAAGGAAATATCGTGCCTTAACTGATTTGGCTCAGTGGATGGAACGTCGGCCTGCGGACTGAAGGGTCCCGGGTTCGATTCCGGTCAAGGGCATGTACCTGGGCTGCGGGCAGATCTCCAGTAGGGGGTGTGCAGGAGGCAGCTGGTCGATGTTTCTCTCTCATCGACGTTTCTGACTTTCTATCCCTCTCCCTTCCTCTCTGTAAAAAATCAATAAAGTTTATATAAAAAAAATGAAATAAACTATAAATATCGCGAAATTATGGCCTTTTTCTCGAAGTGACACGCCACCCGAGTTCTGCCCGGTTTCTGGCCGAATTTTCACACACAGAGCTCAGAAGGTTGCCCATCACTGCCCTAGGGCGAGGCCTGGGTCCCTGCATCCTAACAGATTCCCTGCAACTCTGTGCGGGGGGTGGGGGGGGGGTGGCGGGGGGCCTGCTTAGGGGACGCTGCTGCCCTGTGGCCAGAGGGAAGGCGGGGCTTCCGGGTGACCCCTGGCCCCTGGCCAAAGCCACACCGGGAGCGGGACAGGCCCCCCCACGGGAACCCGGATGCCAGTGCGTCTGGCACGCTCAGGCTCAGACCGGCTCAGGCCGCCCGGAGTGTGGTTTGGGCTTCACGGCCGGAACCAACAGGCTGGCTCCACCTGAAGCGGCACAGCCTGCACCTGGCCTGGCTCCCCTTCCTGCTCCTGGGGCGCCGCGCCCGCTCCCCCGCGGAGGAGAGTCCCAGCTGCGGTGGCATCGGCGGGGCGGGGGGGCGGGGGGGGGCGTGCCTCACAATGGGGTGACTGTCTCGGAGGCCTGACAATGCCACGTCTGTCAGCGCACCCACTTCCTCCGCAGAGGAGCCTGGGGGTCCCTCCCCTGCCCCATCGCCCCCGCAAGGCCCGAGCCAGAGGACCTTGGGGAACCCTAGGTGCTGCTGGGTCGTCTTCCCCGATGGCAGCCGGACAGGTCACTGGGCCTGCTGTGGGAGGATGTCCAGGCCCCGGGCAGGCACCCCCACCCGGACACAGCCCCCCGCTGTCGGCTGCTGCCCCTGCGGGCTCCTCAGCGGCACCGAAGGAGAGCCCAGGCTGGGGGGGCGGGGCCTTTCTCACGGCTCCCCGATTTTTCATTTCTAAGATGCGGCTGACCTACGTGAGCGCTCCCTTGCAAATCCAAGTTCATGCAAAACGTGTGCAGCAGCCCCGTGTGCTGGCAGCTGCGGAGTCGGCGGCGTGTAGGGGGGAGGATTGTGCAATCCAGGGGTGTAACCGGGGGCTCCCACAGCCTCACAACGGGCCTCTGTCTGCGCCTCCCGCGCGTGCCAACAGCAACAGGTGCCCGGAGCGACCTGGCCAGGCTTCGCCCGGGAGCGCTCCTCTGTCCCCGCCGGGCGTCCTCCATCGCTGACACCGCCGACACCTCTGGCACCCCCGTGCCCCCTCGCTCCGGGGAGCCGCCCTGCCTGTGGTCTGGCCGTTTCTCCCCCTGGGACGTTGGGGTGGCCCTGGCGCAGGGCCTGAGCCAGGTCAGCAGGCACAGGCCGGCCAGAGCTTGTCCCGTCTGCGATGTGTCCCTTTGGCCACTGCTCATCCGCCACCCCTTCCTCCGTCCGTTGAACACGGAAGCGGAAGCCCGACTTCCGGCCGAGGCGCTGGCATGAGAGCCGCCGGGCTGGGAGGGAGCCACAGGCGGCGGTCACCCGCCTCGCCCACAGGGCAGGCCCGGCAGGAGCGGACCCGTGTGCGGGGCCTGTGCCCACGAGACCGGGTTCACAAAAGCTCTGCCCGCCGTGTGGGCCCGGGACCGCAATGGCCGCCGCGCTAGGGTGTCCCCAAATCCGAGTGCGCGCCGCGGTGTCGGGCCGGGCTCCCGGGGACTCAGGGGCACACGGTTGCCCCTGGAGAATTCGCGCTGGAAGGGGAGAGACCGAAGCCCTCGGGCGGTGTCATCGGCGACAGGTGGCCACGCGTGGCCGGAAGAGAGGAAGCGGGTCGGGCAGTGCGAACGCACACGGACTTTTCTCTAAGCTCCAGACTTCATGCAAGCCTGTGAGGACCGGGGTGTGAGGATGGGGGTTTGAGGACGGGGCTGTGAGGATGGGGGTGTGAGGATGGGGGTGTGAGGATGGGGGTGCGAGGATGGGGTTATGAGGACGGGGGTATGAGGATGGGGGTATGAGGATGGGGGTGTGAGGATGGGGGTATGAGGACGGGGGTGTGAGGATGGGGGTGCGAGGATGGGGTTATGAGGACGGGGGTATGAGGATGGGGGTATGAGGATGGGGGTGTGAGGATGGGGGTATGAGGACGGGAGTATGAGGACGGGGTGTGAGGATGGGGGTGTGAGGGTGGGGGTAGGAGGATGGGGGTGTGAAGGTGGGGGGTAGGAAGATGGGGGTATGAGGACGGGGGGTATGAGGACGGGAGTATGAGGATGGGGGTGTGAGGATGGGGGTGTGAGGGGGGGGGGGGTAGGAAGATGGGGGTGTGAGGACGGGGGTAGGAGGATGGGGGTATGAGGACGGGGAGTATGAGGACGGGGGTGTGAGGATGGGGGTGTGAGGATGGGGGGTGTGAGGATGGGGGTATGAGGACGGGGGTATGAGGACGGGGGTATGAGGATGGGGGGTGTGAGGATGGGGGTATGAGGATGGGAGGTATGAGGACGGGAGTATGAGGATGGGGGTGTGAGGATGGGGGTATGAGGACGGGGGGTATGAGGACGGGGGTATGAGAATGGGGGGTGTGAGGATGGGGGTATGAGGACGGGGGGTATGAGGACGGGAGTATGAGGATGGGGGTGTGAGGATGGGGGCTATGAGGATGGGGGTATGAGGACGGGGGTATGAGGATGGGGGTGTGAGGATGGGGGCTATGAGGATGGGGGTATGAGGACGGGGGTATGAGGATGGGGGTGTGAGGATGGGAGTATGAGGATGGGGGTGTGAGAATGGGGAGTATGAGGATGGGGGTGTGAGGATGGGGGTATGAGGACAGGAGTATGAGGACGGGGGTATGAGGACGGGAGTATGAGGATGGGGGTGTGAGGATGGGGGTGTGAGGATGGGGGGTGTGAGGGTGGGTGGTAGGAGGATGGGGATATGAGGACGGGGGGTATGAGAATGGGGGGCTGTCAGGACGGTGGGGCTGTGAGGATGGGGGTATGAAGACGGGGGTATGAGGATGGGGGTGTGAGGACGGGGGTGTGAGGATGGGGGGTGTGAGGACGGGGGTATGAGGATGGGGGTGTGAGGATGGGAGTATGAGGATGGGGGGTGTGAGAATGGGGAGTATGAGGACGGGGGTATGAGGACGGGAGTATGAGGATGGGGGTGTGAGGATGGGGGTGTGAGGATGGGGGGTGTGAGGGTGGGTGGTAGGAGGATGGGGATATGAGGACAGGGGGTATGAGAATGGGGGGCTGTCAGGACGGGGGGCTGTGGGATGGGGACCTGGCGGGCTGAGCCTACCACTCCTAGAAGCTCCTGCGGATGCAATGAGACAAGACAAGAAACTGGAGACATTCAGGTGTGGAAACCACATCACTGCGGGGGGGGGGGGGGGCGCGTGCTCTGTCCCCTAGTGCAGTGCGTGGACAGCGGTAAGACCCGTTACTGAGGGGCATAGCGAACATGTCATTCACATGTGCACACACAATAAAAGGGCTTTATTAGGATAATGACACATAGGTTCCATCTGTTATCCTATACCTTTAACGCCTCGGTGACGTCAGGCCCTCACAGGACGCCCTCGCGCGCTCCCCTGGACAAGGTAACTGGGCCTGGGTGACAGCCGGTCCCCCCAGGACGGTGACCGGTGGCCGCTGCCCCCTGGTGGCCACCCGCGGCGTCCTGCGCCTCCACAGGAACTCAGAGCACAGCCTGATCCTCAGAGGACGAGCAGAGGGCTGAGTGAGGCGGGGGCCGCATTCCCGCGAGGAGTGATGGGAGGGGTGTCCTGTGACCGGCTGAGTTAGTTGGGTGCCATCCAGGTTTTCCGATCTCTCTCCCACGCGGCCTCGGCCCCAGCTCACCCGGAAAGGTAAGAGCCGTCACCTGCGCAGTGACCGAGCGGTTCGGAGGCTGGGCTTCCGGATTCAGGCCCAGCTGCCAAGCGTCACGCAGCAGCTCTCCGACCTGGAGGCTGGGGACCGGCGGCCGGGGCCGCCTCTCTCGTGTCCACGCCAGCCCACGGCGTGCCTTCGCCCTGGCAGGCGCTTCTCCCGGGGTGGTAACCTACATCTGTGGTCGGCAAACGGCGGCTGGAGAGCCACGTGCGGCTCTTTGGCCCCCCTGGAGGGCGGCTCTTCCACAAAACACCACGGCCGGGGCGAGTCTGTGTGGAAGAAGTGGCGTTAGGAGAAGTTTAAGTTTAAAAAATGTGGCTCTCCGCCGAGACCGGTTTGGCTCAGTGGATAGAGCGTTGGACTGCGGACTGAAGGGTCCCAGGTTCGATTCCGGCAAGGGCATGTACCTTGGCTGCGGGCACATCCCCAGTAGGGGGCGTGCAAGAGGCAGCTGATCGATGTCTCTCTCTCATCGATGTTTCTGACTTTCTATCCCTCTCCTTTCCGCTCTGTAAAAAATCAATAAAATATATTTAAAAAAATAAAAAATTAAAATGTGGCTCTCCGAAGGAATTCCAACCGTCGTCCTGTTGGTATTGGGCTCTGGGGACGGATGAGTGTGCCGGCCGCGGCCCTGCATGGAAAGCACCCAGGGGCTTCTTTCTAGCCTCGGTTTCCCTGCCGGAGACAGTCTCTATTGGCTTCTGAGTGTGTGAAATGAGGGCCTGTTCTCTGCGGCGTGCCCCCCCCCCCCCAATGTGGACACGCTCACACCCACTTCCCCAAAGAGGTGATTTCTGGCAATACGACGATCCCTTTCTTCTGGCACGGTCTTTGTTGTTGTTCCGTCTACACTGATAAAAGGGTAATATGCTAATTAGAGTGAACATCTTCTGGACGACCTTCCGGACATCCTTCCGGACAGAGCCATGTTGGTGGTGCCAAGGCAGAGGAGGTTGGAGGCAACCCAGGCAGGCAGGGGAGAGCAGTTAGGGGGACCAGGCTGGCAGGCAGGTGAGTGGTTAGGAGCAAGAGGTCCCATAGGGCAAGCTGAGGTGACCCCCTTCCCATGCTGGGATTTCATGCACTGACCGGGCCTCTGGTGTTAATACATCATCGCTTTTATCCGTGTGGATCTGTAAGCTGCGGCAGTGAATTCGTTCTGCACCCCCTGAGGGAAATGGCCTCCCGGGGACGCATTGGATGTTCTGTTTTCTGGAGACGCCCGCAGGCGCCGTCGGCGTCCTCCCTCCAGCGAATGGGGCCCTGGGGACTCCCCGTACGACCTCCCTGAGGGTCTGCCTGCTCACTTCCCAGCCCTCGGCGCTCATTATCTCTTCCCCGGAACTCGTCTCTTCCTCGTTCTCTGAAGGCGTTTGTTATCCCACACTCTGTCTTACTTAATGGCTGGACTATAAATAGGACTTCAGGTGGAAATGAATCTTTCCCAGGACAAACGTGAAGAGGGTGATTGTTCTCTTCTAGCTCCTTCTGCTGCCGTTAAAATCGCCGGTTCCCATGATCTCCTGTGAGGGGGAAACGGGCACAGATCTCAGGGCTGAAATAATAATAACAGTAATAATAAGAGTAATGATCCTAACTAATAAAAGACTGATACGCAGATTGACCATCGCTCCAGCACCCAAGAGGGCTGCCCCCATGTAGTCAAAGATCCTGCCTCCATGTGGACCCAAGATGGCCACCACAAGATGGCCAGTAGGGGAGGGCTGTTGGGGGGGGACCAGGTCTGCAAGGGAGGGCAGTTGGGGGTGACCAGGCCAGCAGAGGAGGGAAGTTGGGGGCAAACAGGCTGGCAGGGGAGCAGTTAAGCATCAATCAGGCTGGCAGGGGAGTGGTTAGGGGATCATAGGCTGGCAGGCAGAAGCAGTTAGGGGCAATCAGGGAGGCAGGCAGGCAAGTAGTTGGGAGCCAGCAGTCCTGGATTGTGAGAGGGATCCCAGATTGGAGAGGGTGTAGGCTGGGTTGAGGGACAACCCCCCTGCCACATGCACAGTGATGACGATGATGATGATGATGATGGTGATGATGGTGATGATGGTGGTGATGATGGTGATGATGGTGATGATGGTGATGATGGTGGTGATGATGGTGATGATGGTGATGATGGTGATGATGGTGATGATGGTGATGATGGTGGTGATGATGGTGATGATGGTGATGATGGTGATGTCTTGTTTGTCGTGGTTCTCTGGGTTGGCTGGTAGTTCCCAGGCTGGGCTCATGGGTGGGATGGCATCCCCCCAGCGCACAGCTGGGCACTGAGCTCCCTGGGACGTTACCTCCTTAGGCTTCGTCCTGCAGAGGGCTGGTCTGGATGCGCTTCCACACACGGTGAACCGCGCTCCGGAAAGGCAGACCCTGCCAAACTCAGCTTCTGAACCGTCGGCTCGCTACATCCTTGCCAACGCCCATGGGCTGGAACCGTCCATGGCCACGCCGGCGTTTGAGAGCCAGGACACCAGGCCCTGGGTCCCAGGCGGCTGATTCCCTGGGCATCATTGTTGTAACACTGTTGGGGAGGGGGCATTTTTGAGCACTGCTCCCACTCCAGAGAGGCTGTGGACTATTCCCCAGACAGAGTTGTCGGTGCTGACACCGGGCCAGGCCTTGAGAGACGGTCTCATGGCCCCTTCCCAGCACGTAGGCCTTGTTTCACAGAACGCGGTCAGCTTTCTGAAGAACAGGATGACTGTGAGTAACATGGTCTTCAACAGCATGACCCTGACGTTGCTTGGGAAACCCTGTCTTATCTTGGGTTGCGTGCTCTACAAAAACAGGATGTGGCAAACGAGCTTCAAAGTAGTCCTGCACAGAGGGTCGGGGGCTGCTCTGGGACTCCCTGCGTGGAGAAAGGCAGAGCAGTCCCCGGGCCGGCTCATAAAGGCTCCCCAAATTTTAATTTGGTCTGGGCTCCAGTGGGCATTCACTCACCTCCACTCCACAACAACAGGACCCCCCCTCCAAAAAAAAAAACTCATCGAGCCACAGCAGCGAGCTGGAAGTGTGGGATCCCACGGTCCGCATGCAGCCCGATGTGGAGTGGGCTCTGTGGATGCTCCTCTCCGACCCAGAGAGCCGTGAATTAAACACGTGGACCGGCTCCCACACCTGTGCACAGCGGGAGGGGGACGAGCCGGCGGTGACAGACACTGCGCAGGACTGGGTGCTGGACCCCCTGTCCCCTCAGCCCTGCCCCTCGCTGTTTCCGGGGAACACTCTCCACTCCCCGCTCGGGGCCCCAGAGCTCAGCTGCAGCGAAGCAACACCTTTCCGACTCGTAGAAATGCTTCTTCCTCGTCGGGGTCTCCCTGGGGTCTCACAAAGGGCCACATCCTTGTTTACACTTTCCCCGAAGGGCTTTCTTTCTTTTTTTAAAAAACATTTTTTATGGATGTCAGAGAGGAAGGGAGAGGGAGAGATGGAAACATCAATGATGAGAGAGAATCATGAATCACTGCCTTCTGACTGCCCCTGACCGGGGGCCGTCGAGCCTGCAACCCCGGGCGTGTGCCCCTGACCGGAATCGAACCCGGGACCCTTCAGTCCGCAGGCGGACGCTCCACCCGCCGAGCCGCACCAGCCGGGGCTCGAGGCCCATTCTCACGGCGAGAGGCTCGTGCCAGCTGGAGCGCCGGGAAGTGTGAGAGTTTTATTTTCAACCCCGCGAGCACAGATCGGACCGGCTGCTCGCGTGCGGAGGGAGCGGTGCCGTCTTCAGAACAGCTTTCTCTTCCCGTATCTCACCGCGGGCAGCGCACGGGAGCCAACTGGCACGATCGCCGTTGCGCGCGGAGGTTTTACTGCGCGCGTGGCTCCGCCGGGTGCGTTTTTATCTGCCAGGCTGGCGCCCACGGCGGTGTTAGGCGTCCCATGGCTGCAAAGCGTGGGTCACCACCTTGAACCCCTCGCGTCAGCTTATCGCTACACCTCGTGGCTCTGGGACACAGCTGGGGGGGGTGTGTCCGGGGGGTACG
This sequence comes from Antrozous pallidus, assembly GCA_027563665.1. Taxonomy (NCBI): domain Eukaryota; kingdom Metazoa; phylum Chordata; class Mammalia; order Chiroptera; family Vespertilionidae; genus Antrozous; species Antrozous pallidus. The sequence goes on from CM050523.1 coordinate 72,225,268, forward strand.
CGGTATAGCAGCACCTACTTCCAGGCCACTCCTCTGTTCTCACCGTCTATGGCTGCAGAGCAAAGCCCCTAAAACGCATGTGGTTATGCGAAGCCCCATTCAGATGTCAGGAGTGGTGTCTTCAGTATTCTTTCTTTTTTCTTTTTTAAAATATACTTCATTGATTTTTTACAGAGAGGAAGGGAGAGGGATAGAGAGTCAGAAACATCGATGAGAGAGAGACATCCATCAGCTGCTTCCTGCACACACCCCTTACTGGGGATGTGCCCGCAGCCAAGGTCCATGCCCTTGACCGGGATCTGAACCCGGGACCCTTCAGTCTGCAGGCCGACGCTCTGTCCACCGAGCCGCACCGGTCTCGGCAGTCTTCACTGTTCTTTATGAAGACAAGGTCTGAGGACAGGAAGCTGCTCTGCTCTGTGAGGACGGCAGGGGAGAGGGAGAATGTAAACCATCCACATGGGGCCCCATCTCTGGGAGTGTGACACTCGTATGCCCAGTTACAGGCTTTCGGAGTCTTCCATCCAAACAGCCCCGAGGTGGTGGTGGTGGTGGGGGTGGGGGGGTGTCTCTGGGTGTGGTTACTGACGGGCAACAGGAAATTCGCCTCCAGGACTCAGGGAAGGCGATGTGCTTGCCTGGGCTTCTGGGGGTGCATTTCTTTTTCTTTTTCTTTTTTAAATGTTTTATTGATTTTTCACAGAGAGGAAGGGAGAGGGATAGAAAGTCAGAAACATCGATGAGAAAGAAACATCCATCAGCTGCCTCTTGCACACCCCCTGCTGGGGGATGTGCCCGCAGCCACGGTTACATGCCCTTGACCGGGATCTGAACCCGGGACCCTTCAGTCTGCAGGCCGACGCTCTGTCCACCGAGCCGCACCGGTCTCGGCAGTCTTCACTGTTCTTTACGAAGACAAGGTCTGAGGACAGGAAGCTGCTCTGCTCTGTGAGGACGGCAGGGGAGAGGGAGAATGTAAACCATCCACATGGGGCCCCATCTCTGGGAGTGTGACACTCGTATGCCCAGTTACAGGCTTTCGGAGTCTTCCATCCAAACAGCCCCGAGGTGGTGGTGGTGGTGGGGGTGGGGGGGTGTCTCTGGGTGTGGTTACTGATGGGCGACAGGAAATTCGCCTCCAGGACTCAGGGAAGGCGATGTGCTTGCCTGGGCGTCTGGGGGTGCATTTCTTTTTCTTTTACTTTTTTTAAAATACGTTTTATTGATTTTTCACAGAGAGGAAGGGAGAGGGATAGAAAGTCAGAAACATCGATGAGAAAGAAACATCCATCAGCTGCCTCTTGCACGCCCCCTACTGGGGATGCGCCCGCAGCCACGGTCCATGCCCTTACCGGAATCGAACCCGGGACCCTTCAGTCCGCAGGCCGACGCTCTATCCACTGAGCCACACCGGTTTCGGCTGGAGGTGCATTTCAATGGCAGATACCACACAGGGACGAGTGAGGCTGATGCCCCGAGTCGTCCCGACACCGAGCCTGGGGCCGTGGACAAGCACCAGCCACAGCAGCCGGGTCCTCGTGGCTCTGTGGCAAGGACAGGCGTCTGCTCTTCGTCTCCTCCCCAGACCTCACAGTCAAGAGCAAGACAGGCTGGACTTTAAGCACAGCTGCTCCATCTGAACCCTGCTCCATCGAAAGAAGAGGGTGTTAGCACTTGGGGAAACTCTCCGGCGACAACTCTACAGGAGTTGTTTCAGGTGAAGTACCCCGACAACGTTACGCTTTCATTTACTGGCTAGAGGCCCGGTGCACAGAGTTGGTGCAAGAGCAAGCCTTCCATTCCCCCCCGGCCGCCAGCACTGCTTCCCTCTTGCACCCGAGACCCAGGCTTCCCTTGCAGAGGGAGCCCTGCCCACCCACCACAGCCCGCTGCCGGTGGCCTGAGCCTCCCTTTTTGGGGCAATCATGGAGCCCACCTTGTTGATCATCCCGCCAGCTGGTGGTCTGGGCCTCCCCTTGCTGGGTGATGAAGGGGCTGATGGCTGGGCCCCCGGCCAATCACATCGCGCCCGCCTTGGCTGGCCTGGCGCCTGGGGGTGTCATTGCGTGCTCCCGGACGGTTGTCTGGATGGTCATTCCGCTATTTGGCCTTTGCATATTCTGGTCGATTTGCATATTATGCTTTCATTATCCTATTAGAGGCCCCGTGCACAAAATTTGTGTAGGGGGGTAAGGGGGGTTAGGGGATGTCCCTTAGCCCAGCCTGCATCCTCTCCAGTCTGGGACTAATCAAGGGATGTCCAGTAGGATCGGGCCTAAACGGGCCGTCGGACATCCTTCTCACAATCCAGGACTGCTGGCTCCAAACTGCTCACCTGCCTGCCTCCCTGATTGCCCCTAACTGCTTCTGCCTGCCAGCCTGATCACCCCCTAACCACTACCCTGCCAGCCTAATTAACTGCCAGCTTTCTAACTGCTCCCCTGCCAGCCTGTCTGCCCCCAACTTCCCTCCTCTGCCGGCCTGGTCACCCCTAACCACCCTTCCCTGCAGGCTTGATTGCCCCCAACTGCCCTCCCTTGCAGGCCTGGTCCCTCCCAACTGCCCTCCCTTGCAGGCCTGATCGCCCACAACTGCCCTCCCTTGCAGAGCCTGGAACCTCCCAACAGCCCTCCCCTGCTGGCCATCTGGTGTCTGCATCTGGGTGTCCTGTGCTGCAGGCTGGAGAAGAAGGTCCAGGTGCAGTGAGTCTCTAGGGAAGGTACGAGGCTCAAATTCCACAGAAGGAACTGGACTTACCCACAGCACAGACAATGGGAGAACCCTAACCCTAACCCCTACCCCTACTCCAAACCCTACCCTTACCCCTACCCCTAACCCACAGCACAGACAATGGGAGAACCCTAACCCTAACCCTAACCCTAACCCCTACCCCTAACCCTAACCCTAACGTGAACCCTAACCCTACCCCTAACCTTAACCCTACCCCAAATCCTAACCCTAATCCTACCCCTATCTCTATCCCTACCCCTATCCCAAACCCTAACCCTAACCCTACCCCTACCCCTACCCCCAAACCCTGCCCTTATCCCTACCCCTAACCCACAGCACAGAAAATGGGAGAACCCTAACCCTAACCCTAACCCTAACCGTAACCGTAACCCTAGCACAGGGGCGGGGTGTCACCTAGCACAGGCAGAGGAGGCTCAGCCCTGAACCTGAAGCTCGGCGCAGGAGGCGTCGGGAGGGTGGGGGGCTCCGCTCACCAGGACGCCCCGGCGTTGGCGTTTGGAAGCGCGTTCCGGCGGCACCGGTTCCAGATTCGCCGCGTCTCCTCTCCGCACGGCTCCCAGACACCCTCCCTCCTGTTGGGGAAATACCTGCAGGTGCCCACACCTGCTTCCCTCTGGGGAGAGGACTCCGACGGAAATAATCAGGTTTTGTTTTCACTGACAGGTGGATGTTTAGTCAGGTTTCGTGGTAATTAGAGCCAAACCCTAAACATTTACACCCGCCCCGAGAACGAGGAGTTTCCACCCAGGAAGCCGATGCTGGTGACTCACAGGCACCGTTTCCTTCGGGGCTTCGTGCGGCTGCGGGGCGGGGGGCCGCGGGGCTGGAGCCGCCGGGAGCCGGGAGCCGGAAGCAGTTTTGGTAAAAGCAGTGGACACGTTTACAGACACGGGCTTCTGGTCGGAATGAGGAAACTCAGACCTGGGAAACATACACGTCCGAACAACGCCAGCCCGTTCCGGAGCCGGGCAGTGGGGTTTTGCACACCTGTCTCCGTTTCATCACTCCTCATTCCGTGCCTTTGGGGGGTGACACCAAGCCAAAAGGACTCTGGTTTCCGTGGCTGCTCTGCCCCAGGCGAAGGAGGAGGCGAACGAGGGAGGGACCGAGAAGGTTGGACGCGGTGTGGCTGGCCGCAGCCATCTCTTTTCGATTGTATATTTTTATTGACTCAGACAGGAAGGAAGAGGGAGCGAGAAACGCCAATGATGAGAATCACGGATCGGCTGCCTCCTGCACGCCCCCTGCGGGGGATGGAGCCCCCAACCCGGGCCTGTGCCCCGAACGGGAATCGAACCCCGACCTCCTGGTTCCTGGGTCGACGCTCAAACCCTGAACCGGACCAGCCGGGCTGGCCGCACCAGCCTTGACTTTGGGCAAAGCAGCCGGGCCAGGAGCGAGCGAAGGGGAGACACAGGTGTGGAGGGCCTCCCTCCTCCCTGGATACAGGCGCCGCACACCCACACTCATGCGCTCACACACACACACATGCACACTCATGCGCTCACACACACACACACACACTCATGCGCTCACACACACACACACACACACACACACTCATGCGCTCACACACACACACACACACACACACTCATGCGCTCACACACACACACACGCACACGCACACTCAGACGCTCTCACACACACACATGCACACACGCACACACACATACATGCACACACTCACACGCTCTCACACACACATGCACACTCGCACACATATGCACACACTTGCACACATGCACAATGCACACATACATGTACACAGTCCCACGTGCTCATATGCACGCACACATGCACACTCACGTATGCACACACATGCACAATGCACACGCGCACATACATGCACACTCACGCACGCACACACGCACAATGCACACTCTCACACACACATGTACACACACACATGCACAGTCACCACACGTGCACAATGCACAGACATGCACACACGTGCACACTCTCACACACATGCACACTCACACGCACACGAACACACACTTGCACACACACACACACACACACACACTGAGGCCGAGCGCCCGCACTGCTGTCCTGGGGGCAGTCGCCCCGGTGGGCACACACTCGGGAGGGACTCTTGGGGGAGGCGCGGCTCCGGTGTGCAGGGGTGGCCCTCTCCCTAGCAGTGGCTCTGGAACTCTGTGAGGAAATGGCTGTCGAACTCCACGGCATCACCTGCCCGCCTCTCGCTTCAGCGGGCACAGGCCGGGCGGCGGGCCAGGGGCTGGGGTTCTGGGGCGGCTGCGGGCACCACGCCACATCTGTCCCGATGTCTCTGTGACCCCAGTCCTGCGCCGTCAGCCCCGGGTCCTGGGCTCCGTGCGACCTCCCCTCCCCCCAAACCAGGCCCAGAGCTGAGCGGACCCAGAGACCTCAGTCAGATTTGTCCCGGGACAGACGGGGTGGGGGGAGGGCAGCGAGGGGGCGAGAGAGCTCAGAGCGCACGGGGCTGTCGGAGGGGGCGGGTCTCTGTGTCCGTGGTCACCGTGTGACCGCTGGCTGGACAGCTTTCCGAGGGCCAACGTGTACACAAAGGTGTGAGTTTCTGTGTCATCCGATGTCACGCGTTGCCACGCGGCACGTGGCTTTCTGGGCCCTCTGCCCTGTCTGTGCCTGGGGGCGGGGCGGGGTGTGGGAGGCCTCCTCGCCGAGAGACCAACCGTCACGCGGTCCCTGTGGGTGGGCGCGGGGTCCCTGGGCCACCAGGCGCTGCCCGCAGGACGCTGAGCCCCGGGCACCTTGTGTCCTGGCTGCCCGTGTTGGCCTTGCTCTGCGCGGATGAGGTTTCGTCTGGAGCCCGTGGGCCCGAACCCGTCTCCCCGTGCAACGGCCACCTTCCCCCGTGGCACCGGCTCAGCCTCAGTGGGGGCAGGGCCGGGACAGACGCAGATCTGCAGGCGGACCTGGAACAGGGCGGGGAGAGCCGGACCCCGTGGCCCTGCCTCTCCCAGAGATGTGAGTTTCTCCTGACGCCGAGGCCGAGCTCCGGGTCAGGCTCTGACCTAGGCCACGCCGCATGCGGGTCACGGAGCTCCCGGGTCTCCGTCTCTCCCTGCAGACGGTGCCCTGTTCCCCCTACCACCACCACCACCACCACCGAGGCCCTGAACCCTGGGGGCCGAGCCTGGGCGCCTGTCCCAGTCGCTGTGCTGCCAGCCCGCCCTGGCAGAATGGAACGGGGGAGGCCGGAGGAGCCGGGCTCTCCTCTTCGTCTCCGAAGATGGGGGCCCCGTGGTGCCTCATCTCCTGCCCTGGTGACCTCGGCCCCGGGTCCTACAGGGTCACCTCCAAGTGGCCGACCCAGCTATCACAGGTGCCTGTTGCTCCCACTCACCGGCTCGATCATCAGCTCCAGCTGGACTCACAGCTGCCCCCTGCCTTCCACTCTGCTGGCATTGGCTGCCCTCCTAGGCACTGGCCACCCTGCCGGCTCTGACTGTCCTCCGGCTCCGGCTGCCCTGCCCACACTGGCCGCCCAGCCCCCCTCAGCCTGAGCCACAGGACAAGGCCTCGCGCCCCCGCTGTGGGCTGGGCCGCACCGCCGAGCGCTGAGGCCCTGGGGAAGCTGGGGAGGCTGAGCCCACCTTTGCTCCGGCCCCTCAGCTGCGGCCCATGGGACTCTGATCGGGCAAGACCGGGTGTGACCGGTTCCTCTTGTCCCGGGGTGTGGGACACGTCCTCCACGAGCCGGCAGAGTGAGGGGGCCGCACCCAGAGCTGCTGGGGTGTCGGTGATGCCTGCAGCCCCTGGTCCAGAATCCCCCTTCTCTGTGCGTCTGCAAACACAGGGCAGCACCAGGCCGAGGGAACCTGGGGGTTCCCCCCCAGACACCGGCCGCTCCTCAGGCCAGCTCCCCCCACCCCCACCCCCCGCGGGCACCGGCTCCTGCACCCAGGGAGGGGCAGCCCTCACCGGGGGAATTTTTAGTCCTTTGATCCTCACTGCCACGTGATCGCATTCCAGGGGCCGATCGGGGAGCAGATGGCTCGTTCCTCTCCTCTCCTCGCCGCCGAGCAGGGGCTGGGACAGGATCGGGCTGCTCTGTTGGGCCTCCCAGCGGAGAGCCGCTCAGCTCCACGCTGTGTTTTGACTTATTGAACGCGGACGCGCTCCCCGCAGTAAACCCCCCGCCGATACTCAGGCACGGAGCTCGCTCTGCTCCTGGGAGTCAGTCCCTGCGCTCTGGATCGGGGAGCTGGTGGGGGGCCACAGCATCCTGCAAACGTGCCCGCACCCCCTGCTGTGGCGTCCCTCCAGGGCCCCGAGGGTGGCACTCTCTCTGCGGGCAGGGCTGCCCCATCACGCAGCTTCCCGCACCCACCCCGCACGGGGCTGGGGGCCCAGACCGGGCCGTCACTGCCTCTGGCACAGCTCCCCCTGAGGGCGAGCCAGGCCCTGGGGGAGGAGGAGTGACATAGGCCGGGGTGTCTCCCACACTGCACACAGGAGGGGGCACCGCGCCAGCGATGGCCTGGGATGTGTGGGCAGACGCCCCGGGGTCCAGTCAGGCACACAGTCCGGCTGGATTGTCATGAGGGTTCGGGTGGTGTCTGGAAGCTTCCAGGAGAGAGGAGCAGGGCCAGGGGACGTGCCAGGTGAGGAGGGGGGCAGGTGGCACCCTCGTGGAGAGACCAACAACAAGGAGACAGCTGCTACGCCAGGGGAGGAGGGGAGAAGGAGAGGAGGGAGGGGAGGAGGGGAGGGGAGGAAGAGGGGAGGAAGGGAGGAGGGGAAGAGGAGGGGAGGAGGGGAGGGGAGGAGGAGGGGAGGGGGGAGGGGAGGAGGGGAGGAGGGGAGGGGGGTAGTGAAGGTGGAGGGGGGCGCTCTGTGCTGGAGCAGAGACTTCCTGTCCCCCCCGGGCTCAGGCCGGGATCTGTACCCTCAGCCCGGTCCCGGCCTCGGCTTGGACTGAATGTCCCGCTGGCTTTCTGGCTTCTCCGCCTGCAGGGGGCAGACTGGGACTCCCCGGCCTGGTGACCATGGGAGCCACATCCTGGAATAAATATCTCCCCCTCTCCCCATTCCTCCCTCTCTCCCCCTTCCCTCCCTTTCTCCCCCTTCCCTTCCTCTCTCCCCCTCTCCCCCTCCTTTCCCTCCCTCTTTCCCCCTCCCTCTCTCTCCCCCTCTCTTCTTCTCTCCCCCTTCCCTTCCTCTCTCCCCCTCTCCCCCTCCTTTCCCTCCCTCTTTCCCCCTCCCTCTCTCTCTCCCTCTCTTCTTCTCTCCCACTTCCCTTCCTCTCTCCCTCCTCTCTTCCTCTCTCCCCCTCCATTTCTACCCCCCTCCCTTTCTACCTCCCTCTTTCCCTCTCTCCCCCACCTTCCTTTTCCTCCCTCTCTCCCTCCCTTCTTCTCCCTCCCTCCCTTCCTTTCTCCCCCTCCCTTTCTTTCTCCCCCATCCATCTCCCCCCTCCCTTCCTCCCCCTTCCCTCCCTCTCTACCCCCTGCCTCCCTCTACCCCCTCTCTCTCCCTGTCTCCCCCTCCCTTTCTACCCCCTACCCCTCTCTCTCCCCACCCTCCTTTTCCTCCCTCTCTCCCTCCCTTGTTCTCCCTCTCCCCCTCCCTCCCTCTCTACCCCCTCCCTCCATGTACCCCCTCCCTTCCTCTACCCCCTTTCTCTCCCTCCCTCCTTCCTGTCTCTCCCCCTTTTCTTCTTCTCCCTCTCTCCCTCCCTCCACCCCTCTCCCTCCCTCCCCACTCTCTTCTTTCCTCCCTCCCTTCCCCCTCTCTCCCTCTCTCTCTCCCTCCATCTCTCTCTCCCTCCCTCCTCCCTCCCTTTCTCCCTCCCCCTCGCCCCCAGAGCCTTCCTTCTCAGAGAGCCCCGCTGTGCAGCAGCCTCTCCATTCCGGTCTGAAGATGAGAAAACAGGGGGGGGGGTGGAGAAGGGGGGGCTCCGTGCCCTGGCCCCAGGTCTGACGCTCTGATGGCCGCGGTCAGAGGCAGGATCTCGCGTCTCTGCCGTTTCCAGGGACCGGGCCTTCTCCTCTCAGTCGGCGTCATTGGGGGGCGCTGAGGGAGCCCACACCCTCCGCTCTGCCACTGGACATGAACCCGCGAAAGAAAGGGGGGGGGACCGTCCCAAGCTCCACAGGGGAGTGGTCTCGGCCAGCTTTCGGGGGGTTGGGGGGTGAGTCTAAAGGCCTGGCCGGGCCGAGCTCCTGTCCCTCCTGTCCCTGTCCCTCCCATCCCGGTCCCTGTCCCTTCTGTCCCCATCCCTGTCCCTTCCGTCCCCATCCCTGTCCCTCCTGTCGCCGTCCCTGTTCCTCCCGTCCCTGTCCCTGTCCCTCCCGTCCAGGTCCCTGTCCCTGTCCCTGTCCCTGTCCCTGTCCCTCCCGTCCAGGTCCCTGTCCCTGTCCCTGTCCCTGTCCCTCCCGTCCAGGTCCGGGCTGAGGCGGGAGGCTCAGAGCCAGCGGGACGGCTGAGCGGGACCTCCGGCAGCTGCGGACGCTCTCACACCCCGTTCCCAAGCTGTGACTCCCGGTCCGTGTTCTTCCTCCCTCCTTGTCTCTGTGTGTCCCGTGTTGTCTGTCCCAAACACGCACCATCGGTGGCCCCCAGGGGGTGCCCGACGCCCAGTGAAGAGAGAGGGGGTGGGAAAGAGCAGCAGAAAGGGGGCAGGGAAAGGGGCCGGGCACCCTGCCGCTGCAGAGGGCAGGGCACCGTGGCGCCTGGTTTCACAGATGCCATTGGTGGGGGGAGAGGGCGTCTGCAATTCAGCCCTCCAGCCACCAGGTGGCAGGCCCGTGCCCAAACGGCCTTTCCCAGGGTTCCCTTGGGGGGGTTCAGGTTTCACCCAATGCCAGGGTCCCTCTGCCACCCTTCCCATCCCTGACCTACTGCCTCTGCTTGGGCACGTCCAAAGTCAGTGCCAACAGCCCCCACCATGGGGGGGCAGTAGCCCTCAGAAGCAGAGGCCCCGGGTAACACGCCGATGGCATTTTCTGCGCTGACATGGGGCCCGCAGTTCTGGAAGAGCTGAAGGCCCAGGCCGTGCTCTGCAGAGTTCCGTCATGCCCCCACAGAGCTCCATCACCCCCCGGAGCTCCGTCACCTCCCCCAGAGTTCCGCTCCCCCCCTCAGAGTTCTGTCATGCCCCCCCAGAGCTCCGTCACCTTCCCCAGAACTCCATCACCGCCCCAGAGCTCCGTCACCTTCCCAGAGCTCCGTCACCCCCACAGAGCTCCGTCACCCCCACAGAGCTCCGTCACCTCCCCCAGAACTCTGTCACCTCCCCCAGAGCTCTGTCAGCCCCCAGAGCTCCATCACCCCCCGGAACTCCATCACCTCCCCCAGAGCTCCGTCACCCCCCCAGAGCTCCGTCACCCCCACAGAGCTCCGTCACCTCCCCCAGAGCTCTGTCAGCCCCCAGAGCTCCATCACGCCCCCCGGAGTTCCGTCACCTCCCCCAGAGCTCCATCACCCCCCAGAGCTCCGTCACCCCCCAGAGCTCCGTCACCCCCCCAGAGCTCCATCACCTTCACAGAGCTCCGTCACCCTCACAGAGCTCCGTCACCTCCCCAGAGCTCCATCACCCCCCAGAGCTCCATCACCCCCCCGGAGCTCCATCACCTCCCCCAGAGCTCCATCACCCCCCAGAGCTCCATCACCCCCCAGAGCTCCATCACCCCCCCGGAGCTCCATCACCTCCCCCAGAGCTCCATCACCCCCCAGAGCTCTGTCACCTCCCCAGAGCTCCGTCACCCCCCCAGAGCTCCATCACCCCCCAGAGCTCCGTCACCTCCCCCAGAGCTCCGTCACCCCCCAGAGCTCCGTCACCTCCCCAGAGCTCCGTCACCCCCCAGAGCTCTGTCACCTCCCCAGAGCTCTGTCACCTCCCCCAGGGCTCCATCACCTCCCCAGAGCTCCGTCACCCCCCAGAGCTCTGTCACCTCCCCAGAGCTCTGTCAGCTCCCCCAGGGCTCCGTCACCTCCCCCAGAGCTCCGTCCCCCCCCCAGAGCTCCATCACCCCCCAGAGCTCCATCACCCCCCAGAGCTCCGTCACCTCCCCCAGAGCTCCGTCACCCCCCAGAGCTCTGTCACCTCCCCCAGGGCTCCGTCACCTCCCCCAGAGCTCCGTCACCCCCCCAGAGCTCCATCACCCCCCAGAGCTCCATCACCCCCCAGAGCTCCGTCACCTCCCCCAGAGCTCCGTCACCCCCACAGAGCTCCGTCACCTCCCCCAGAGCTCTGTCACCCCCCCAGAGCTCGGTCACCTCCCCCAGAGCTCTGTCACCCCCCCTCCGGAGCTCCGTCACCTCCCCCAGAGCTCCGTCACCTCCCCCAGAGCTCCGTCACCCCCTCCGTCATTCTCTTGCATGGATGCGGCTTCTGCCTTACCCCCCACCCCTGTTCGGATGTCGGCACTGGGGTGTCACTCGCCCGCCCCTTACAAGCCCCGAGCTCCTCTGTGCTGCTCGCCTGCCCCCGTGCCCACAGCCGGCAGGACGGAGGAAAAGCAGCGAGGCCCCTGGCTCTGACCCCGAGATGTCTTCTTCCTTCCGTGGCAGAGGGGAGCACCCCGCCCGCTGGCCGCAGTGCCTCTCTCACCAGCTGTTGCACTGGCCCGGAGCCGGCTCGGCTGGCACCGCCTGCCCGAAGGGGTGGCCAGAAACAAGCTTCACTTCTTCCCCGCTCCCGCCCCTCCTGGCTGTTCAGTCTGGGCGATGGGTCTTCAGTGCCTCTGTTCCCAGGCCAGGGCGGTGGGGCTTTGGCCGGAGGTGGTCTTACTTTCCAGGACGCTCCGGCCCTAGACCGGCACCTGCTGTCTCGCCTCGCCTCGCCTCGGGCTGGCTGTCCAGGGTGCAGTCTTCCTCCCGGGGCTCGGCACAGCGTCTGCAGCAGCGTGGGCGCCCGGCCGTCCTGGCAAATGGGGGAGCACGAGGGTCCCGGCAGAGCTTCCGGGAGTGCCAGCCCTCAGGGCCGCCGGCCCCTCCGGCTCATCAGATTCGGCGGGCATGACCCGGGAGGGGGTATGTGGAGGTGGCTTTCTTTAAAAATATATTTTATTGATTTTTACAGAGAGGAAGGGAGAGGGATAGAGAGTTAGAAACATCGACCAGCTGCCTCCTGCACACCCCCTCCTGGGGATGTGCCCACAGCCAAGGAACATGCCCTTGACCGAAATCGAACCTGGGACCTCTATCCACTGAGCCAAAGTGGTCAGGGCTGAGATTATTATTTCCTTAAAAATATATTTTATTGATATTTTTACAAAGCGGAATGGAGATTGATAAGAGCTAGAAACATCGATCAGCTGCCTCCTGCACACCTCCCTCCCCCACTGGGGATGTACCCACAACCATGGTACATGCCCTTGACGGGAATCGAACCCGGGACCTTTCAGTCCACAGGCCGTCCCCCTATCCACTGAGCCCAAACCGGTTTTGGCTGGGGACGGCTTTTTGGTAACGAACGAGCTGACAGAGCTGAGCTGGGTGGTCCGGTTTCATTCCTGGGTACCACGTGGATGGGTGTGGAATTTGGGGAAGGAACCGGGCACCTGCTTACCACCCGCCACAGATTGGTGGAGAGCCTCACAGAGCTACGGAGCACCCGGCCCCTCTGCAGACACGCAGCTCCACACCTGAGAGCAAGGACCTGTCAGCGGCACTGCCCGGACGATGGGTTCCAGCCAGAACGGAAGCGCAGGTGCGAATCAGACCCCGCACAGCGAGGAAGCAGTGTATTTCTTCCCGAAGTTAACTTACATTTTTTTTTTTTGGTTATATAAGCAAAACTTGCTTGAAAAATGTAAAGAGGCCCCATATCACCCTGAGCCTGTTCCTTAGCAAGAATCACTATTAGCATTTTGAGGAGTGTGCTTCCTCCGGTGACGTGCCGGGGTAATTAATTAGTTTGTTGGGCAAACGGATGGGTAGAAGGAAGGCTAGATAGTGGACGATAATATATTTACCCATTTTTCTTTTGAAATGTAGGGGTTTGTTTTCCCCACAAATAACTATTGGTGGTTCCTACGACGTTGCTGATTCATGCCCCGTGCTGTGCGTCCCATCATCCTGGCCGCCCTGTGACTGCCACTGGTCATTCCTAAGGTAACTTAGAACTTCAAATGCCCTCAGAAATGTTGCATTGTGTTATTTTTTAAAAATATATTGTATTGATTTTTCACAGAGAGGAAGGGCGAGGGATAGAAAGTTAGAAACATCGATGAGAGAGAAACATCCATCAGCTGCCTCCTGCACACCCCCCACATTGGGGATGTGCTCGCAACCAAGGTACATGCCCTTGACCGGAATCGAATCTGGGACCCTTCAGTCCTCAGGCCGACGCTCTATCCACTGAGCCACACCGGTTTTGGCGAAATGTTGCGTTCTATTCCGAGTCTCTGAGTGTGCATAGAAGATGAAACGTTCTTCAGACTAATTTTGTGTTTTTGAGGAGAGTGAGGCAGGACTCCCTGGATGAGTCACTGAAACGCTTCCTCCTCTCCATGCAATCTCCTCTTGCCATGTCCCAGGTGCCGGCCACGCCTCGTCTGCACCGCCCTGAGCTGGGTGCTCCGGGTTTGGCCTCCTCTGCAGTTTTAGTTCCCACTCGGTCCCCCTGTCACGGGCCAGCCACAGGTCCCGCACCTCCGTGAGCTCGCTTTCCCGTGTCCACAGCGTCTGAGGGCTCACTTCCCGGGGGCTGGGCTCTTGGCCCTGACCTTGAACATGAGCTACTCGGTTCCGTTCACACAGCCGTGGCTCGGCGCCTCTGCGTGAGGCTGTGTGTGTGATTTCACGGTCTGTGCCCACACACTGGGAGGTGCGTCGCCCCGGGGAGTGAGCGAGGGGAGGAGGAGGGGACCGAGGTTTGTGCACCCGCCGGGTGCTGGAGCGGACGGCTGGCCCGCGGCTACGTTTTCAAGGACTTTGTAGGTTGGACGTGAAACGCAGCCGCCGTTCAACCCTCCTGTGCCCCGCTGCACCGTGCCCGCGTTGGCTCGGGTGCCTCGGGCTGGGCACGGGATCTTGGCCACGGTCGGAGTCCGTATGCCACGGAAATTGGCAAACACGGCGGGTCGAATCTGATCGATGGCTTTGTCAAGCGACGGGGCCTGAGGAGGGATGGGGGGGTTAGCTGCGGATCCCGCGTGAGAGTGTGTGGCGGCGACTGCGGTGAGCGGAGCAGCCACGGAGAAGAAGGGTGTTGGGGCTGGCGTGCGGGTCCGTCCCGGACGCGGTGACGCGGGAGTGGGGTTCTGACCGCGCAGCGGGAAAGCCGGACCGGGTTTCCGTGGGGCAGACGCCATCGGGGTGGGAGTGGGGAGCAGTTTGGCGGCAGATCGCGTCTCAGACGGAACGGTCGTTCAACGGGGAAAGGGCTGTCGGACAATTCATCTGTGGTGGGGTCACAACGACAGGCTGGCTGCAGACGCAAGAGGCTGGCCAGTCGGCGAGCGCATTCCGCAAGGACCAGCTGAATGTGTAGGCGCTGCGGTAAAGAGCCACGTGTGTTTCGTGGCTGAGTGTGGATTACACACCGTGCCTCCTTAACGTGGGCACATTTTGTAATGGAGTTATACCCACGTGTATTTTCCAACATTTATTGTTATTATTATTTTTTTTAATATATTTTATTGATTTTTTTTTTTTTTTTTACGGAGAGGAAGGGAGAGGGATAGAGAGTCAGAAACATAGATCAGCCGCTTCCTGCACACCCCCTACTGGAGATGTGCCTGCAGCCAAGGTCCATGCCCTCGACCGGAATCGAACCTGGGACCCTTCAGTCCGCAGGCCGACGCTCTATCCACTGAGCCAAACTGGTTTCGGCTGTCATCATCATCATCGTTATTATTGTTATTGTTGCTATTATTTGGTGGGTCTGTGAAACACGCAGTCTGCATCGCCAGACGCCCTCACAGTGGCTTTGAACCTGGGCATGGAGAGCCGGTGGCGCTGACGACAGCATCCCCACACCCTCCCTGGAGCTGCCCCCCTCCTGGGGACCTGAGGGCAACAGGGGAGGCACGGGCTCTTTGGGGGTCCCCTTCCAACAGACCTCCCCTCTGTTCTGTCTGTGAGCCACCTGCATGTGCTGCTTCTCCTTCTAAACGTGAAGCCCACACACATCAACTCTCCTTCAGAAGAACCGGGCCACGAAGGCGGGGCCTCTGGACTCCCAGGAGCGCCCCCTCCTGTGGACCCGACACAGACCTTGGCTCAGGAGCCCCCCGTCCTCACACTGTGCCTTCTCCCCCACAGAAACCCTGTGTGTGTGTGTGGGGGGGTGCTCCTTCCTGAGCAGGAGAGGCCGGAGGGAGAAGATGCACATTTCCTGTGAACACTCATCCTGGGGAGTCTGAGAGCCACACATAGCTGCACCCCTCCCGCCCCTGCCCACTCCCCGGGGGCCAGCGTGACCTTGGGAGGCGTTGCTGCCCCTGGGCCCAGCTTGGGAAATGTGATGTTGGTTTCACTGGAGTAAAATGTGGGGGGCAGAAAGCCGACGGGGGAGCTGCTGCGGCTTCTTCCCCCGGCCCCCACCCGGCCTCACCTGCAGCTCGCATCCCTCCCGACAGTGAACCGCTGAGCCCGTCTGCTGAATTCCCTTCAATAGCCCGCCCAGGCCTCCCCTCCATCTCTCCTCACACAGCCCAAGCCCCAACCTCTCCTGTGAACCCCAGGAAAATACCCCTTTTTATTGCTAGCGGTCTCCCTGGGAGCAGAGTGACTGACTTAAGGGAAGGAGAAATACTGCTGATGCTCACTGTGGGCAGTGAGGTGGGTTAGATGCAGAAAACGGGGAGTCGCGCCCCGGGGTGTCTGTGCGCCGGGGCCTGGTGCAGAGCTTCGGTCACCAGCTCATCCGAGAATATGGGGGAGGCTCGTGGACCTCCTAAGGATATGGGGGTGTTTTGTGGACCTCCTAAGGATATGGGGGTGTTTCATGGACCTCCTAAGGACAGGGGGGTGTTTCATGGACCTCCTAAGGATATGGGGGTGTTTCATGGACCTCCTAAGGATATGGGGGTGTTTCATGGACCTCCTAAGGACAGGGGGGTGTTTCATGGACCTCCTAAGGACATGGGGGTTTTTCATGGACCTCCTAAAGGACATGGGGGTGTTTCATGGACCTCCTAAGGATATGGGGGTGTTTCATGGACCTCCTAAGGATATGGGGGTGTTTCATGGACCTCCTAAGGACAGGGGGGTGTTTCATGGACCTCCTAAGGACATGGGGGTTTTTCATGGACCTCCTAAGGACATGGGGGTGTTTCGTGGACCTCCTAAGGACATGGGGGTGTTTCATGGACCTCCTAAGGATACGGGGGTGTTTCATGGACCTCCTAAGGACACGGGGGTGTTTCATGGACCTCCTAAGGATACGGGGGTGTTTCATGGACCTCCTAAGGACACGGGGGTGTTTCATGGACCTCCTAAGGACACAGGGGTGTTTCATGGACCTCCTAAGGACACGGGGGTGTTTCATGGACCTCCTAAGGACACGGGGGTGTTTCATGGACCTCCTAAGGACACGGGGGTGTTTCATGGACCTCCTAAGGACACGGGGGTGTTTCATGGACCTCCTAAGGACATGGGGGTGTTTCATGGACCTCCTAAGGACATGGGGGTGTTTCATGGACCTCCTAAAGGACATGGGGGTGTTTCATGGACCTCCTAAAGGACATGGGGGTGTTTCATGGACCTCCTAAAGGACAGGGGGGTGTTTCATGGACCTCCTAAAGGACATGGGGGTGTTTCATGGACCGCCTAAAGGACATGGGGGTGTTTCATGGACCTCCTAAGGATATGGGGGAGGCTCAGCTGCTGGCTCTCGGTCCGTGTCCAGCAGGACACGAGGAGTGAGTGAGCCGAAAGGAGTGGGAAGAACGTCCGTCAGAAACCGGTGTGCCTGCAGAAGGCTCCAAACGGCCACGCTTCGTGGGCTTCTCCACGTTGCCATGGCAACCTCGGTGGGTACCCCCCCCCTCCCCCCCCCCCCCCCCCCCGGGAAGAAAACAAGGGGCAGGGGATGTTCTTAGGAGATGCAAAGCCCTCGGGGGCGGCTCGGTAAGCAGCCCGCGAACAGAACCCGAGCCATCCCGCCATGCATATTCATGAGGCCGGGTTCTGTGGCTGCCTCGTCAGCAGTCAGGGAACACATGGTGCGCGCTGGCAGCGCCCGGCCCAGGTGGAGGCTGCGGGCCGAGGCGATGGCAGGAGCCGGGACCTGCGAGGCTGACTGACATTTCCATCTGGAGCGAAGGCTGGTAATTAACGGGAAGGAGTGCGCCCGCAGCCTCGCACCATCTGCTCGGGAAGCGGGCCGCGCGGGCGGGCGGGATGGCTCCGACAGGCGGCCGGGCATCTGTTCTGGAGCAGGGAGCCGAGGAGGCAGCGCGGCTGGGAGTGAGCAGCGCGAGGGGCTCTCGGACCCGGGCGAGCCCGCGGCGCTGCAGAAAGGGGGTCGTTTCATCTCACGCACCCCCGTCTCTCCGGTGCGTGGCTGGCTGCGGGGCGCCTCACAATGGCCTCGGAAAGGCTGTTTGGTTCCGGCTCCAGGCTCTTCAAGTCGGGCTCCAGCTGCCGTCCTCGACAATAGGGCTAATTTCGGAGCCAGGAGCTGAGGTTAAATCCTTCCATTGTGACGGGAGCGGGGGAGGGAGGACAGAAGGAGCGCTGGGGCCAGGCTGTTCAAAACCGAGGAGGCAAATGCTGGCCCGCAGAGGGGCAGGTCAGAAATCACCCCTGCTCGCCTCGCGCCCCCCCCTCCCCGCCCCGCCTCGTGCGCCTTGAGGTTTCTGTGCGGGTCTGTTTCCCAGGGCGCCCTGTCCCGTCACATCAGACCACGACTGGCTCTGGGTACGGCCCTAGCGTGTACCAAGTCAGAAGCCGAGTCAAGTTCATGAGAGAGTTAGTGTGGGGTTGGGGCAGGATGAGTGGGAAGCTCTTTTCTAAGTCCTTACCCCATATTCTTAGGAGGTCCATAAAACACCCCCATATTCTCAGGAGGTCCATAAAACACCCCCATATTCTCAGGAGGTCCATAAAACACCCCCATATTCTCAGGAGGTCCATAAAACTCCTCCATATTCTTACGAGGTCCATGAGCCTCCTCCATATTCTTAGGAGGTCTATGAAACACCCCCATATTCTTAGGAAGTCTATGAAACACCCCCATATTCTTAGGAAGTCTATGAAACACCCCCATATTCTTAGGAGGTCTATGAAACACCCCCATATTCTTAGGAAGTCTATGAAACACCCCCATATTCTTAGGAGGTCTATGAAACACCCCCATATTCTTAGGAAGTCTATGAAACACCCCCATATTCTTAGGAGGTCTATGAAACACCCCCATATTCTTAGGAGGTCTATGAAACACCCCCATATTCTTAGGAGGTCCATGAAACACCCCATATTCTTAGGAGGTCCATGAAACACCCCCATATTCTTAGGAGGTCTATGAAACACCCCCATATTCTTAGGAGGTCTATGAAACACCCCCATATTCTTAGGAGGTCTATGAAACACCCCCATATTCTTAGGAGGTCTATGAAACACCCCCATATTCTTAGGAGGTCTATGAAACACCCCCATATTCTTAGGAGGTCTATGAAACACCCCCATATTCTTAGGAGGTGTACCAGCCTCCGGAAGTGGGACTCACCTTTGAGAGGCACCAGCAGACAGAGAGCTTGGCCTCCCCTCTGACTCACAGATGAAAGCCACTTTTAAGAAAAGAAATGTTGTATCAGTCTTTCCACGTCAGGAGAAACTTGGTGCCTGGAGCAGGGGGGGGAATCAGGAGAAGCTGGGGGCTCAGTGTCTGGAGCAGGGGAGGGCAGAGGAGAAGCTGGGGGCTCAGTGTCTGGAGCAGGGGGAGGGGAGAGGAGAAGCTGGGGGCTCCGGGTCTGGAGCCGGGGGAGGGGAGAGGAGAAGCTGGGGGCTCAGTGTCTGGAGCAGGGGGAGGGCAGAGGAGAAGCTGGGGCTCAGTGTCTGGAGCAGGGGGAGGGCAGAGGAGAAGCTGGGGCTCAGTGTCTGGAGCAGGGGGAGGGAAGAGGAGAAGCTGGGGGCTCAGTGTCTGGAGCAGGGGGAGGGAAGAGGAGAAGCTGGGGCTGTGTCTGGAGCAGGTGGAGGGGAGAGGAGAAGCTGGGGCTGTGTCTGGAGCAGGGGGAGGGGAGAGGAGAAGCTGGGGGCTCAGTGTCTGGAGCAGGGGGAGGGCAGAGGAGAAGCTGGGGGCTCAGTGTCTGGAGCAGGGGGAGGGCAGAGGAGAAGCTGGGGCTCAGTGTCTGAAGCAGGGGGAGGGAAGAGGAGAAGCTGGGGGCTCAGTGTCTGGAGCAGGGGGCGGGCAGAGGAGAAGCTGGGGGCTCAGGGTCTGGAGCAGGGGGAGGGGAGAGGAGAAGCTGGGGGCTCAGTGTCTGGAGCAGGGGGCGGGCCGAGGAGAAGCTGGGGCAGGGGGCGGGGAGGGTCTGTGAACACAGCTCCCGGCCGGGCCCAGGGGCTCCTCTACAGAGTCCGGCAGATGGCAGATGACTTGATTGGAGCTGTGTGTGACTCAGAGCCATGGAGTGGTATTTACCGAGACCTCCTGGTGCCATATGGAACCGGAGAATATTTAGACCCTGGAATTTGAACTCCTCGCAGGAGGGTGGACACGGCTTTGGATTTAGACCATCACCCCTCGCACTCCTGGGCGAGTCCGGATGATTTCCCTGATCCACGGCGTGCTGGCATGGGGGAGAGCCGGGACAGACCAAACAGAAAATGCCTTAGTTCCCACATCTGAGGAAGACAGAGGCCGCAGTCACGGGTAAAGCCACGGACCCAGCCGTGTGCTGGTGAAGCTGAGTCCGGGGTTTTCTCTCCTCTCCACGTCCAGCGTGGACAGAGAGGGGGTCCAGTTACCGAGTAGAGGAGCTGGGGACTGAGAAATAAAAGACAGAATAGAGGACACAGAAGTAGAAATAAAAGGCTGGGGCTGGGTGGAATCTCTGTTCTCTCTGACGGGGAGACAGGAATCAATCCCAACAGCGGCGAGTTTATTTATATTCTAAAATACAGAGGGGTTTCACCTGAAAAAAACTTAGGATCAAAGGAGCTTAAGTGGGCCCAGGCCCCATTCACTCCCTCATTCCCGGGGCTTGGCTGAATCCACGTTTCAAGGCCCTCCCCCCGACACCTGGGGCAAAGTTAAGAGTCGGTACTGATAAGGCATCCAGCCTTCTTGGTGGATGTGTTTCCAAGACGCGGCTCTGCCTGGCGCCTCGGATTCAGCGGACGCTGATTTAAAGGCTGCTCAGGTGCCTCCCCTGGGGGCCGGCCCTCTACAGCCCATCACACAAAAGGCACGGTAAACCCACTGGAAGAGTCCCAAATGGAACGTACACAGCGATCTCCCCACCGAAGGCTTTAAACGAGAGCAGACGAGAGGAGATGCAATCACACACGGCAACGACCCGCCAGAGAGCACATGGGTGGCTTCGGAGAGGGAGAAGAGCCGGGGTCCCGGCGGAGAAAGAGAGAGAGACTCGTCCCCGAGACCTGGACGCCTACGACGCCGTAACGGCGACAGCTGGTGACCCGCACACTCAGGTGAAGAGCCCTGAGACCCCTTTAAGTAAATCGCACCCGAAGGTTAACACCGACGAGCAGACCACGTGAGTCAGGAGGGGCGGACAACGCGAAGCATCGATTCAGATATTTCACCCTTTCCTCTCTTGCGGGAATCCTTTTCGCGTCCCGTGTTGTCCAGGGTTCCCATGTCGGGGTTCGGGATCTGGAGAAGGCCGCACACACATGAAGAGAGGCTGGAAAAGCATCCATTGGGGAATCCTGGGGGCCGGGCGGGAGTCCACCTCTAGGGGGAGGACACCCCCAGCTCTGGCTTTACTATCCCCTTTTATTGGGACTATGGGATACCTCCGTGTCCTTTAGGTCAGCGAGTTCCAACAATGAGTCGACCGGCGAGAGTGAACGTAAGACTAACACATGGAAGCTGCTTCAACGGCCAGCGTGTCACCCACACAACATGTGAATAGTTCAGACGTAACATAAGACGAAAGGTGGCAGCTGCTTCAGCGACCCCTGCCTCGCCTGAGCAGGGAGTGAATCGTTCCGACGTACCGGGCCGTTAAGGCGGACCAGGTTTCCTGTTTGTTCTGTCTACATCTCTGTTGGCGAGGCAATGGCTGGTTTTTCCTGCACTCTCTCCCAAAGGTTGCAGTGCAGCTGGGTTCTCCGTTGTGGGAGGAGCCAGGTACGGGCGTTTGAAAGCGTCCAAGTCACAAGAGAAGGTAGAGAAAGGGTTATGTTCTACTTTCCCGCCCGCGTTAACAGCGGATCGATGTCTTTCTCTCGTCGATGTTTCTAACGCTCTATCCTTCTTCTCCCTTCCTCTCTGTAAAAAGAAAAAAAAATCAATAAAATATATTTTAAAAAATACATTTTTACCGACGTCAGAGAGAAAGGGAGAGAGAGAGAGAGACATCCATGATGAGAGAGAGTCATGGATCGGCTGCCTCCCACACGCTTCCCACCGAGGGTGGAACCCACAGCCCAGCCATGTGCCCTGACCGGGAATCGAACCCTGACCTCCTGGTTCCCGGGTGGACGCTCCGCCACCGAGCCACGCGAGTCAACAGCCGGTGGAGGGTAGCATGCGAGGTTGGCAAGAGAGGACAGAATTGTTTTTTGGGGTTTTTTTTTCCCCCAAAGAAGAGCGCCCTGCGGTGGCCACGGCATGAGGCTCGCCCAGCATCGCCCGCCGGGGGGGGGGGGGGGGGGGGCCGCGGCATCGAGACAAGGCAGCCCCCGAGGAGCGCGGGGGACACCGCCCGTGGAGGGGGCGTGCTCTGACGTGGCTCTGCTCCGGTGCCGGGCGCAGTGGGCTGACTGACCGCCCCCCGGAGCGGCCTGGTGCGGCCACACGTGGTCGCCCTCTCCCTTCCTGGTCCGCCCGCCACGGATGCCGGGGCACCCGCCGGGGTTCACACCTCCAGCCCCCCGCGTCCGTGCGACCCTCCGCCGGCTCTGGCTGCTGACTCGCGGGGCTCAGTGGCTGAGCGTCTGGCCATGAACCCAGAGATGAGGGTTCAACTCCTGGTCAGAACACAGGCCCCGGTTGCGGGCTCCATCCCCGGTGTGAGGGCGCCTGACGTACCCGCTCTGTGAAGAGAGAAAGAGACGCGTGTGTCTGTGACACATTCCCTCTGTGAACCAAGACGGAAACGAGGAGAGAGACGCCTCGCAGGGGGCGTTCGGTCTCTCCAAACACGTTAAGGTCCGTGTTTCCGTGCACAGGCGCGCTCAGGTCTCCGGGGACCAGCAGCGTTCTGTGGCTGCGGAGAGAGAAGACGCAGGGAGAGCGTGTCCACCGCCCCCTTTCCCTCCCGGCGTGCAGACAGCCGTCTGCTCCCCCGGGGCAAATGCCCGCGATGGGGCTGTGTCACCCCAAGAGCGTTTGTTGTGAAGAAAACAGAGTCACACCGACTCTGCAGTGTGGCTCTCCATGAAGAAGAGCCACGGGGAGATTAGAGGGCCTGTAGGGGCACCCCCAGCCCCGCAGCATAGGACTCACCGAGGAGTCCCTGTTATACCAGACCTGGAGCCGAAAGCAGCCGAGTACCTCGTCCCGTCTCACCGCCGCTGTGGCTGGACCCGGAGCCTCTGCTGGCCCCGGTCCCGGCCAGCGTGTAGGGTGACCCGGGGCTGCCCTCGGACTCCCCGCTGGGACACCAGTCTCCAGGCTCCCAGAGGGCTCCAGAGCTTGTCATCCACCCGTGCATGTGGGGGAAAGAGCATTGAGACCAACACAGGGGGAGTCGCTCCAAATTCCGGGTGGCCGAAGCGGGAAAGAACCTGGGAAAGCTAGCACCCAATGGCTGCCTTGGGGCCTCAGTTCGGGGGGGTGGGGGGGAACCAGGAGCGCCTTTAATCCGGTCACACGCTCTCTCTTGGGGAGCGCAGGGCCACTGGAGCCACAGAGCATGCAGGCCCGGACGGCAGTTCTGCCTTCAGGGGGGCAAGCAGCACCCTGTTCACAGGATGTGGTTTCTGGGGGAGGGGGGGCAGTAGCCCGGCCTGCAGGGCACAGGGGCTGAGCGTCAACCTAGGAACCAGGAGGTCACAGTTCCATTCCCGGTCGGGGCACAGGCCCGGGGTGTGGGCTCCATCCCCAGTTGTGGGGCGCGCAGAAGGCAGCCGGTCCACGATTCTCTCCCTCCCCCTTCCTGTCTGGAATCAATAAAAATGTATTTTAAAAAAAATAACGATAAAGGGGGCTGTGCGATGACCCCCCCCCCCCCCCCGCATTTGGGACGCTCCAAAGTCGGTGTGAATTTCCTTCCCGGTTTCAGGCGGGGACGTCCGGGGTCTCTCGGCCGGCCGCGGTGTGGCCCGCCAAGCCCTGAGGATGTCAATTCCCAGCCAGGAGCCTTCTCCACGCGGGCCGCTCTGCGGCCCCCGGAGGACGAGGCTGAGGCAGCAAGACGGCAGGTCCCCTCGGCGGCGTTTCCGTCGCTGCCTCCGCGGGCTGCAGCTGCGAGGGCAGGTGCTGCGACCCCGCAGGAAGATCAGGACGTGAGGAGCTCCGGCGCCTCCAGGCGTGATGGATGCGGCTCCCGCCTCGCGTGTGAGGTCACCCGTGCACCTGTGCTGCCTCCACACACAACCTCTGTCTGTGCGGGAGGAAGAAAAGGGAGAACGCGGGGGGGGGGGGGGGGGGAGGAAGAGGGGGAGGGAGCGGGCGCACATGTCTGATGCGAGCGACAACGAGAGAAACCGTTCATAATTATCTCTTTGTTTGCTCCGCATCTGGCTGGAAACGGGGCACCGTGCAGTGCAGCCCCCACCCCCACCCCCACCCCCACCCCTCGGGATAGGGGTCACCGCCGTGTTGAACCGGGGAGTCCTGTGAATCGTGAGCCACTGTGGAGCGAGTGGCATGTGGTGCTTTGAGGAGGGGGAAGGAGGGGGGAGAAGGGGGGGTGGAGGGGGGAGGATGGGGGAGGAGGGGAGGCCTTAATACTTCCTTTCACGTAGTGCCGCGGTGGGCAAATTGCGGTTTCCGAGCCACATGCGGCTCTTTGGCCCCTTGAGTGCGGCTCTTCCACGAAACACCACGGCCTGGGCGAGTCTCTGTGGAAGAAGGGGCGCTAGAAGAAGTCTACGTTTAAAACACATGGCTCTCCAGAGACATTCCAGTCGTCGTTGTGCTGTTGGTGTTTGGCTCTGCGGACGAGTGAGTTTGCCCACCGCTGTCTTAGGAGAGGGCCCGACAGGAAGGTGCTGGAGAGGAGAAGCGCCCCAAGGTGGCATCCTGGGCCTCGGACACAGAGAGGGGATGACTGAGGGCCACAGAGAACAGTGACCGAGAGGAGCCGCTGGGACAGAGCGAACATGCTTGATGAGACACACACACACACCACACACACACACACACACACACACACACACACACAACCACACACACACACACACATCACACACACACACACACACACACACACGTGTGGGGACGGACGGACGACAGTGCAGGCGGGAAGTGCGCCATCTTGGGAAGGGCCTGGCCTTCACGCTAAAGGAGGTGGGTTTGGTTGGAGGCAAAACTTGTCACCATGGCGATTTAAGGACAACAGAGTTGTCCTTCCTGTCCTCACGGACTGGACCGAGAAGCCCAGTACCTTCTGGTGGAACCTTCTGGGCAGGCCGGTTCTGAACTGGGGGGAGGGAGGAGGGAGGAGGACCTCGCAATGCACCGTGGTCCTGGCTGAGGCGCCTCAGGTTCTCTCTCTGCCGCGGGGTCTACAGCTGACGGACCAAGGCCGTGAGCCCAGACGTACGGGCTGCCCCCTGAGCTCCTGTAGGTCTCACACGTGGCCGTGGCTGCCCGGCATGTGGCCACCGGGGTGGGAGGTGGAGAGGATCCAGGGCACGTCTTCCACAGGGACCCCCCTTCCGCTCCCTCCTCCGAAGCCCCGGCCAGTGGCCTCTCCGGTCCCCCGTGAAACAGCTAAGGACTGGCGTCACCAATCTGCTGCAGGGGACCAGCGATTTAATTTCATTCATCCCGTGTCAACATTTCTGCATCTCACAGTTTGGGCGCACCAGGCAGGGACACTGCTAACTGTTATTCTTCACTTCCTTCCCCCCCCCCCCTCCCTGCACACAAACACGCCATCACGCAGTCACACTCCTCTCTGTTGAGGGCCGAAGTCTAACTGTCTGTGAAATCGCAGGAAGCCGGGCCCTTCCGCCTGGAGGCCGTGGGGCAGGCTGGGAAGGCAGCCTCTTCTGCACGGGGAGGGGCTGAGCCGGGGAGCTGCCTTGCCAGCCCCCGATCTCCCCAGCACCCCGCCTCCCTCTCTTTTCTGGAGACACAAGCCGGCCACTCCAGCTGGGGCAGGGCCAGCGTCTTGTCCCAAAACTTCATGGAAACACCTGCTTGCCGGTGATCCCGGCTTCAGCGTCTTCCAGCCGTGTGATGATCAGACCTCACCTGCACCCAGAGCATCTACTCCAAAGCGTGTGCTCATGTAGCCCGGCCGGTGTGCTCCGTGGTTGAGCATCGACCTAGGAACCAGGAGGTCAGGGTTCGATTCCCGGTCGGGGCACAGGCCTGGGGTGCGGGCTCCATCCCCAGTGGGGGGCGTGCGGGAGGCAGCCCACCCACGATTCTCTCTCGTCATCGACTGTGTCTCTCTCTCTCTCTCTCTCTCTCTCTGCCTCTCCCTTCCTCTCTGACATCAATAAAAACATACTTTTAAAAGGAAAACCATTTAAAAGCAGGTCCGAAATGGAGGCAAAGCACATGGTGAAGACGTTCTCAACAGGATGGAAACACACACATGTTCCATCTCGGCTCACAGGGGACCTGCCACCCCTCACCCTTCGAGGCTCGCCAGTGTCCGGGCTTGATTTCGGCGGCCCGTGTGGTTAGACGGCGGGGATTTTTGAGCACTGCTCCCACTCCAGAAGAGGCCGCGGACCGTGCCCCAGACAGAGCTGTCGGTGCTGACACCAGGCCAGGCCTTGAGAGACAGTCTCATGGCCCCTTCCCAGCATGTAGGCCTTCTTTCACAGAACGCTGTCTGCCAGCTTTCTGGAGAACAGGATGACCCAGGGAGTAACGTGGTCGTCAATGGCGTGGCTCGAACGTGGCTGGGAGAAACTGTTTTGTCGCGGCTTGCTTGCTCTGCAAAAACAGCGTGTGGTGAATGAGCTTAAAAGCGGTCCTGCACAGAGGGTCGGGGGGCTGCTCTCCGGACTCCCTGCATGGAGGATGGCAGAGCAGTCCCCGGCCGGCTGATAAAGGCTCCCCAAATTTTAATTTGGTCTGGGCTCCGGTGGTCGTTCACTTGCGTCCGCTCCACAACAGTGTCCCATCCTGGGAGCCAGGCAGCAGGCTCCCCGAAGGCCGGAAGTCCCCCCCCCCCCCGGGGCCGTTAGGGTGGCAATGACAGCACCCCACAAACATCTCTGCGGCCTTGTGCTTTGAGAATGAAGGAGACCGGGCAGGTGTCGGCCATCTGAAAGTGCCCACCCTCCTGGACCCACCGTGGTTTCCGTTCTCTTCTCGTCCTTTCGGGCGAAGACTTTTCTGGTCGACCCGTGTCCGACAGGCATCCTGGCATTCCTAGGAGGGTCTTGCACCCATCAGGGGGCGCATGGCGAAGGACGGGGAGCGCAGCTCACCTCCAGAAGGATGCCAGCCCCCCCCCCACGCTCCCAGCTTCGCACACGTGTCCCTGCTGACATGCAGGCCCTCGGAGACCCCGATCCCCTCTTCTCCAAGCCCAAGTGCCCTCTGTGGTGGCTGCACTGAGCTAGAACTTTCTTCAGCTGCTAGGACCGCAGCCATTGGACGGCCCAGCAGGCTCCTTGCTCTCCTGTAACCAAGGGGCACCCCAGCTCCTACAGGAGCCAGGCAGGCTGGACCCACAGGTGCATGAGCGTGGGGCCTCCTGGGACAGCCCAGCTGTGTGTGCACCTGGGGGTGGGGGTGGGGGTGGGGTGGCCTACCGCACCCTGAGCTGAGCACCTGGAACTGCAGGTGCATGAGCTGTGGGGCCTCCTGGGACAACCCCATTGTGCGGGGAATGGGATGGAATGGGGCGGAATGGGTGGAGGGGTGCTGGGTCCCCCATGCAGGGGGCACAGACTTTCCATTCTCAGTGTGACCGCCGATTTGAACACTGTCCCCACCAATGATGCCTTTCCTGGGGCAGAAAGCCGCTTCTGGCCCCACTGCGTTGATTCTTTGTCTATTTTGACAAACGATTAGAACAGAGATTGGACAAAAGATTCTTGGTCTGTTTTGCCACAAAGGAATTAAAAATAGAATCTTTTTTAAAAAACATGGGGCCTTAAAACCTTCCCAGGCCCCAGGCACAGACTTAGCAGGAGAGCTCAGCTCCGTGTGTGTGTGTGTGTGTGTGTGTGTGTCAGTGTGTGTGTCAGTGTGTGTGTGTGTGTGAGAGTGTGTGTGTGTGAGTGTGTGTGTGTGTGTGTGTCAGTGTGTGTGTGTGTCAGTGTGTGTGTGAGTGTGTGTGAGAGTGTGTGTGTGTGAATGTGTGTGAGTGTGTGTGTGTGTGAATGTGTGTCTGTGTGTGTGTGTGTGAGTGTGTGTGTGTGTGCGCGTCAGTGTGTGTGTGTGTGTGTGTGTGTGTGTGTGTGTGTGTATGTGTGTGAGAGTGTGTGTGAATGTGTCTGTGTGTGTGTGTGAGTGTGTGTGTGTGTGTGTGTGTGAGTGTGTGTGTGAGTGTGTGTGAATGTGTCTGTGTGTGTGTGAGTGTGTGTGTGTGTGTGAGTGTGTGTGTGTGTATGTGCGTGTGTGTGTGTGTGAGTGTGTGTGTCAGTGTGTGTGTGTGTGAGAGTGTGTGTGTGTGTGAGTGTGTGTGAATGTGTCTGTGTGTGTGTGAGTGTGTGTGTGTGAGTGTGTGTGTGTGTGTATGTGCGTGTGTGTGTGTGAGTGTGTGTGTGTGAGTGTGTGTGTGTGTCAGTGTGTGTGTGAGTGTGTGTGAGAGTGTGTGTGTGTGTGAATGTGTGTCTGTGTGTGAGTGTGTGTGTGTGTGTGTGTGAGTGTGTGTGTGTGAATGTGTGAGTGTGTGTGTGTGAGAGTGTGTGTGTGTGAGTGTGAGTGTGTGGCAGCGGGCAGGTGCTTCTCGGCTATAAAGCCCATTCTCCTGGCCTTGGGTCTGCGTATGGGGCACCTGCAGTCCCTGGGAATTGAGTGCGGTGCCCAGTGAGGAGGAAAAATGGTCACATGATCACGAAACCATGTGATCACGAAGCCACATCGGGTCAGGTGGACAGTAACTAGTGGAAGTCCAGTTCACGGGTCTGGAGCCCCACACAGAACTGGTACCCTCCCAGCTCTGGCTGTACTGTCCGAGTGGCCCAGCAGAGACAGGGGTACCAGGGGCGGGCAGGCAGCTGAGAGGTCGCAGGTCACTGTTCCTGTCGAGAGCCCCACTGGGGTCCCCACTAGTGCAGCCTCCACCCCTCATTCATTCTTCGGCCTACAGATGCCAGCACTGTGCCCACAGCATTGCTGTCACTGGGAGCTTCCTGTCAGAGTGACACACTCGCTGTCCCTGGGGGTGGTGCTGTGTTTAGCGGGGTGTCTGTGTCTGTGTGTGTATGTGTGTGTGTAGGGGGAGGGGGGGCAGCCACTCTTCAACCTTTTCCCGCACCGATTAGGTGACTTTTTAAAAAAAAATTTAGGCTAATTCCCATCTCTCCTTGCAGAGTCTCAGCTGTAATTCCAGACGGAAACTCGATCTGATCCCAAGAGTAAGTTAACGGCAGAGTTAACTGACACTCCTTTTTGGAGGAACTTTATTTTGTTGCAGAGAAATCAGTTAAATTTGAAATTCTGCGGAGAAAACTCACTTATTATAGAACCACGAAATCTGCTGAGCTGCCCGAAATAGCCGGCGCGGGGCCGGCTGCTGCGATCGATCCGCCCGAGGCCATCTGCCGAGCTACCTGCCCAGCGCGGGCGGAATTAATGAGGAGGCGGGTCTCGGAGAGAAAAGACCCGCCGGTACATCCTCTCCCCCGGGGCTGGCATGGGTGTCGGGGTGTCCTCGGTGTCGCCTCGAATGATACAGTGCACAATGAAACCATCAGCTCGCACAGAACCCGCGGGTGGCAGGACCCGGCCAGCCCGGAGACGCGAGGTAGACGGTGGAGTGAAACGCGGATGTCGGAGAGGCTGTGTTACCGCCTGGACACAGTCCGGCAGCCAGAGGGCAGAGGAGCCTGGGAGTCCCTTCTCTCTGTCTGCGGGCGGGTCCCAGGGAAGAGCCACCGTGCTTTCAGCTTGGGTGGCTTTTGTGAGCTTTTCCCTGCCAGAGCCTGCGGGGGGGTCTCCCTATTCTCAGAGACTACCCCCCCCTCAGAGATACTCCCTCCACTCAGAGATACTCCCTCCCCTAAGAGACACGCCCCCTCAGAGATACTCCCTTCCCACAGAGATACTCCCTCTGCTCAGAGACACATCCTCCACCTAGAGACACACCCCCACAGAGATACTCCCTTCCCACAGAGATACTCCCTCTGCTCAGAGACACATCCTCCACTTAGAGACACACCCCCTCAGAGATACTCCCTTATACTCCCTCTGCTCAGAGACACATCCTCCACTTAGAGACACACCCCCTCAGAGATACTCCCTTCCCACAGAGATACTCCCTCTGCTCAGAGACACATCCTCCACTTAGAGACACGCCCCCTCAGAGATACTCCCTTCCCACAGAGATACTCCCTCTGCTCAGAGATACTCCCTCCGCTCAAAGATACTCCCTCCACTCAGAGACACCCCCTCCGCTCAGAGATACCCCCGCTGCTCAGAGACACTCCCTTCGCTCAGAGATATTCCCTTCCCACAGAGATGCTACCTCCCCTCAGAGACACTCCCCCCTCAGAGATACTCCCTCTTCTCAGAGACACCCCCTCCGCTCAGAGACACCCCCTCCGCTCAGAGATACTCCCTCAACTCAAAGATATTCCCTCCACTTAGAGATATTCCCTTCCCACAGAGACACCCCTTATGCTCAGAGATACTTCCACTCAGAGGTACTCTCTCCCCTAAGAGACACTCCCCCTCAGAGATACTCCCTCTGCTCAGAGATACTCTCTCCCCTAAGAGACACTCCCTCCACTTAGAGACATACCAATGGGTCTCCCGGGCAGAGAGAAGGCCAGGGTTGTGAAGAGCAGCCAGAGCAGGGGGTGCGGAGGAGGGGGCCAGCGAGTGTGTGGCCCGGACGGCGAGAGGCAGGAGTCCCTGCGGGCAGGAGGGGAGACCGAAGGGGCACAGACCAGAGTCACTGGCAGAGGTGCCTGGGAGCAGGGTGGCTCCTGCCCGTTACTCGGGGTGCGTCCTGTAGAAGGGTATCACTCCTGCCCATCATCTGGGAAGGATGCGCCTGGGCTGGGCTGGTGGTGCCGCTGCTCGGTCCCGGGTCCCGCTGCCGTGAGCAGGGTGAGCACCGCTCCTCCCCTGAGAGGCAGGGGTGGGGGTCGGGGCGGGGGAGGGACCCAGCAGGGCGGCCCAGCAAAGCTCCCCGACAGCTGTGAGCCTCAGAGCGCAATGACCCGGGAGCTGGGGCTGCTGGTCACCGGAGCATCACTAACCAGCCGGTGGAGGCCGCTCAGCCCCGCCGGCTCATGCTGTCCGGCCCCACACGCAGGAGAAGTAAAAGCCTACACAGCACACACACACACGCCGGCAGGCAGGACTCTGTGTACGTAGTACCGACAATCACGCCTGACTGTCACCAGGACGCAGGCCCCCGGAGCTGAGAGAAGCCGGAACCCGGGGCCGAGCCACCTCCCAGGGCACCTGCTCTTGTGTGCTACCTGTCCCGAGCGGCCCTCTCCGCCTCCCCGCCTCCCTATCTGTCCCCAAACAGAACACGGGAGGTGTCCCCGCACCGGCTGCGTGGGCACGCCCGCCCCGACGCCGGCGCTCACCGTAACGCCGAGGCGCCGGGACCGAGAGGCACAGGCGGCGACGTATGGCCGAAGGCGCAGGCCTGGGCCCGCCAGGAGCAGCCTTCCCACAGAGCAGGTTGCCAGGGCAACAGGCTGCCCCGCACAGCAGCCGCTCCGAGCGGGGTGAGTGGCACAGCTCAGCGGGCGGCGCTTTCCGACCTGCCCACCTGTCCGGGGCTGGCTCCGCTCATCGCTTCTGCAGGTGCGGGGGGAGCGGGCACAGGAGTAAGACACGTTCCCTCGGGCGTGGGGGACACCTGGAAGGAAAGGGGACCTGAGCCGAAAGTCCCAGCGCAACTCGGAGGGCGGACACAGGGCCGAGATGTGGCCGCACCCCGGGGCGTGTCCACTCAGCGACAGGGGCTCAGAGAGGACTTCAAGGGGCCAGCGTGAGCTCGAGCACATGGGCCACGGGAGGGGAAGGGGGAGGGACCCCCACCGGCGTGGCTCCGAGGGTGAGCATCGACCTGTGAACCAGGAGGCCAGGGTTCGATTCCCGGTCGGGGCACAGGCCCGGGTTGTGGGCTCCGTCCCCAGTGTGGGGCCTGCAGGAGGCAGCCGGTCCGTGATTCTCTCTCATCATGGATGTTTCTCTCTCTCTCTCCCTCTTCCTTCCTCTCTCTTTAAAGATCAGTTTTGTAAAGAAGAGCGTGATGAGGAATGGACTGGAAACTCTCCCCAAGTTTTTGGGGCTGGCCCGGGAAGGCGGGGTGGAGATCCGGGCTGGTTGGGTGGGCCAGGGCAGGGACACGGGGCAGGCACACGGGACAGAGACACGCGTGCACACGGGAGCCGGAGCGCGGCAGGCGGTGTCCTGGCGGGATGCTCTCTGGCTGCGCTCCCTCCGCCATCAGCTGTTGTTTGTGTCTTCCGCCTCCTCATTCGGCTCCTGGGAGGGTGCTTCAGCGACTTTCCAGAGAAAGAGGAAAATACAATAGCTCATTAAGCTAATGGCCCCAGGCTGCTGAGGAGGAGGAGGGGGCAGCTGGCTCACTGCGTTCCCTCCACACGCGTCTCCCTCCCTCCTGCTTCCCTGACCCAGTGTGGGAGTTGCGGCTGCCTTCAGACGGGGCGGGGGAGGGTCATACCCTGGGAGCCAGGAGAAAAGGAGCCGTGGGTCATGGTGGTGGCACCTCACCGTGGTGGCATGCTCTGGGCTTGGGAAGCCCGTCTGCACCCTGACTCGGTCTTCCGTGCCTCTGATCAGCCGGCACTAGTGTTATTTCTTGTTTGACTGCATTGGATAACTTGACTGGACAGTCGCAGGGCATCAGGATCTGTCTCTGATTTTAATGAAAATGACTTTAAAATCTTGCTGTACGCGTGAGCTCTCACATGCATTTTGAGTAGTTACGCTTCGTCAGATGAAAGAGATTTTCTCTACTCCTGCATATCTACCTAGCAATGCTTTGGTCAAAATGTAAGGTCTGGGGCTGGGAAAATAGGGACGTCCCTCCCCCCACCCCCCACCCCCCACCCCCGTCCCACCCGCTGAGGATGTAAGGTTTGGGGCTGGGAAGATAGGGACTCCCCTGTCCCATCCGAGGAGGTGAACAATAGGGATCCCCAAGGACATACCGGAGCTGTGCGGACATCCTGCTGGACAATAAACGGCCACCCCGACATATCCAGGGTGGCCAGGTTGGAGTTGTATGAATCTCCCGCTCATACATCACCCGCCACAAACTCCCTCGGAACGTGCCAGCAGCAGCAGAAAAGAAACCCTGCTAGGCACAGAGGGGTGACTCCCCCGGCCTGTGTTTTCAAACCGTGGGACCTCACCCGAGAGCATTTAATAAACTCGATCTTTCGCTGGTGCCCCGTTTATCTTGGTCCATTTATCGGCTTCGGTCAGATTCAATCTTACTTCTCAGATTCAAACCTACACAGAACAAGTGTTTCTAATGACTGAATCTCTAAAACAATGCAGCCCCATGGCAGTTATTCTTTAATTGCATGAGAGTTATACTCCTCGGATATAAACTCTTAGATTACGGTTATGCAAACGTTATAAACGAACATGTTCTGGCTGCCGTCACACCAGTGCCATGCGCTGGTGACCCTCACAGCGGACACTAACTTCTCCCAGTTCCGGAGGCCGGAACATTCCGGAAGGCCAGCGGACGTGATGCTGGGTGAGGGCTCGCTTTCTGGGGCCCCGTGTCTCCGCATCAAAAGGGGATGAATCCATACAGGAGGCTCTGTTATGCCCAGATTTCAAGATCCCCAGAGACCACCAGGGAACCGAGTCCGAAGCAAAAGCAAAAGAACCTTTATTCAAGCTAACTGGGCCCTCTGCCCTCCACCGATGCAGCCGCAGGACGCAAAGGAGGGAAAAAAAAAAATCCAAAACATGTGATTTTATAGGGAGTCTGGGGCCAGCCGCGAACCTCGGAGTTGGCTGATTTAACATTGGTT
Source organism: Antrozous pallidus (assembly GCA_027563665.1). Lineage (NCBI taxonomy): Eukaryota > Metazoa > Chordata > Mammalia > Chiroptera > Vespertilionidae > Antrozous > Antrozous pallidus. The sequence continues at coordinate 72,258,403 of CM050523.1, forward strand.
GGGTGAGGGCTGGGGCTAGTGACCTGTCCTGTCCTTTGCTCTTGATTGGAGCTCAAGCGCACAGTCTTTTGCGATTGGCTAACTCAAAGGAAGGGGGTGGTCTTTGCGGTTTCAAGATGGCGGCCCCTGGGTAAGTGTACATATCACATGGCCCGCATGGTGGCTGCCGAGTCACACTGTCCAGAATGGCGGCTGTCTTTGCCGTCCCGCTCTGCCCTTCCATCACTTTTATCGTCAGCTCGTTTTTCCATCCACTCAGCACTCACCATCCCCCCCCCCCGTACCCCACACGGCAGGTCCTGAGCCCAGGAAAGAGGTGGTCTCACCCTGGCTGGTTTAGCTCAGCGGATAGAGCGTCGGTCTGCAGACTGAAGGGTCTCAGGTTCAATTCCGGTCAAGGGCATGGACCTTGGCTGCGGGCACATCCCCAGTGGGGGGCATGCAGGAGGCAGCTGATGGATGTCTCTCTCTCATCCATGTTTCTGACTTTCTATCCCTCTCCCTTCCTCTCTGTGAAAAATCAATAAAATATTTTTTTTAAAAAGTGGTGGACTCCATTGAGGGGCGGTCCAGCACAGACAGGTGCAGATAGAGAGAAACACAAAACAGTGAGTGTGGACAGGAGGAGGAGTGAAGAAAGTGATGCATGCCTAAACATGCACAGAAAAGATGGATAACGGCGATAGAGAGATGAGAAATGTCCGGGCTCCCTCCGTTCTTCCTAAATTCTAAATGCTTATACCTTCGGCATTCTTTCCAAACGACGTTCCTCCTCGTCTAGTAGCTTCTGTCATACTCTCTGTAGATGTGAGCTCACACATTCCTTGGATTTTAAGCACCATCTAGACTGGTGACTCCAATTAATATTCTCCATGTTTATACTCAGGAACCCACTGCCTACTTGCTAGGTCAGCTTGGGTGTCTCACAGACGTCTCAAACTTTAAATGTTTAATGTAGAAACCCTGACCACCCCAAGCCCCCTCCCCTAAGGCTGCCTGTTCCTGAAACCAAGGTTTGGCTGCCTGAAAGATGAAACAGATGGGCCAGAGACCAGGGTACCAGGACACACGGGCTTTATTGAGGAGAAGATTCTGTCCCAAGGGAGAAAAAGCATTCGTGCAGGGTGAAGGCGTCTTTGAGGAGAGGGGACGGGGCCCAGCAGAGGAGGCAGAGAAACCAGGACCAGGAGGGGTGGGGGGAGAAGAAGGGACCCCAGCCGGATTGCCTCCTGGACTGTCTCACAGACCCGGAGAACAGCCCACAGACCCAGAGAACAGTTGGGGAGAATGGTGCCACGGGGCCCACTGAAGACACCTTTTAAGGGCAGGAACAGGAAGGGGTTGGGCCCAGGGCAGAACGGGAAGGGGTGGGACACAGGGCACTCGGCATGCCCTGATTGGTAGTTCAATGTCTATGGCAGATGCCAGGTACATCATAACTCCGCCCACCCGTTGGGGGGAGGGAGGATCTCTCACTGCCTGCTCCCACGAAAGTCAAACTTGTGAGGCAGGTGCTGATAAAAAGGAAAGAGGTTTATTCAAGTGTCTGTCACCTGAGAAGCTGGGGGACTCTTATCCAAAGCCCATCTCAACACTTCAGTGCAGGCAGAGGTTCTTGTAAGGATGGAGAGGGGGCACAGAGCCGGGAAATCAAGGGGAGGGGGTCGAAGAGTTCTCTGGGTGCAGGTCAGCGCAGTCATTCTGACCTACACCTCAAAACTGGTCAAGAGATGGCCTGGCTTGCCTCATCCTGGTCATCCTCACCTTGGTGTAGGTCACCCCAGGTTTACGGCGTGACTGGCATTGGACTGCATTTTCTGAAGTTAGTTCCTAGGATTCTTTGTTTTAAAATATATTTTATTGATTTTTTGCAGAGAGGAAGAGAGAGGGATAGAAATTCAAAAACACCGATGAAAGAGAAACATGAATCAGCTGCCCCCTGCACGCTCCCCACTGGGGATGTGCCCACAACCAAGGTCCATTGCCCTTGACCGGAATCGAACCTGGGCCCTTTCCGTCCACAGGCCGACGCTCTGTCCACTGAGCCACATCGGTTTTGGCAAGTTCCTAGGATTCGTATACAAACAGGCTGCTCATCCACCAGCCGCATCGGTCGAGTCAGCATTCACAGAAACGGTGGCAGAGGCTGGCAGGGCGGGTTGCAGTCCCTCACTGTTCGCTCATCGGTGCGGATGCCTGGCTTCGCTCTGGCAGAGAGGAGGCAATGTGCTAAAGACGAGGTGTCCTTGTCTCGCCCCATGGCCGTCATCCGAGGCCGGGTGACCATGGTCATCAGGAAACCTCTGGATGATATCGGCCAAAATGACCCCCGTTCTTTTCCCACAGTGTGTCAAGCCTGGGCTCGGCCTCACACCCAGCGGAAACCTGGGAACGCTCACCTGGGAAGGGGCGTCTGAGCAGCCGAGGCAGACACGCATGCCCGCCAGCCTCTGGTAGGCCAGACGCTGGCTGGCGGCGCCAAGCACCCACAAAAAAACATTGGCCTTCTCGGTGGGGAAAATATAAGGATAAATCCCCTCCCTGCTTCTTTATTGATTACAATCTGGTTAATCAGGACATGCCTATGAGTACAGCATGGTTACCATGTCCATCTTTTTCTGTTCTGGGGAGTGACACTCACTGGACGGGACTCAGGAGGCCAAGATTGTAGAAGGCCCCCAGGGAAGGCACCTGAGCATTCTTTAAATCAGCGTCAGCTGAATCCCAGGCGCCAGGCAGAGCCGCGTCTTGGAAACACATCCACCAAGAAGGCTGGATGCCTGATCAGCCCTGACTTTTAACTTGCTCAAGAGGGCCTTGAAATGCAGATGCAGCCAAGACCCGGGAATGAGTAGGGCCTGGGCCCACTTAAGCTCCTTTGATCTTGGATATTTTTCTGGTGGAACCCCTTTTTATTTTTGCATAAATAAACACGCTGCTGTTGGGTTGGGATTCCTGTCTCTCCATCAGGGAGAACAGAGATTCCACCCGGCCCCAGCTTTTTATTTCTATGTCCGTGTCGTCTAGCCTTTCTACTCTTTCTCCATCCCCGGCGCCTGTACTCAGAAACTGGACCCCCTCTTCCTTCCACGCTGGACGTGGGGAAGAGAGAAAACCCCCACCCAAGATCCCGCCGGAGACCAGATGAATCAGGTTGTTGGAGCCCAGGCGTGGAGGGCGGGGCTTTTCACAGTTCTCCGAGGACGCCCAGGGTCAGACGGCCCCTCCCTGCCACAGGGGCCCTGGCTGAGTACCTGATGCTCTCCTTCCCCAAACGCCTCGCTCACCAGGATGCCCACAGCCCTGGCCGGCCTAGGCTGGCGAGGACGGCTGCGCAGTGGTGACTGTGCCACTCTCGGCTTAGGTCTTGAAAGTCTGAGTCTGGGAGAGACGCTGCAAGCGCATAACAGGCGAGGGGAACGGCAGGAAGAAAAGTGGGTCAGAGAGAGGAGAGCAGATGTTGCTGCAGGCGGGAGGGCCGGGAAAGAGGTGACTTCAAACTGGGCGAACGGAGGAAGAGCGAGCCAAGTCGGAGTGGGGCCCGAGCTCGCTGGAAACGGAGGAGCCTCTAGGACCGGGGGCCCGGGGCCCCGCCGGCCCGATAAACCTGTGTGTTCCTCCCCCAAGATCGTTCTTCATCGAGGCAGCACTCGCAAGCCGAGAGTTCGCGCGTCCAAAGGACGACCTGCCAGCTCCGGTGTGCGTGTGTTTCCACGCGGCGACCGTTGGCTGTCGTTCCTGCTTCAGGCGGGCGAGCGCTCACCCCCACCCCCACCCCCCAATCCCGAAACGCTCCGTGCTCGGTGTCACCTCCCTGCGCCCGAGACAGCGTGGCCGGCCCGCATGGCTCCTGAGGAAGGAGAGGAGCGGTGTGGCAGACCAGCCACAGTGTCTGCGGCTTCCCATCCAGGCGGCCTTCGGGGCGGGGAGGAGGGGGGGTTGTCAGCGTGGCCGTCTGAACCACCAGGAGTGGAGTGGGGGGGGCGCAGGGTCTGTGGGGCCCTTTAAACACTGATTCTAGCGGGCCGGTGGTTCAATCCCACCAGCCCCTGGCACGCACGTGGTCCGGAGGGCCAGCCCGAGTGGCGTGGGAACCGGACTCGGGGGGAGAGGCACGGAGAGCAGCAGGCCCTCAGAATCCCTCCCACCCCCCCACCCCCCACTCTGCAGAAAGGCGTGGTCTGTGGGCAGCAGCCTTAACCTCCCCTCGCATCTCTACCACAGCGGACAGACGTCACCCAGCCACACTGCAGCAGAGTGGTGCCCCGAGGCTGGAGGGGGATCGTGGAGGTCAGGGCCACCTCGTGCTCTCGCAGGCAGCTTGCCACTTGTCCGTTTTGCAGTTCAAATCCGTGGACCCCGAGGGGTGCACGTGGAAATGGACGGAACCAGAGGGTTGATTGACTGCTGGTTAAAGTCCTCTGTGTTGGTGCCAAATTGAGCCCCGTCCGTGCACCCTGAGAACAGGAGAGGGGTCCAGTCACAAAGGCTCTCTCCTTCCTACTAGCTGGGGCGCCCCTTGGGCCGAGGGAGCTCCCTTCCTTCCGTGCCCCCCCACCTCCCAGTTTCACGCCCCTGGCATGGAAGCGCGGGGACGGCCGGAACCCAGTGCACCCCCACACGGCTCCTCGGCCTCTAGAAACGTGAAAGCGATGTGCTCTGTGTGGCCTGATCTCACAGAATGTGAGTCTGACCATGTGGGTCAGTCCCTTATTTAGCCGGTGGGCTCTGTAGGGAGGTCTGTGGAGTCTCAGAATCTTCCCAGAGACAAGTCCCAGGCAGGCCCGTCACTGAGGAAGACAGTGGTTGTGGGAACTCCTTTCACATCCCGCGTGGTGCAGGGTCCCCGGTTCAGGGTTCGGGTTCTGGAGAAGGCCCCACACCAATGAATAGAGGCTTAGAAAAATGGGGGCCAGACGGTAGCCCGACTCTAGTGGAAGGACTACTGCTCGCTCTGGCTTTACCATCCCTTTTATGAAGATTAAGATCATAAGATACACCCGTCTCCCCCAGGCAGGAAACACCAGTAAAAGCCAATCAGTGGGAGAACCAAGATGGCGGCACAGGGAAACACCTATTGTTCTGCCCCTTGCAACGATTCAAAAACTACAACATAACAACAAAACAAACATCACCCAGAATCGCCAGAAAGCTGGCTGAGTGAAAACTCCACAAATAAGAGTAAAGGTGGGACACTGAGACTCAGAGGAGCAGCGGGAGCGCAGCCTTGAAGACGGAAACAGGTTAGGAGCCGTCCTGGTTCCGCGAACGGGCTGTAGGGCTGGAGCAGCAACCCCGGCTGGATTTCACCAATGGGGAGGGCGGAGACGTCCCACTACACGGATTTCCCAGCGCCAGGTGAGGTCTGAGATCTGGGGTACGTGGTGACGTCCCACTGCACAGATTCCCCAGTGCCAGGCGAGGTCCGAGGTCCGGGGGACACACCCTGGAAGCCGGGCACGGCAGAGGTCTCCTAGTCTGAGGAGAAACCCGGAGGCGGGGAAAAGAAGTTTGCGTGCAAGTGTCGCACAAACCCGCGACTTGCCCCCTGGAAACTTGTCTCCTGGTCCCGGAAACCATCTATTTTACAACCCTGGGCGAGACTTTGGGTGTGCAGACTCATTTGGGGAGAGGCAGAGTTGTCTGGCAAGGGGAAGAGACTAGCGGCTTTCTCTTGGAGGTGCCTGCAGCCATCCCCATCCAACAGAGACCCGCGCACGCGCGAGCGCCACATAGGACGTAGCTGACACTGAGGCTGCCTGTGCAGCTCAGAGACTCCGCCCATCCAACCTGAACACAGTCTCCCTTCACAGCCAATTGGCCTGGAGGTCAAACCCTCCTAGGGCTAACAACAACAAGCTGGGTTTAAATTCAAAAATACTGTACAGCCCATAAAGGATTGCAGTAAGAGTACCCATCTCAAATAACTGGGGAGGCTGTGCCACTGACCCTTAGAGGACATCTACCACATAAAGCAGCCACCATGCAGAGATATGGAAAGAAATCAGGTGTGAAAGAAATGGAGGAGAAAAGACAACTAGACATAGAGTTCAAAACCACGGTTATAAGGCTTTTCAAGAGGCTCCTAGAAAAGGCCGATGAACTTAATGAGAACTATGAGGAAATAAACAAGACCAACCAGGAAATGAATGAGACTTATAAGGAAATGAATGAGACCCTCAAGGAAATGAACAAGACCTCTGAGGATATGAACGAGACCCTCACGGATATGAAAAAGGACCAACTAGAAATCAAGCATACACAGACTGAAATAAAAAATATTACACAAAGTCCTAAAAGCAGTCCAGAGGGCCACAAGAACCAAGTCAAAGATTTGAAATACAAAGAAGCAAAATCCACTCAGCTGGAAAAGCAAGAAACAAAAAGAATTCAGATAATTGAAGATAGTGTAAGGGGCCTCTGGGACAACCTCAAGCATGCCAACATCTGAATTATTGGGGTGCCAGAAAAAGAGAGAGAGCAAGTTAATGAAAACCTACTTGAAGAAATAGTGACTGAAAACTTCCCCCACCTGGTGAGAGAAACTGACTTAAAAGCCCAAGAAGTACACAGAACCCCAAAATATAGGAATCTAAAGAGGACCACACCAAGACATATCATAATTAAAATGCCAAGAGCAAAAGATAAAGAGAGAATATTAAAAGCAGCAAGAGAAAAACAGTTGGTTACCTACAGGGGAGCACCCATACGATTGTCAGCGGATTTCTCAACAGAAACGATGCAGGCCAGACGCGAGTGGCAAGAAATATTCAAAATAATGAATAGCAAGAATCTACAACCAAGATTACTCTATCCAGCAAAGCTATCATTCAGAATTGAAGATCAGATAAAGTGCTTCGCAGATAAGAAAAAGATAAAGAAGTTCATCACCACCAAACCAATATTATATGAAATACTGAAAGATATTCTTTAAGAAGAGGAAGAAGAAAAAGGTAAAAATATAAATTATGAACAACAAATACACATTTATCAACAAATGAACATGAAAATCAAGTGAATTGATAGGCTGATGAACAGGATAAACTGGTGAATATAACAGAGACATGGACATAGAGAGGGAATGGACTGACAACTCTTGGGGAGAAAAGGGTTGTGGGAAGTACAGCAAGAGACTGGACAAAAATCTTGCAACAATGGAAGAGGACAGTGGGGAGGGGGAGGTGAGGGTGGAGGATGGGATAGGTACAGGGTGGAGGGGAGATATAGGGGGATAAAAAGGGGGAAACAATGTAATTAATAAACTGAACAATAAAGATGGGGGAAAAAGCCAATCAGTGAATCTTCTTAGGACTAACAGGTGGGGCTGCTTCAACTACCAACATCCAGTCATTAGCTCCGACCCTTCAGAGCAGCCAAAGTGGACCAGCCCTCTGGATCCCCTGTCCACAGCTCTCCGGCATTAAATCAGTGACTGGCTTCCGGCACCTTCAAGTCCCCGAACGCTTTCCAAGTCACGCGTGTTTGCCAGGGCACAGGGAACGCCCACTGGGCAGGGGCAGTGTGGGCCTGATGCACCGGGGTCTAGGATTCGAACCCCCTCAGGCTGCATACAAAAAACAACCCGTGACTGCATGGGTAGGTGGAACACACACCGATGTTTCTCCCTTTCTCTCTCTCTCTAAAATAAATAAAATTTAAAAAGATCCTCAAGCAGGCGGCCCAGGACCAAACCAGAGAGGGTGGCACTTGCATTGCCACGATGTGTCCACCATCTGGATACCATTGCAGACACGGACACATAAGGAACTGTTTGACATTGAAACGGGGACTCAAACGTTTTTTGTTCTTGTCCGTTTATTTCCAGTATGCAGAGGCAAGATAGTTTTGAAGAAAAGAAACAGGGGAGAGGGATTGATATAGAGGCAGGGAGGCATTGAACAGGCTGTCGCGCTACAGGGGGAGGCTTGGGTGGATGGGAGGCAGATGCTGGGGGAGATCAACCAAAGGACTTGTGTGCATACATATGAGCATAACCAGTGAATGAAAGACACTGGGGCGGGGAGGGGGGCAGGTGGGGACATGTGCTGGGGGGTAAGGGAAGCTGGGGAGAGGATAATCGGGGGGAAGGAAAACATTTGTACTACTATTAAATATAAGTTATACTGCAAAAAATAAAATAAAAAATTAATTTTAAAAAATAAAATAAAAATATCCTCAAGCAAGACAAGGATTCTCTCTACTCAGAATGTGTCGTCCAGATGTGTCTCGGGGTGTGTTCCACCCCCCAAACGGAGCGGATGGTGTTTTTGAGGCAGGACCTCCCTCCCCGCCCCGAGGCCAGTCCGTTTTCCTCGCCCGGGTTTTTACAAGCGGTTGGCTCTTGAGACGATCCTGAAATTGTTCTCGGAGCCAGAGTCAACGCTGGCTGTTTCAGGCATTTCATTCGTGTGCACGGCCATTCAACCAACGGCTCTAAGGCCACGGCAAAATCCGAATGAAAATGAGCAGAAGAGAGTCTGTTATCCAAAGCAACGCTGTCCTTCTGCGTCAGTTGTCCGCATGCAACCGTCTGGATTAAAATCGTGAGCGGGAGAGGCGGGCCCCCCCGAACATCTCTGGTGTGTAGCTGAGACCTTCACCCCCGTGTTCACTTTCTAAGCCGTTGACCCTGCAGCTGCCCCTCTGGGCTGGGCCACGCCTCCCGGGCAAGTGACAGGTGACGTCGGGAGGCACTCCCACTCCTCTCTGCACAGGGACACGGCTTCCTATCCCGAGAGGGGAGCACACGTGGCCATCGGCAGGTGCCTCGGCCGGCGCCCCGGGACACACACTGAAAGTGTGGACGGAAGGAGCCGCATGCTGACCTGACAGCCCAGGGGAGGCCTGCGTGGCGGTCTTGCAAACTCAGAGACCCCGACATCACCACAAAAGATGGCCTGAAAATTAAATATAACTACAAACAGGTTACAGTCGGCAGTCATGTCCTAGGCCTGTATTTTCCCTGACAAAGATCAACTTCGATCTCTCCTGAGCCATCTGCCTTTTTGCCTCTAACCTAACAGATCTGTGAGATGTCTGGGTAACCAGTAATTTCCCTTTTTCTGGAGCCCCTTGGGGCGCAACCAGAGACAGTGGACGCCAGGACAGACGCCACGAATTCCCTCGTGATATCATGTTCATTGTTCCTGCATTCACCTAAGCGTGTGTCCATCATTTCACGTTTTATCCAACCCCAGGTGGGATTGCTTATCCCACCTCCTTAATCCATCACCCGTGAATTCCATGGAACCCCCCTCTCCCCCTCCTTTGATGGCGATGTATAAATGCAAATGCAACCCGCCCTTCTCAGGAGCATTATCTCAATGCATCGAGGTTCTGCTTCCCGGCCTATGCCCACAGGGTGGCTCAGATAAACCCACAACACTCTGCACCGGTTCCGATGGTGTTTTCGTTAACAAAAGTCTCACGCGCAGCCTCCGGGCGCGCTCGGCAGATGGCTCCCGCCGAGCCGCCCCTCCGCCGATGGCGATAAAAATGAGATAAAACCCACGCGCTGCTGCTGCGGTGGCTGCTGTCGGCGGGGCCGGGGGAACCGTCCCGCGGCCCCGCCCACTCACGCGGAGCCGCCAGCTGCCCGGGCAGATGTTGCTCTAAGCACTTTGCTTCGGGGTCGTTACCGCGGTCGCGGGGCGAGCTGTTCCGCGCGGTATGAATTGTGCTGACTCGCTGAGCGCACAGCTGCTCGCGCGCGGATCGGAAACAAGGTTCCCGTCGTTGGCCTGTGCTGCCTATGTCTGGAGGCGGAGATCGGGAGCAGACGGGGTGAGCGTCAGACACGGGGTGCGGGCCCTTCGAGGAGCCCGGGGTTCGGCAGCCGTGTCTGCACAGCTCAGGACCATGCCCCCTTCCCACCCCCACCCCCAAACCGGGCTCACCCTCGGCGTGCCCGCCCCCCCCCCCCCCCCGCCCCCGCCTTGGGCTGTTCTGACGCCTGGCGAGGGTTCGTGAGTTCAAGAAGTTTGGGGTCTCCTGGGAACCTCGAATGGTTGCACTTTTAAAAAATGAGCCCGCTTGGCGCCATCGTGTGTAGCGGGGTGTCCAGCGGCCTCTGTCAGACACGGGGCTCTTCGGCTGCGCTGAGAATGCTCCCGCTGGAGGACGGACCCTCGGCCTCCCTGAGGGTGCCTGGGGGTGTCTGCACCCCTCAGCCTTCCTGAGGGTCCCTGGGGTGTCTCCAGCAGAGAGCCTCCCTGAGATGCCTGGAGCAGAGTCTCTCGAAGGTTGGTCTCCAGACCCTGTACCTGAACCGCTTGTGCTGCGGTGGGCCGGTCTGGTCCTCGTGCCCCACCCTGTCCACCGTGACTCAGGATCTGGGGGGTATGACTGAGGTCTCTACATTTTAAATGCACCTCCTTATGGTTCCCGTGCGCACGCACGTCTCGAGAAGCCATTTAAACACGGACAAGCACACAGGATGTGAAACAGCAGCCGGCCGGCTGGCGCGGCTCACCCTGTGAAGCAGGAGGTCGCAGTGCGAACCCCGGTCGGGGCACAGGCCTGGGTTGCAGACTGGGCCCCCCCACCCCCCGTGGGGGCCGTGCAGGAGGCAGCTGATCCAGGATTCTCTCTCATCATGGATGTTTCTGTCTCTCTCTCCCTCTCCCTCCCTCTCTCTCCCTCTCTGAAATGGATACAGACGTTTTAAAGAGAGAAATAGAAAATAGCAGGTCCCCTAACGTTCCCCTCCAAGGACGTTGCCATTCACGTTGGCTCGACCGTGTGACTGCCTGTTACACGGGTTTTACACGGAAGCCAGATTCCAGTCCCCGCAGCCTGGACACGCTGCCTGCGGCTGTCGCTCTGCAGGCCTGTCCTCCTCCCGCCTCCAGCGCTCCAGGCCGTTCCCCGCTCTGTCCGCCGTCCCCGCCCGCCCACAGGGACCGCTTCTCCCCGGATCTCAGTGGGCTCCGTCGCCGGTGCCCTCCCCGCCCCACAGCAGAGCAGACAGGAGCCTGGGGCAGTTACAGGGCTGTGCGTGCCCGCTGACGCGCTCCCGTGACACAGGAAGGGAGTGAGCCCTGTCGCTCCGTGGGGCCTGCCTCAGAGCCAGTGCCCCATCAGGATGCGTTGTAGGTGTTTTTCTCTCTTCCCCACGACCAGCGTGGAGAGAGAGAGTGGGTCCAGTTTCTGAGTAGAGGAGCTGGGGATTAATAAATAAAAGAATAGAAGAGAAAATGCAGACGTGGAAGTGATAGCTGGGGCCGGGTGGAATCTCTGTTCTCTCTGATGGAGAGGCAGGAATCCAAACCCAACAGCAGCGTGTTTATTTATATCAAAATACAAAGGGGTTTCACTGGAAAAAACTTAGGATCAAAGGAGCTTAAGTGGGCCCAGGCCCTACTCAGTCCCTAATTCCGGGGTCTTGGCTGAATCTACATTTCAAGGCCCACCCCCCCCCCCCCCCCGACACCTGGGGCAAAGTTCAGAGTCAGTACTGATAACGCATCCAGCCCTTTTGGTGGATGTGTTTCCAAGACCCGGCTCTGCCCGGCGCCTCGGATTCAGCTGATGCTGATTTAAAGAATGCTCAGGTGTCTTCCCTGGGGGATGCCCTCCACAATGCATGAGACCCCGTCTCCTGCCCGTGTCTCGGTGACGTCCCTTCTGGTCAGAGTGGCCCTCTGTCCCCACCTCCCTGGCCGCCTCCCACTTCCCCTGTCCGGATGCTCGCTGCTCCCCTGGTTCTCTTCAGAACGTGCTGCCTGTCCCTCGCTCCTCCTCCCTGTCAGGTGCTTCACCATCCAGGTCTCAGTCACCACAGTGCCGGGGTGTCAAATGGAGTTTTTCTTCCACAGGCACGGAGGGAAGAACCCGCCGCTTCCTTCCTTTTCGTTGTTATTCTTTTTTTAAAAAAATACGTATTTTACTGATTTTTTACAGAGAGGAAGGGAGAGGCATAGAAAGTTAGAAACATCAATGAGAGAGAAACATTGATCGGCTGCCTCCTGCACACCTATTGAGGGTATTTTTTCCTCTCTCTCTCCCACGTCCAGAGTGGAGAGAGACGGGGTTCCGTTTCTGAGTGGGGGAGCTGAGGATGAAGAAAAAGGAAGCATAAGAGAGAAAGACACAGACATAGTAAAAGGCGGAGGCTGGGTGGAAACTCTTCTCCCTGATGGAGAGACAGGAATTCTCCAAACCCAAACAGCAGCGGTTTATTTATGTCCCACAACACAAAGGGGTCTCTCCAACATTCGGATCAAAGGAGTTTTGTTGAGCCCAGGCCCTGCTCATCCCCCAACTCCCTGGGCAAGCCTGCATTTACATATCAAGGCCCTCTCCCCGACACCTGGGGCAAAATTAAGCCAAGCTGATAGCATATCCAGCCTCATTGGTGAATATGTTTTCCCAAGACCTGGTTTTTCCAGGCGCCTTGAATTCAGCCTGACAAAGATCTAGAGAATGCTCTAGGTGTCTTGCCTGGGGCCGCCCCCCCCAACTTACCCGCCCCTTCCCCACTGGGGATGTGCCTGCAGCCAAGATGCACACGCTTGACTGGAATCGAACCTGGAACCCTTCAGTCCTCGGGCTGATGCTTTATCCACGGAGCCACACCGCTTTTGGCTTTGTTGTTATTCTTAATCCTCACCCGAGGATATTTTTTACATTGATTTTTAGAGAGTCGGAAGGAAGGAAGGAAGGAAGGAAGGAAGGAAGGAAGGAAGGAAGGAAAGAAGGAAGGAGAGAAGGAAGGAAGGAGAGAAGGAAGGAAGGGAGTGAGGAAGGAAGAAAGGAAGGGAGGGAGGAAGGGAGGGACGGAGGGAGGAAGGGAGGGAGGGAGAGAGGGAGGGAGGGAGGGAGGAAGAAAGGAAGGAAGGGAGGGAAGGGAGGGAGGGAGGGAAGGAAGGAAAGAGAAAGGGAGGGAAGGAAAGAAAGAAGGAAGGAAGGAAGGAAGGAGGGAAGGAAGGAAAGAAGGAAGAGAGAAGGAAGGAAGGGAATGAGGAAGGAAGAAAGAAAGGGAGGGAGGGAGGAAGAAAGGAAGGAAGGAAGGGAGGGAAGGAGGGAGGGAGGGAAGGAAGGAAAGAGAAAGGGAGGAAAGGAAGGAAAGAAGGAAGGAAGGAGGGAGGGAAGAAAGGAAGGAAGGAGGGAGGGAGGGAGGAAGGAAGGAAGAAGGAGGAGGACAGAGTGAGAGAAACATCCCCGAGAGAAAGACACGTGGGCTGGTTGCCTCCAGCACGGGGCAGGGAATCAAACCTGGAAGCCGGTGTGACCTTTCGGTGTGTGGGCCGTGCTCCAGCCGAGAGCCACACCGTCCAGGGCAGAACTTATTCCGAGGCCCCAGGGGCTGCAACAGCACTGCTGTGCCTTTCAGCGGCCCTCCCGTCGCCCGAAGGAATCGATGGATGGCCCTGCGGCCTCACTGCCCCTCTACCAGGGCTCACCCCGTCTCCGCAGACAGAGTTCAAGCAGCACCGAAAGCACAGGAGGCTCAGAGCAGAAGAGAAATAATCGCCGATTTCCTCCCAACGAAACGGCACCGGAGGGACGGGCCAGCAGAGACACAAGAATCAGAGTGAATGCCCACACATCCCTCAGTTCGCGACGTTTCACACACACACCCCCGCGGGCCCAGACTGCGGAGTGCGGGGTCCTGTGTGCGATGACGCGTGTGCCCGATGAGACACGTGGCTGTGAGAGCCCTGCCCCAGGGCCACGTGGGAGCGGCCGCCTTGCCACCTGGGAGAGGGGCTCCGGACGGCCAGCCTGTGAGCCTAGCTGTCCGCACGGCAGGGGGTCACTGTCAGGCCTGATATCAGTGAAGAAGGGGAGCAGAGGGGTCGGACGTGAAGAACCGGAATCCGGTATCAGGCCTGCTTCACCAGGAAGCTCAGGCTCACACCTGCCCCAAGGACAGACAAACAAAGGGACGTTCCCGTGTGGGGCACAGGCCCAGCAGGAGCCATGGTGATGTAGGGAGAGGTGCTGCTACTATGAGGCATGCACAGGAGGGGTCATGATGGCCACCCTAAGGGGTGGAGCTTGGCCTGGGAAAGAATCGGATTGGATAAGGGACCTGGAAGATCCAGGAAATGGGTTAGGTGGGGGAGGAACCAGCAAGCCTGGAAAAAATGGGGGAATTGACTGGTTAGCTTGAAAATTGCCTAACCTGGGATGGGATAATATAACCCAAGCCTGCCCCTCTCTCTCTCTCTCTCTCTCTCTCTCTCTCTCTCTAACACATGCTCGCCCTGTTCGTTGGCACATTCTCTCTCCACCGTAGTCATGAGGCCTGCACTTACCTGGTGGGCCGGGCATAGCATCTGCTGGGGCACAGCTGGGCACACAGACTAAGCTGGCCAGCCGGGGGCAGGCCTGGGCCACACTGGCCCGGCATCTGGGCTTAATGGAGACAAGGTTGGCCTTTCTCTGGTGGGACAGATGCCAATGAGACACCTGAGCTGACCCGGGGACAGCCCTTGGTTTCTGCTTCAACGCCACCGAGCTTCACCACCGGCCCGCCCCTCCCACTGGTGCTTTCCTCGCCACTCGGTGAGCGGGCCCGTTGCCCCTGGCAACAACCACTGCTGGGGTGGACCGGCCTTGTTGGGAAGGGCGTCTCCGCCCGGCGGGGCGGGGGGGGGGGTGGGGGGGGGCCGTGTGTGAGGTTAAAAGCCCTATTGTCTGTGACAGGGTAGCGTGGCTTCCTGGGCCTGGCAAGCAGGCAGCCCTCTGAACACAGCTTTTGTCTGAGGCCGGGCTGCAATCACTGGCCTCATTGTCGCCTCCGGTGGTGGAGGAGGAGAACAAAGAGAGGACCGGATTGTTCTCTGCAGCTGCGCATCGAAGCCCCCGGGGCGCAGGATGCTCAGAACTGCTGAGGCTACTGGGAGTCCTTCCCTTGGCGCTGGCATCCGCATCCTGGCCCGGCCCCGGCTCCCGGCTCCCGGCTCCTCGCACCCGCGAGGATGTGCTGTCTGTTATCCACGCCAGGCCATGGAACCTTCGATGGTTCGCAGGAAGCGGATGCTCCACCGAAAACCAGCCCAAGTGGGTCAGTGCGCTCTGCCGACCTCGGCCTCATACGCAGCTTTGCATGTAAGCGGGTAACGGTGTGCTGGAGAATTTCGGAAGCGGTGAGCTGATATCTCAGTGGAGTCAGCGCCAGCCCGGGTATTGTCCTTGCTGCTAGACCTCCTCCTCGCCATCATGTTGGTGTGGATTTCCCTCATCCAGACGCTGGGGGAGGGTGTCTGCCCCAGAAGCCTCCTCCAGTCGGGACATCTGGTCTACCAACCACCACGCTTCTCCCTGGGACTGAAAGGGCAAAGCTGGAGGGCAAAGAACAATTTAGACAGCCGCCATTTTGGACTGTGTGACTCGGCAGCCACCATGCAGGCCGCGTGATGTGAAAACTTACCTGGGGGCCGCCATCTTGAAATCACAAAGACCAACCCCTCCCTTTGAATTAGCCAATCTCGAAAGACTGTGCGCCTGAGCTCCAATCAAGAGCAAAGGACAGGACGGGTCATGTGCGTTAGGGATTATTCGCGTCACTAGTCCCAGCCATCACTCAACCAATTGGAATCGGCCAACTCATTGCTTCGTGTCTGGCCCCACCTCCCTATAAAATCATCATGCTCGGGAAATTCTCTCTCTTTTGCTTCCTGCCGCTGTGGTGACGGGGGCAGAGGGCCAAGCCTGGTCTTGTAATAAAGGCTCTTTGCTATTGCATCGGATTCAGCTCCCTGGTGGTCTTTGGTGATCATGAAATCTGGGCATAACCGGCTGCACCACTGAGTGCTGCCTGGCTCAGACTGGAGCCCTTGGGACATTTTTCAATAATAATTTTTCAAAATAAGATGCTTTGTTGCGTCGGAAGATGCCTATCACGTGCCCGAAAAGCTGAGCGTGTCCGGGTACGCATTTTTGATTGACGGACGTGTTGGGTCCTGGCCTGACCCTGCCTCTCTGGTTGGCCGGGGAGCTGCAGGCCTCAGAGGAAGATAGTCAGTAAAAAAAAGAAAAATGTATTTTATACTAAAACAGTGACGTTATTGGGCTAAGACATGCTTTTCGACTCAGATAAAAGTGTAACGATCACCCATTACACTGTGGATGTGACGCTGGACAGACGATGTAATCTTCTTTCTCCTCACTTCTCCCACCTGCAAAGCAGAAGGATCTGTCTCCTTCCCGAGAGGGGGACATGCTTGCCGTGTCTGAGCACAGTGGTTCCCTAGGCCTCTGCTCTCCCCTCCATGATCAGCAGTCGCACCTCATCACATAAGATGCCCCGGTCAGTAAAGAGTAGAAGGATAGATGCCTTCAAGTAGGGCTTCCTGAAACAGCCTGGGGAAGCCAGTCAGAGGCCAGAAGATGGTGGAAACATGGGCTCAGCACAGACACCAGACACATGTCACCCTCCCCCAGCCACCGGCTATGGGCATGACCGCGTCGCCTCATGCGGCTCTTTGGCCCCTTGAGTTTTTAGCAAAGGCCAGCTTAGGAGGACCCTAATGAAGTTAATTACAATGTACCTACCTATGTAGTTTTTTAAAAATTTGGCTCTCAAAAGAAATTTCAATCGTTGCATTGTTGATGTTTGGCTCTGTTGATTAATGGGTTTGCCGACCACTGGCCGAGGCCATCCTAACAAATAACTGGGGCTGAAGCAGCTGTCAGATGAGCTGGGATGGAGCCACAGACAGGAAGTCCCGAGCGCTCCCCAAAGGTCTAGGGATCCCTGCGTGTGAGCCGGCCACCCACCCGAACCCAGAACCCTGAGCATCACGGGGCGAAGAAGCCGGCGTCAAAGTACGCACAGGGCCTTGACTGAGCAGAGAGAGTGCTGGAGCCGGGGGTTTTCTAAAGAGAAGTGAGAGTCTCCCCAAACCTGGTATCCGCCACACACGGTCCATCCCCACCGTCTTGGGTTGCTTGGACACAGGACTCAGGAGGCGGGAGATATGGGAGGTGTGTTTACCAGGAGGAGAGGATGCTGGGAACGGCTCAAGGCCACGGGGCCTTGTCCATCTTCGGACAAACGGTGTGCTCTTGCTCCCGTAGCCAGAGCTGGTAACTGACTCCCCAAGCCACTTCTTCCCGGCACCCCGCACCATCGATGCGTGGCCGGCTAAACCGGAGGGAGCCTGTGGTAGGGGTGGTGGACCAGCTGTCTGCTTAGTCCTGGGCCAGGCATTGAGTGGGGTGGGGGGAGGTCAAGGTTGGGAAGACGCCTGCAATGTGAGTGCAGTGTGGCCGTCCCAGAGCTCAGGGCCGGGAGATGTTCCCTCCCTCACACAGTGACAAGGAGGAGGGGAGGGTGGAGGAGAGAGTGGAAGAAAGGAGAACGTGGAGGAGGGGAGGGTGGAGGAGAGGGGAGAGGAGAGGGTGGAAGAAAGGAGAGAGGAGAGGGTGGGGGAGAGGTGAAGGTGGAGGAGGAGAGGGTGGAGGAGAGAGTGGAAGAAAGGAGAGGGTGGAGGAGGGGAGGGTGGAGGAGAGGGTGTAGGAAAGAGAAGAGGGTGGAGGAGAGTTGGAGGAAAGGAGAGAGTGGAGGAGAGGACAGAGAAGAGGAGAGGAGAGAGGAGAGGAGAGTGGAGAGAGTGGAGGAGATGAGAGAGAAGAGGGGAGGAGAGAGGAGAGGCTGGAGGAGGGGTGGAGGAGAGGGTGGAGACAGGAGAGAGTGGAGGAGATGAGAGAGAAGAGGAGAGGGGAGAGGGTGGGGGAGAGGGTGGAGCGGCTGGTCCAGGAGCCCCTCGCAGGCCTGGAGGTAGGTGCCCCGCACCCCCTCGAGGCCCCGCCCCTGCACCTGGGCTGTGTAGGTGTATTTTTCTCCTCTTGTTGATTCGGTTACCGAAACGAGCGTTTGATGGAGACCACATCCTTTTACCGAGTATCAGGAAAGTTTATTAAAAGTGGCTCCGAGAACACCATGAAACCCCCAACTATTCAACTCGGTAAGTCACTTTCCTTTCTGTGTCTCCGAGGTGTAAACACACCTGCCACGGCCGCACTTCCCAGCCCCGCGAGGGCTCAGGGGGCGAGGGGACACACAGACAGGGGCTCAGGGGGGCGAGGGGACACACAGGCAGGGGCTCAGGGGGGCGAGGGGACACACACACAGGGGCTCAGGGGGGAGAGGGGACACACAGGGGCTCAGGGGGGGCGAGGGGACACACAGACAGGGGCTCAGGGGGGAGAGGGGACACACAGACAGGAGCTCACGGGGGAGAGGGCACACACAGGCAGGGGCTCAGGGGAGAGAGAGGACACACAGACAGGGGCTCAGGGGGGCGAGGGAACACACAGACAGGGGCTCAGGGGGGAGAGGGCACACACAGGCAGGGGCTCAGGGGGGAGAGGGGACACACAGACAGGGGCTCAGGGGGGAGAGGGGACACACAGACAGGGGCTCAGGGGGGAGAGGGCACACACAGACAGGGGATCAGGGGGGAGAGGGGACACACAGACAGGGGATCAGGGGGGAGAGGGGACACACAGGCAGGGGCTCAGGGGGGAGAGGGCACACACAGGCAGGGGCTCAGGGGGGCGAGGGGACACACAGACAGGGGCTCAGGGGGGAGAGGGGACACACAGACAGGGGCTCAGGGGGGCGAGGGGACACACAGACAGGGGCTCAGGGGGGCGAGGGGACACACAGGCAGGGGCTCAGGGGGGAGAGGGGACACACAGGGGCTCAGGGGGGCGAGGGGACACACACACAGGGGCTCAGGGGGGAGAGGGGACACACAGGGGCTCAGGGGGGGCGAGGGGACACACAGACAGGGGCTCAGGGGGGAGAGGGGACACACAGACAGGAGCTCACGGGGGAGAGGGCACACACAGGCAGGGGCTCAGGGGGGAGAGCGGACACACAGGCAGGGGCTCAGGGGGGAGAGGGGACACACAGGCAGGGGCTCAGGGGGGAGAGGGGACACACAGACAGGGGCTCAGGGGGAGAGAGGGGACACACAGACAGGGGCTCAGGGGGGAGAGGGGACACACAGACAGGGGCTCAGGGGAGAGAGAGGACACACAGACAGGGGCTCAGGGGGGAGAGCGGACACACAGGCAGGGGCTCAGGGGGGAGAGGGGACACACAGACAGGGGCTCAGGGGAGAGAGAGGACACACAGACAGGGGCTCAGGGGGGAGAGCGGACACACAGGCAGGGGCTCAGGGGGGAGAGGGCACACACAGACAGGGGCTCAGGGGGGAGAGGGGACACACAGGCAGGGGCTCAGGGGCTCAGGGGGGAGAGAGGACACACAGCCCCGGCTCTGACAACTCAGAAGCCGCCAGGGCTCCTCCAATTTCAATGACCTCTCTGTACACAGGGGCGCGCTGCCACCTCCAGCCTCTGGGGTGTCTTACCCCGTTGCTGCTGCCTCCGGAGGACGCTGTCCACGCGGCTCCCGCAGCCCTCCCCTCGGGTGGACTTTCATCACCGACAGCTCCCCTTTCGCTCCATGGCCCTCGGCTCTTCTCCGATACCATTGGGGTGTCATGCCCTCGGGTGGTCTTCCGGCCCACCCCCATCCAATCAGGGGCCCCCTGGGGTCCTCCGAGCCCCTCTGTGTCCCTCCCTTGGCCGCAACCCCTGTCACCGCTGCCCAGCCTCCGTCCCCCGTGTCCAGTGGGGAAGGCCGGGGAGGACGGCCATTTGGGGTGTGTCCCCGGCCACAGGCACCCACAGGCTCGCCACGGGCTCCCAGCCAGCGTGTGTTGAATGGACAAAGTACAAAGACATCCAGGAGGAAAGGCTCCTGGGCCCAGGAAGCAGTCTCGGGGGAGGACGCAGGGAAAAGAGAGAGATTTCAGCACAGGACTGTATGTTAACACAGGAGCCAAGAGAGCAGAGAGCTCGGTGCCCACCAGGGGGCACTGAGGAGGCCTGCTTCTGTTTATGCATCCGGATCTTTTCTTGCCCCTGGGACCTGCTGCCCGGAGCAGACACCCAACCATTGCATGCTGGATGCTGGAAAAAATACACACAGCGATCTAGGAGTGCCGGAAACCAATCATCGCCTCGCTAATAGAGAGAGGTGCGTAGAAAAATCCGGAAGGCTGGTTAACCTTCATCGCTCTGAAAGGTCAGAGATAACCACTAGGTGTTTAGGAGAGACATTGGTAGTTGAGGCAGCTTCCACCTGCTAGTCTTATGTTAATTCTTACTGATCTATTGGAATCTTGCTGATGGACTATTATTGGAATTTCCTGACCTAAAGGATATGGGTGTATTCTATAGTCTTTTTAAAAATATATATATCTTATTGATTTTTTATAGAGCGGAAGGGAGAGGGATAGAAAGTCAGAAACATCAATGAGAGAGAGACATCCATCAGCTGCCTCTTGCACGCCCCCTGCTAGGGATGTGCCCGCAGCCAAGGTACATGCCCTTACCGGAATCGAACCCGGGACCCTTCCGTCCGCAGTCCGACGCTCCATCCACTGAGCCAAACCGGTCTCGGCTATTCTATAGTCTTAATAAAAAGGATAGCCAGGCCAGAGCGGGGTAGTCCTCCCCCTAGAGGGGGGGACTCACGCCTGGCCCCCAATATTCCCAAATTAATGCTTTTCTAGTCTCTCTTCATTGGTGTGCGGCCTTTTCCAGAACCCGAACCCTGAACCCGAACCCCGGACCACGCGGGAGAACATTCCAAGTGAAAGAAGACCATGTGGTGACGGGGGGCGGATGCGGTCACAGCGGTTTGAGTTTGTCACTTCCTCCTCTTTGCGGGGGGCAGTGGGGACGGGTGCGATGGATCGCTCACCGGGGGATCAGCTCTCCCTCCGGTTCAGTGTCCTCGGGGGAAAGCCGGCCCAGACAACCTCAAGGCGACACAGGTCCCTGGATTCTTCGCTGGTAAACACGGGCGGAAGGAATCCCTGCCGGATGAGCCCTCACGTGGAGGCATGGCTGAGGCTGCTGCGCGGCTGTGACCGGGCCGGGCGTGCACCAGGCATGGGGGCCGGCCACGGGAGGGGACCAGGCGGGGGGGGGGGGGCCCATGCCCAGGGCATGTCCAAGAGCAGCCTGCTCCGCTGCCGCCACGCATCACCCCGCCTGGGCCGGGCAAGCTGGGCGATTTGGGGTTGATTGCTCTCTGCTTTGACAGCCGGTGAATGAAGGCCTGAAACGAAGGAGCCAGGATAACGAAAACTACGGATGCAGAATTCCCCCGGATGGGGTGGCCAAAAACATAATGACTGGAGAAGCCAAGATGGCGGCGTGGGCAAACACCTAAACTGCTGCCTCGCAGGACAGTTTCAAAACTGCAACGCCGGAGCCCGCCGGCATCCGCCGAACAGTCCCTGAAAGGGGGGTGAGGCTCACGGAAAGATAGAGGTGGGAAGATGGATAGAGATAAAGAGGAAACAAAAGAGGAATGGTCCGAGGATGCTGTCCCCTTGGAGAGGAATAGTCTGAGGCCGCTGTCCCCTCCCAGAGGAATGGCCGAGGCCCGGCTCCCGATGACGCTGTGTAGTTCTAGCCGAGGGGTCATCTGGTCATTAAGGGATTTCACTTCGGGGAAAACGTGTGTGTTTGCCGGAAGCCAATCATTGTTTTTTGTTTGTTTGTTGTGTTTTTGTTTTTAAATATTTTTTATTGATTTTTTTACAGAGAGGAAGGGAGAGGGATAGACAGTCAGAAACATCGATGAGAGAGAAACATCCATCAGCTGCCTCTTGCACACCCCCCTACTGAGGATGTGCCTGCAACCAAGGTCCATGCCCTTGACGGGAATCGAACCTGGGACCCTTCCCTCTCCCTTCCGCTCTGTAAAAAAATATATTTTTTTAAAAAAATAGGCAGGAGCAAATAAAACAGTTGTCTTATAAATCTCTATGACTCTCTAAGCAAAGCCAAATAAACTCAACAAATACTATCTAAGGCGAGCACCGCCCCAGCAGTCTGCTGTGAGGAACGTTCGAAGGACAATTAGGAAAGACACAGGTCACCGATGGTCCCTCTCCCCATCCCTGTCCGATTCGGGGTGTCCCATCACGGGCACCGGGGTTGCCCCCCCCCCACACACACACACATACAACATCTGTGTTTCATATTCCGGTGGCGTGATCCCGTCACTCTCAGCAGAGCACCGGCGCTGGTGTAGGCAGTGACCCGCTGAGTGGGGGAGTTTCCCGCCGTGGACGCAGCCCCGTGTCCCCCACAGCCGGGCCGGGCCGCTGTGCTGTCCAGCCCCCCGTTTCCACGGGGCAGGCACACCCTCCACATTGTCGGCCCTCCTCCTCAGAAAGTTAAACATCTGTCGGCACCCCCCTTTCCCGCCCCCTCGAGGCCGTGGAGGACGTGGCTTCTCCGTCACCCTCCCGTGCGACCCGCCATGGTCCCCCCGATGCTGAAGTCCGCCTGCAGCCGCTGTGTCCCGGAGGTGAGCAGTGGCCCACCCCGGCGGGGGGGGGGGGGGGGAGGGCAGTGTCAGCTTGCCGTGCCAGCTGCTCCAGCTGCGGTTCCCACACCGCGGGGCACGAGGCAAGGGGCGCCAGCGGGTGCGGGTCTTGCGTTAGGGAAGAGCCACCTAAGCTCAGAGAACCCGAACTTTATTTGTTTGTTTTTTAATATGTTTTATTGATGTTTTACAGGGAGGAAGGGAGAGGGATAGAGAGTCAGAAACATCGATCAACTGCCTCCTGCACACTCCCTACTGGGGACGTGCCCGCAGCCCAGGTCCATGCTCTTGACCGGAATCGAACCCGGGACCCTTCAGTCCGCAGCCGACGCTCCATCCACGGAGCCACACCGGTGTCGGCGAACCGGACCGTTTTATAACGGGCGGCACGCAGGCCTGCTCCTTCCTCCACAAGGAGACGTGGTCTCCCTTCCATGCGATGAGCAGGGCAGTGCACCCCTCCTTCCTTCAGCACCCTAACCCAGTGCTCAGCAAACTCATCCGTCCACACAGCCAAATGCCAACAGCACAACGATGGACATTTCTCTGGAGAGCCACGTTGTTTCAACGTAAACGTCTCTATAACGCCACTTCTTCCACACAGGCTCGCCCAGGCCGTGGTGTTTTGTGGTAGAGCCACCCTCCAGGGGCCAAAGAGCCGCACGTGGCTCTCGAACGAACCGCGGTTTGCCGACCACGGCCCTGACACAACAGACGCTCGGGAAATTGTCCCCCGAGAAACCGTTGTGTGCAAAGCCGCGGCAGTACCACTACGAGGCTACACAGACGCGCAGGTTTCGGGCCGGAGGAAGTCGATCTTTCTAGAATGGAAGGGCGGGGGCAGGAGGGAGGCCGGGCTGCGCTATGGAGGTCTCCCCGGCCTGAGGAAAACGGGAGCTTCATCCCTTGCTTGTGGCTCCGTGAGGCCTGGGCACGGAACAAAGGCTCTCCCACACCACGCCGCTGGCTTCGCTGCGGGCGGAGCTCACTTTCTCATCGGTGCCACCAACACGGAAGCAGGGATTTCTTTCTGTGCCGCGACAGGAAGCTGGGAGAGCAGAAACGGCGGCCACCATGCACTGCGGGGCTGGAGTTCGAGGCCAGGCAAGCATCAGCCTGTCTCTTTGTTCCAGGGAGCCCATCAGTGACCGGGTTCCTCCCCTTGGGGGCGGAGAGGAGCACCCTCATCGGGGGCATCATAAAGGTCGTTGGTGTGGAGGGCCCCCAGGGAAGACACCCGAGCATTCTTTAAATCAGCGTCAGCTGAGTCTGAGGCGCCAGGCAGAGCCGCGTCTTGGAAACACATCCACCAAGAAGGCTGGATGCATGATCAGTCCTGACCCTTAACTTTGCTTCAGGTAGGGGCAGGGGGCCTTGAAATGTAGGTTCAGCCGAGCCCCGGGAATGAGAGAGTGACTAGGGCCTGGGCCCGCTTAAGCTCCTTTGATTTTAAGTTTTTTCCGGTGAAACCCCTTTCTGTTTTGATATAAATAAACATGCTGCTGTTGGGTTGGAATTCCCTGTCTCTCCATCAGAGAGAACAGAGGTTCCATCCAGCCCCAGCTTTATTTTCTACTTGTGTGTTCTCTATTCTGTCTTTTATTTCTCAATCCCCAGCTCCTCCACTGAGAAACTGAACCCACTCTTCTTTCCCACGCTGGATGTGGAGAGGAGAGAAAACCCCCCCACACGCTGGGATGAAGAAGCCCCTTCTTTAGCGACGGGGGCGATTTAAGGGCGAGAGGGATGCCGTGTCCGTGGCTCTTTTGAAAGGAACGAGAATGCCGGTCACTTCTCGGGCCCCAGGACCACGGGCATCCACGGCTCTGTGTGTACCCCCCCTCCACCCCCCCACCCCGCCAGGAGAGTCCACCTCGTCCCTGTATTTAAGCTTCCAGTGTTCTCTCTGTTCCCGGAGCTTTTCTCTGAAGGCACCGCGTCTCCGAGGCTGAAGGCACGGGCTCCGAGAAGCACGGCTTTCTCCAGAACGGAAAGCTGGTCTTCCAACGCGGCCGCGCGCCTTCGCTGCCAATGCGTGCAGCCCTCGCGCGGCGAGGAAGGGCGGGCCGCCTCCGGAGCAGCGGCAGCAGCGGGGACTATTTCTGTCCTCGGCTCCCTGTTTCCGTGTGCGATGCTGGCAGCGAGTCCAGGTTGTTTCTGAGCCGCCGCGAGAAACAGTATGTCCATGCGTTTGAGAGAGGGGAGGGGGGGACATTAAAAATAAAAGTGATTCGAGCGTACGGATCTTTTCATTTAAATTCGTGATCAGCCGGGTTTTGATATTCCCGAGCGGGTTTGGTGGTGGTGGTGGAGGGGGGGGGGGGGGTGCGTCTCTCCTGGCTGCGGCTCCAGAGAGACGCTGGACGGGGAAGCGTGGAGCTTGGGATGCGTTCCACGTTCCCCAGGTTCATTTTTAAACCTGCCGGAAAGTTCCGGCCACGCGGAGGATGCCTCCCTCACGGGCAGCGACCACAGGCTGGCCAGCAGGCCCCAGTGGCTGAGCGTCCACCTATGAACCAGGAGGTTCAGGGTTCGATTCCCCGGGCAGGGCACAGGCCCGGGGGGGTGGGGGTGGGGGGGCTGGATCCCCAGGGTGGGGCGTGCAGGAGGCAGCCGATCTGTGATTCTCTCTCATCACGGATGCTTCTCTCTCCCCCTCTCCCGTCCTCTCTGACATCAATAAAAATATGAAAAAGTAAAAATGAGAAGGGCCACTTGTGTCTCGTGGGTAAGGGGTGAGCACCCCGGTTTGGGAGGGAGACAACGCAGGAAACGGGCACACAGGGGGCACACGGGTGGGGTGGGAGCAGGAGGAGGGGGTGGGGGAGGTGGACATGGGCACAGAAGGCAATCAGCAGCCCTCCCAGGAAGGCTGGAAGAGGCGCGCGAGCCACGCCAGCGAGTTAGGACTGAACCCCTTGGTGCTGAAAGAAGGGGGTGCTCGTTACCGAATCTTCATCTTACGGCCTCACCCTGGACCCCGGCTGCCAGACGGGGGGGGGGGGGGGGGGGCGGCCAGGGCGTTCCAGGTGGGACACGGGGTGAGGGCCGGGCAGGTGATGAAGATGCCAGGGGGACACAGAAGGAGGGCGTGTGCAAGGGCTGGGGTCACCCAGAGGGGCATCAGCAGGATGCCGTTGCGGGGAGACAGGAGGAGAGGGGGGGTGGCGCGGGTGCTGGCCGCTCGGCCGAGGCTGGGGCAGGCACCCAGGGTCACGGAGGGCACACAGGGGGGACACGGGTGGGGTGGGAGCACGCGGGACGGTTTCTGCCAGCCTCGCCCGGGCCCCTCCCCGTCAGCGTGGGGCCACTTGTGTGGGAATCGCGTCCTGCCGCACGAAATGGCAGCGAGGCGCAGGGACAGAAATAGCCGTCCCTGCGGGATGGCATTCCTCATTGCCAGCGCCTTGAAAATAACGTCTCTCGGCGACCTCCCTGCCTGTCTGTGAGAGACCCACACGCTCACCCTCACGCCACGTGTGTGCGTGTGCTGTTTCTTTTTAAAAAATATATATCTTATTGATTTTTCACAGAGAGGAAGGGAGAGGGATAGAGAGTCAGAAACATCGTTAAGAGAGAAACATCCATCAGCTGCCTGCTGCACACCCCCCACTGGGGATGTGCCCGCAGCCAAGGTCCATGCCCTTGACCGGAATCGAACCCGGGACCCTTCAGTCCGCAGGCTGACACTCCATCCGCGGAGCCACACCGGTTTCGGCAGTCCCGTTTCTTTAAGGGCCTCCAGTGAGGCATTCTTACAAAATACCAGCGTTTGGGGGGAGATACCTAACTTCCCAGGTTAGGGGGTGGCACTGTGTGGCTGTGAGCTGAGTGGGGTGTGGGCTACACACGCGCCGGCCATGTTTGCCCAGCGCCTGACAGACTGCCCACCGTCCCCACCTTCTCCTCCACACACTCGTCCTTTGGCTGACGGCACAACTGTCTCCCCTCGTCCTGACTCAAGACCCCAGTGGCTCCCCGGCCGCCCGCCTGTCTGCAGGCTAATGCTGAGTCTTCTTTTTGCCAAAATGTTTTTATGGAATGTCTTGCTTGGGGTGACCTTGGTGGATGGTGTGAGCACGCTCCCTGAAGCCGGAGTGGATGGTGTGAGCACGCTCCCTGAAGCCAGAGTGGACAGTCTGAGCACGCTCCCTGAAGCCAGAGAGGATGGTGTGAGCACACACCCGGGGCCGGAGTGGACAGTGTGAGCATGCTCCCTGAAGCCAGAGTGGACGGTGTGAGCACGCTCCCTGAAGCCAGAGTGGACGGTGTGAGCATGCTTCATGGGGCTGAAGTGGACAGTGTGAGCACACTCCCTGAAGCCAGAGTGGATGGTATGAGCATGCTCCATGGGGCCAGAGTGGACAGTGTGAGCATGCTCCATGGGGCCGGAGTGGACAGTGTGAGCATACTCCCTGAAGCCAGAGTGGACGGTGTGAGCATGCTTCCTGGGGGCCGGAGTGGACAGTGTGAGCACGCTCCCTGAAGCCAGAGTAGATGGTGTGAGCATGCTCCCTGGGGGCCGGAGTGGACAGTGTGAGCACGCTCCCTGAAGCCAGAGTAGATGGTGTGAGCATGCTCCCTGGGGGCCGGAGTGGACAGTGTGAGCACGCTCCCTGGAGCCAGAGTGGACGGTGTGAGCATGCTTCCTGGGGGCCGGAGTGGATGGTCTGAGCACGCTCCCTGAAGCCAGAGAGGATGGTGTGAGCACACACCCGGGGCCGGAGTGGACGGTGTGAGCACGCTGCCTGGGGCCAGAGTGGACAGTGAGCCGCACTCCCCGGGCGGCAGCGTAACTGGCAGCACTGACAGCCACGTCGGCCACGGAAGAGCCGGAGCGTCAGGGCCGAGCGGATATTTATAACAGACAATGGCACTTGATGCTGTGGGCTCCCAATTACTCCCCATTGTCCTGCCGTGTGAATTATTTATGATCTTTTCACATCTGTCACTCTCAGCAGAAGCCACGTTAACCCTTCGTACAGAAGCAGGAGAGAAGGCTCAAGCCTCGCTTCCTGTGGCTGCCTTCCGTTCCGGGAGTTACGGAAACATAACGTTTCACGCCTACACACGGTAACGTCGTATGTGCCCGTGCTCCGCTCTGGCTATGCCCGTTGTGTGTGTGGCTGTCCGCACCAGTTCAAAGTCTTCGGCCACCACTGCGTGAAAAGGAGTAGGGCACTGTGGAGGGCCCCCAGGGAAGGCACCTGAGCATTCTTTAAATCAGCGTCGGCTGAGTCCGAGGCGCCAGGCAGAGCCGCGTCTTGGAAACACATCCACCAAGAAGGCTGGGTGCGGTATCAGTCCTGACTCTTAATTTGCTACAGGTGTCGGGGGGAGAGGGACTTGAAATGTAGATTCAGCCGAGCCCCGGGAATGAGGGAATGAGTGGGGCCTGGGCCCACTTAAGCTTCTTTGATCTTAAGTCTTTTCATGTGAAACCCCTTTCTGTTTTAGTATAAACAAACATGCTGCTGTTGGGTTGGAATTCCCTGTCTCTCCGTCAGAGAGAACAGAGATTCCACCCAGCCCCAGCTTTTATTTCTATCTCTGTGTTCTCTGTTCTTTTCTTTTTCAATCCCTACCGGCTCTACTCAGAAACTCCATCCACTCTCTTTCCACGCTGATGTGGAGAGGAGAGGAAACCCCCGCAGGACACAATGGAGGTGTCTCTGCTGTCTGCTCTGATTGTACTGACTGGAAAGAGCCATTTCCCGTGGCAATCCTGGGAGCAGGAGCAGGAGAGGAGGAGAAGGAAGTCTGTTCACCACCCACCATGTGCAAGGCCCTCACACGGGTCATCATGCACACGGGTCATCAGGTACACGGGTCATCATGCATGTGTGTCATCAGGCACACGGGTCATCATGCAAATAGATCATCATATTTAAACCCTAAGAGGCCAGTAAAGCATGTTGTGATTTTTTAGATTATCATTCACTACATTGCCTTACCCCCATTTTATTTATATATATATATAAAGGGGGGCTCATTTTCCCAAAGTCTAGGCTTGCGAGGCTGACCCACATCCACACCTTGCCTTCAGCCACGAGATCAGCCACGTGGCGAGTACTCAGTCGCTGCTTCCCCTGCGAGAGGGTCCGCTCTCGCCACGGGCTCAGCGTAACACCCCCTGCAGTCAGGCTGGCCGCATGGAGACCCCGGGCCTTCCCAGAGACCTTTGCCACTGTGGCCGCTCCTTTCTCCCGGGCCGGGTGCGAGATCTCGCTCTTGGAAAGGGCTTCTTGGTGCGGGCGGTCCCTCTCAGGCTCGTGGCTGCGATTCGCTCAGAGTCACGGGGTGAGGGACCTGGAGGACGCCTGTGAACCCCCTCACAGAGCCTGAGAGTGAAATTCCGGGTCACGGCCCCGCCCGCACCCACGGGGAGCTGCTGAGGAGGCCCCGGGGCCTCTGAGAATTCCCTGCAGGGCCTTCCCTAACCCCCCTGGAGGCGTTTCCAGGGAGAATTGTAACAGCCCTCCCTGGGAATGGACACGGGCGTTTCTGTAAATCACGTCAGCTGAATCCAAGGCGGCAGGCAGAGCTACAGCTTCGGAAACACATCTCACCAAGAAGGCAGATGTGTTATCCGCTGGACTCTTGACTTTGCCCAGGTGTCCTTGGGAGTGGGTATCGGTATGTAAATCCAGCCTAGCACCGGGAATGCTCAGGGCCTACTCAGGAATGCAGAAACCTCCTTTTGTCTTGACCTTTCGATGTAATGTTTTGGCATTTTGGGGGGTATAAAATAAACGTGTTGTGTGGGCCCCGGGTCCCTGCCGTGTCTCTCCAGGAGAGAGAAGACAGCTTCCCGCCCAGCACCCAGTTTTCTTCTATCCTCTCTTCATTTTTCTTAATCCCTGGCCGCGTCCACTCAGAACTAGTTCCGTTTCTCTTTCTGAGCCGGACGCAGAAAAGGGAGACCCCCGCCATATTTGCCCCCCGTGATCCCCAGAGACTCGTTCATGAGTCCAATAACCCCCTGGGATGGGGCGGACGAGGTGTAACCATGAGAAACCGAGCCGGCGGGTTCCTGCCCTCGGTCAGCAGTGCGGCCGTCTCCTGCGTCCTCCGTCCCTAAAGGGGGAGAAGCCAGTTCTAAGGGGGCAGGGGGGGATTCAGTTTTAAGCACGGGCTGGTTTCTCATAGAGACACAGCCGCTGGTTCCTCTGGACACGCCCGCCCGGGCCTGGGGACTCCGTTGTGTTAAACGCAGCCGCGCTGCCGAGAGGGTGTGGGTGCAGAGAGGTGACATCACAATCCCGCTGCCGAGAGGGTGTGGGTGCGGACAGGGCACCCTCTGTCCTCTGCCTGGTGTGGGCGTCAGACACCGGGACCCCACAGACACTTCCTGAGAAACCGTGTCATCGACTGCGCACCAGACAGGACCCTGCACAGCAGGAAGCCTCCAAAAAGCTCCTAATTCCTCCAGCCCGGCTCAGGGGGTGAGCGCTGACCTAGGAACCCAGAGGTCATGGGTTCGATTCCCACTCGGGGCACAGGCCGGGTCACGGGCTCGATCCCCAGTGCGGGGAGTGCAGGAGGCCGCCGGTCCGTGATTCTCTCTCTTCACCAATGTGTCTCGGGCTCTCCCTCCCTTCCTCTCGGACATCAATAAAAAAAAAATATTTTAAACAAAGGAAACCTAGAACCTTCTAGGAGCTTAAGGAAGCTCAGTGGGGCTGGTTCAGAGTAGGAGGTGGGGATGGGGCAGGAGGGGTGGGGCCGTGGTCCGTGCCGGGTCCCTGCAAAGGCCTGAGAGCCACTGATTAGGATGCAGCGCCTGCGGGGGGCCGAAGGGGGCGGGCTGGGAGGGGGCGAAGCTGGACAGCAGCTTCTCCGAGTCCTCAGAACAACCCTCCCTCACAGCTGGAGAGAGAAGACGGGGCTCCATTGTGAGACGCCTCTGGCGGAAGAGTCCCCAGCTGTCTGCGTTGGAAATGAGAGGCGGCTCCTGGAGGAGGGAGCCGAGGCCGCAGGGGTGGGCGCTGGCTGCGGGGCCTGGCTGAGGGGGGCTGAGGGAGCTGGGGGTGAGCAGCTCAGGGGCCATCCATGAGGTTTGGGGGCCGGAGGGGGACGGGTGGAGGGGAAGGGGCGGAGGGCAGGCAGGGAGAGGGCGGAGGGGCAGAGAGGCCCAGGTCTGCCTCAGGGCCTGGCCAGGCTTGAGTGCCCAGGGTGCCGTGGGCAGGGTGCCGCTCGGGTACAGCGCGGGCACCGTGAGGATGGGGGCTACGGGAAGAATTAAAACGGGGTGCTGGGTACCGAGCCTTTCAGTCCATGTCCCCATGTCCTGTGGCTCCGTGACATCCCAGCCCCCGCAGGCCCCTCACTGCCACCCCCACTCTGAACCCCAGGCCCGGACCCCTCCCCACCAGCCCCCCTCACCCCCCCACCCCCGCCGAGAGCTTGCTGCAGCCCCAGATCCCAGACTGCACTGAACACCCATCTCCCCCGCCACCTTCCACCTTACCCCTTACCCCCCCATCTCACCCTCATCTACAGCGGTGCCCTTCCTTCTCCGGACCATCCCACATCCTCTGGTCACCCCCACAGCGAGCCCAGTGTCCCTCTCTGCCTCTTCTGATTCCCACCCCGAGGGCCTCACAGAATTCAGTCCTCCCCCCGCCACACACACACACACCTGTCCCTGTGCACGTACCTCCGCAGTGGCTCTCGCCATCCACAGCTCCGTGAATGACCTGGCTGTGGCCGTGGCCAGGTGGAGGGGTGTCAGCTGCTGGGAGCGCAGGCGCCTCTCTGTCCCCCTGTCCCTGGGTTTCTGGTGGCGAGAAGAGCAAACGCACGCTTCTCCAGTGGGGTCCCTGGTCCCCCAGCGCAGGGGCCGCAGGGGGGCGGGCAGGGCAGAGGCTCCAGGTGAGCGGGCCGGAGAGAGGGGGCTGCTCGCTTCCCTGCAGCCGGGCGCCCGGCACCCCGAGTGCCCCAGCTCCCGGGAGCTCCGGGCTGTCCGCAGAGCCCCCCTCACCGTGACCCCGCAGCTCTCACTCGCTGCCCGCAGGTCCACGGCGGCCAGTGCCATGCCCCCTCCCCTGCTGGAGGCAGCTTCCTCCCACTTGGGGGTCACCTTTGGCGTAAAACAATCAGATTCCTTGGTTTCACAAAAACAGCATCGTGGCTAAATCATGGCTGAGCCCAGGCCCGGGGAGACCCAGCCCCAAATGGAACAAAATCGGGGGTCACCCCACCGAGACCTGCAGTGAGGTTGGCTTCTTGGCCCTTCCTCCCCAGGACTGGTCCCCCCCACCCCTCTACGCTCCCCCGCCCCCCCCCCCACCTCCAGCTCTTGGCTGCATTACAGGACACCTGACTGCTGGGGGAGGGGGGGTGGAGAGGAGGGGGCGTGCGGGCTCAGGAGGGAGGACACAGGGACAAGTGACCAGTGCTTCTTCCACAGGTGGCCCTGCCCAGCGGAGACGGCGGGGAGGGGGGCAGGGGGGAGGCCCTTTCTCCCCCGGGTGCTTGGGGAAGGGTGTCTTCTTAATCCCTCCTGACCTGGAGCTCACCCCTGCAGTTCTTCAGGTGGGAGATGCGAGCCCGTGTTTATTTGTTATTATTTTTTTAATCTTTATTGTTCAGTTTATTAATTACATTGTCCCCCCTTTTTTATCCTCCTATAGCTCCCCTCCACCCGGTACCCATCCCACCCTCCGCCCTCACCTCCCCCTCCCCACTGTCCTCTCCCACAGGTGCATGATTCTTGTCCAGTCTCTTGCTGCACCTCCCACACCCCTTTCCTCCCCAAGAATTGTCAGTCCGTTCCCTCTCTACGCCCCGTGATTCTGTTCTAGTCACCAGTTTATCCTGCTCATCAGATTTTTAATTCACTTGGTTTTTAGATTCATTTGTTGGCAGATGGGTATTTGCTGTTCGTCGTTTTTATGTTCACCTCTTTCTTCTTCCTCTTCTTAGAGAATACCTTTCAGCATTTCATCTGGTCCTGGTTTGGCGGCGGCGAACTCCTTCCATCGCCGAGCCCGTGCTTACTGGCTGCATTCCAGACAGACAGGCGGGAACTGTGGTGACCTGGACAGCGAAGGTGACCTCGGGAAACAGATCAGAGGGGTAACAGGCCGGTCGAGGCAAAAACGAAACAGAAATGGGAGGCTCACAGGGGCGGGTGGTGTGGGACCAGGCAGGTGGGGAGCCCCCCCCCCCCCAGCTGGAGCCCAGCCCGCAAGAGGTGCCAGCTGCCGCGGACACTTCAAGGCTTCCTAAGCGGGGAGTGGTGCCATGGGTATCGAAGATGGAAATGCCGCCAAGACAAACAGGAACGGCGGGTGCCGGCACCCCAGGGCCCTCCGGTCGAGGCTCCGACGGCGTCCGCGTCCCTGGAGAGACGTCCGGGTGGATTGGCACGTCCTCGTTCTGTTTCTATAACGGAGACGGGTTCGGGGGGGGGGGGGGGGGGCTCGCCTGAGGTGCACAGGACCTGTGTCGCAAGAACGTACCCACAGCTGTCAAATCGGCCTTCCCAAGCGGAGACGGGAGGTTGGGGGGGGGCCCGGGGGGGACCTCCTTAGGCTTTTAGAGACTCAAGTCAGGGGTGGCCACGCTCTGGACTCAATAGCTGAGGGGCTGAAAAGGCAACAGTAACCCAGACACTTTGTCACCGCCTGGCGGTCTGGCCCTGCCACTGACTAGGGGGACTGGGGCGACGGGGACAAGGCAAGAGCCGGCATTCAGGAGCATGAGTTTGGGGGTGCCTGTGGGTGTCCAGCACCCCGTCCCCGCCACCCCCGCCCCGCGGTGAGCGGTCTGAGGTCAGGAGGCAGCGCGAGGTGGACCAGACAGCCCCCAGGGAACCGCGCCTGAGGCGTGGCAGCCAGACGGCTCTCAGCATGGCGGCCCAAGGCCCTCACACTGGGCGTCAGACGATGGCTGTGGGAAGCGCTGGTAGGCACACACGGTCCATGCGTGTGTTTATCTGAAATAAAACTCATCGGCGATCCGATAAACCCACAAATACGCTGCCCAAGGGGACGTTTCGGTGGCCACGGAGACCCTGGTGAGGCTGGAAACACCTCACCTTGAGCCCCAGCCACACAGAAACCCACCACGGCCACACTGCCGGCGCCACACTGCCATCTAGCGGTCGGCGTGACCGGCACCAGGAGGCCGTTCCCAGGGGAGACAAGGAGGCCCTCCTGGTCCGGCCTGCCTTCCAGAGGGTGGGAAAGGCGTCCCCTGCGCCCCCGGGGACCGGCGGCGCCCTGCGCGGGACCACGAGGCTCCTCGGCGGACAGCCGCCTCCAAGAACATTGGGGTTCCACCGGAACTTTCCGTGAATTATGGTCCCTGTTTTCTTTCGTTTCCACTATCGGGACTCTGAGGGGAGCCGTGAACATTTTCCACCCAAAGAGAATTTTGCGAGACTACAGCTTCATCCTGCAGCGGCAGCCGGGGACTGCAGACATATTCGGAATCGGGGCCAGACATTCCACACATGACAATACACAGGAACAGCAAGCACGTTTCCCATCTACCCTACACTAAGCCTCACCCTGTCACCCTAACCCTCACCAAAACTTCTAACCCTAACAACTAACTATAATCTTCACCTAACTGTAACCTAAACCTAACCCTCGTCTCTAACCCTTACCCTAAACATTAACCCTAACAGCTAACTATAATCCTCACCTCTAACCCCAACCCTAATCCTAACACCAACCTCTAACCCTAACCCTAACCCTGTCACCCTAACCCTAACCCTAACCCTACACTAAGCCTAACCCTGTCACCCTAACCCTCACCAAAACTTCTAACCCTAACAACTAACTATAATCCTCACCTAACTGTAACCTAAACCTAACCCTCGTCTCTAACCCTTACCCTAAACATTAACCCTAACCCTAACCGCTAACTATAATCCTCACCTCTAACCCCAACCCTAATCCTAACACCAACCTCTAACCCTAACCCTAACCCTGTCACCATAACCCTCACCAAAACTTCTAACCCTAACAACTAACTATAATCTTCACCTAACTATAACCTAAACCTAACCCTCGTCTCTAACCCTTACCCTAAACATTAACCCTAACAGCTAACTATAATCCTCACCTCTAACCCCAACCCTAATCCTAACACCAACCTCTAACCCTAACCCTAACCCTGTCATCCTAACCCTCACCAAAACTTCTAACCCTAACAACTAACTATAATCTTCACCTACCTATAACCTAAACCTAACCCTCGTCTCTAACCCTTACCCTAAACATTAACCCTAACAGCTAACTATAATCCTCACCTCTAACCCCAACCCTAATCCTAACACCAACCTCTAACCCTAACCCTAACCCTGTCACCCTAACCCTCACCAAAACTTCTACCCTAACAACTAACTATAATCTTCACCTAACTGTAACCTAAACCTAACCCTCGTCTCTAACCCTTACCCTAAACATTAACCCTAACAGCTAACTATAATCCTCACCTCTAACCCCAACCCTAATCCTAACACCAACCTCTAACCCTAACCCTAACCCTGTCACCATAACCCTCACCAAAACTTCTAACCCTAACAACTAACTATAATCTTCACCTAACTATAACCTAAACCTAACCCTCGTCTCTAACCCTTACCCTAAACATTAACCCTAACAGCTAACTATAATCCTCACCTCTAACCCCAACCCTAATCCTAACACCAACCTCTAACCCTAACCCTAACCCTGTCACCCTAACCCTCACCAAAACTTCTACCCTAACAACTAACTATAATCTTCACCTAACTGTAACCTAAACCTAACCCTCGTCTCTAACCCTTACCCTAAACATTAACCCTAACAGCTAACTATAATCCTCACCTCTAACCCCAACCCTAATCCTAACACCAACCTCTAACCCTAACCCTAACCCTGTCACCCTAACCCTCACCAAAACTTCTAACCCTAACAACTAACTATAATCTTCACCTAACTATAACCTAAACCTAACCCTCATCTCTAACCCTTACCCTAAACATTAACCCTAACAGCTAACTATAATCCTCACCTCTAACCCCAACCCTAATCCTAACACCAACCTCTAACCCTAACCCTAACCCTGTCACCATAACCCTCACCAAAACTTCTAACCCTAACAACTAACTATAATCTTCACCTAACTATAACCTAAACCTAACCCTCATCTCTAACCCTTACCCTAAACATTAACCCTAACAGCTAACTATAATCCTCACCTCTAACCCCAACCCTAATCCTAACACCAACCTCTAACCCTAACCCTAACCCTGTCACCATAACCCTCACCAAAACTTCTAACCCTAACAACTAACTATAATCTTCACCTAACTATAACCTAAACCTAACCCTCGTCTCTAACCCTTACCCTAAACATTAACCCTAACAGCTAACTATAATCCTCACCTCTAACCCCAACCCTAATCCTAACACCAACCTCTAACCCTAACCCTAACCCTGTCACCATAACCCTCACCAAAACTTCTACCCTAACCCTAATTAACTCTAACCCACACCTTTAACCCTAACCTTAACCCCAACTTCTCACCTTAACTCTAAACTAAGCCTAACCCTAACCAAACTTCTACCCTAACCCTAACAACTAACTCTAACCCTCACCTCTAACCCAAACCTTAACAACCTCTAACCCTGACCCTAACCTCAATCTCTAATCCTAAACGTTAATCCTAATCCTAACCCTACCCTCTAACCCTAACTCAAACCCTACACTCTAACCCTAACCCTAACCCTACCCTCTAACCCTTATCCTAACCCTAAAGTCTAAACCTAACCCTACCCTCTAACCCTAACCCTAACCCTAACCTTACCCAGTAACCTAACGCCGAACTCTAACACTAACCCTAATCTTACCCTCTAACCCTAACCCTAACCTTACCCAGGAACCTAACGCTAAACTCTAACAATAACCCTAACCCTACCCTCTAACTCTAACCCTAAGCCTACCCTCCAACCCTAACTCTACCCTCTAACCCTAATACTAGCCTCTAACCCTAACCCTACCCAGTAACCCTAACCCTAACCCTACTCCAAGAGCGGTGGGGGGCTGTAAGAAGAAGGAGGGAGGTGTCTTCTTATGAAAGTCTTGGAGGTTTGTAGGGGTTTTCTCTCCTCTCCACATCCAGCATGGACAGAGAGTGGGTCCAGTTTCTGAGCAGAGGAGCTGGGGATTGAGAAAATAAAAAAATAGAGGACACATAAATAGAAATAAAAAGCTGGGGCTGGGTGGAATCTCTGTTCTCTCTGATGGAGAGACAGGAATCCAAACACAGGAAGTAGCACCTGTTAAGAAACAGTGTATTCCTACGTATGGATGGACATGAACAGGATACTAGGAACAGTGATATGCCCACAGATTGGAGAACCTAAATGTGCAAAGTGTAGGTGCAGGAAACCAGAAAACTCAAGGAACAAAGTGATCTGAGAGAGAGTTTGTGTTCATGGCAAGGAAGACTCCGTATTTTTAAAATGCCAGTTCCTGCCAACTTGATCTATAGGTTCAACGCCATCCAGTGAGAATGCCAGCAAGCTGTTTTTGTGCGTATCAACACATCGGTCCTGACATTCGCAGAGACGAGGTGGGAGGGGACCCAGATGGCCAAGAGGATGTTGACGGGAAGAACAAGGTTGGAAGACAGACACCACCTCACTATGAGACACGCTGTACAGCTACCGTCACCGAGAGGGTGCGGGCGAAAAAAATAAAAAAGACAGGTCAAAGGAAAAGAAGGAAGACCCCAGAAAGAAACCCACGTCGACCTAATCAACTTCTCTGCAAAGGAGTAAAGACAGTATCATGGAGAAAAATGGTCTTTTTAACCAATGACAATGAAACAACTGGAAACCCACATGCATAAGAATGCTCTAGACACACTCCTCACCTCCTTCACAAAGTTAACTGACAATGGGTCACACCCCTAATGTAAACACAAGTAGGAAACTCCTAGAAGGTGGCACAGGTGACGAGCCAGATGACCGTGAGGATGCAATGACTTTTCACCGACAACAACGCAAGTATGACGTGAGGCTCGACGAGGGACTTAACTAAAATGTGAAACGCTGGGCGATCCCAGGGATGCTGGGACTTGTATTTGGAAGCCTGACCAGCACTGAGCTGGAGGGAGAATGTGAGCAGGCATAGGATGGGGTCAGGTGAGGGAGATGGTATAATGTCAAAGTTCTACAAAGCTCTTCATTGTGTTTAGAGTCTGCTCCACTTTCAAGAATGTTAATATACTTAATGTTCAAGAGAACTCGGCACATTCAGCTTAACCACACTCATTTTTTTAAGAAAAAGAAACGTCAGTTGGGAGGTTAAATAACTTTTGCAAAGCTGCCTTGTGCCTTTCCACCGCACGCCAGCACCAGCAAATCAGCAGGAAGCTGCCATTTGAAAGTCCATGTTTCCGTTTGTTAATTGATGTTTTATTGGGAGAGCTGGGAAAACTGAATCTTCTCACAGAGGGACGGAAGGGTCAACCATTGACAAGAATCAAGTGTGTGGTTCATTCCTTGCCCGCCCACCGCACAGAGTGGAAGGGAAAGTCTGAGTAAACGGTCTCACCAGTGGCCCCAGGTCCCGCCACCATGACCTGTGGGAGAATACTCAGTTTAACAAGTCCGATGATCTCTCTGCATGAGCATGATACCAAGTTGGAAGCAAATGACTGCCAATCTGGAAAAAGAACTGAGAAAGCAGGGGAAGGAGAAAGAACGATGATCTGGGAGTGAGAGCACCCAAGGGTGCTGGACGCATAAACTGAGAATGTTCAAGATCTCTCTGAGCATCTGCTGTGTCACCTATAAAATGAGAGAAAGCAAGCATTACGTGAGATCCATGTGGAGAACCTCACATATGTTTTAGCAATAATGCACACAGGTGTCATCACCATCACCATCATCATTATCATCATCATCATCACCATCACTATCACTGTCATCACCGCCACCACCATCACCATCATCACCATCATCACCATCATTTTTACCATCATCATCACCACCATCATCATTGTCATCATCACCATCACTATCATCACCACAACTGCCATCATCATCACCATCATCACCATCATCACCATCACTACATTGTCATCATCATCACCATCACCATCACTATCATCACCTCCACCATCACCATCATCACCATCACTGTCACTGTCATCCTGTCATCACCACCATCATCACCATCACCATCACTGTCATCACCACCATCATCACCATCACTCACTGTCATCACCACCATCATCACCATCACTATCACTGTCATCATCACCATCATCACCATCATTGCCATCACCATCACTGTCATCATCACCATCATCACCATCACCATCACTGTCATCATCACCATCACCATCACCATCACTGTCATCATCACCATCACCATCACTGTCATCATCACCATCACCATCACTGTCATCATCACCATCATCACCATCATCACCATCACCATCACTGTCATCATCACCATCACCATCACTGTCATCATCACCATCATCACCATCATCGCCATCATTATCACTCTCATCACCACCATCATCGCCATCACCATCACTGTCATCACCACCATCATCACCATCACTGTATCATTCCCATCAGCATCAGGCTCACGGGGCTCGTGGTTGCTTTTGCTACGACCCTGAATGGAGAACATTGCCTGGCCTTTTCCTGGCACCTTTTCTTCCCATCTTGCCCTTAATTGAGCTAACGTGTCTCAGAAGGCTTCAGTGACCCCAGGACTGTAAGGTCCTCGTGGTCCAGGCAGGAAAGACCAGTGGCCACGTCCTCAGTTCAGAGGCCGGCAGGGAGTCTTCGTTGCCCTTGGATGGGCCTGCTCAGCTCCCTGTGCCCAATTCCCATCTTCCCTGAGGAGATAAGCCGCCTCCTGGCCCTGATCTGCAGGAGGGAGATAAAGTGGGAATCCAGGGCGGGCGGAAAGCTGGCCCTCCCAAGAGCTCTTCCCACACAAATGCTTTTATCTCCCAGTCCCTGGGCCAGGAAGTGAGAAAATACTGTAGAAGACCCCCAGGGAAGGCACCTGAGCATTCTATAAATCATTGTCACCTGAATCCGAGGCGCCAGGCAGAGCTGAGTCTTGGAAACACATCCACCAAGAAGGCTGGATGCGTTATCAGTGCTGACTCTTAACTTTGCCCCAGGTGTCGGAGAGAGGGCCTTGAGATTTAAATCCAGTCTAGCCCCAGGAATGAGGGAATGAGTGGGGCCTGGGCCCACTTAAGCTCCTTTGATCCTAATTTTTTTCAGGTGAAACTTCTTTGTATTTTGGTATAAACAAACACGCTGCGTTTGGGTTGGAGTTCTCTGCCTCTCCATCAGAGAGCACAGAGATTCCACCCAGGCCAGCTTTTATTTCTACTTCTGTGTCCTCTATTCTATTATTTCTCAATTCCCAGCTCCTCTGCTCCGAAACTGGAACCACTCTCTTTCCACGCTGGACGTGGAGAAGAGAGAAAACCCCCACGAAATACCATAATAAAGAAGAAGAAAAGGAAGATCGCCTGCTATTCCTTAACTAAACCCAGAGCCCAGGAAGGGAGGTGTGAGGTGCGGAGGACGGGAGGATGAGCCGCTGGGTCCGGCAAGAGCCAGAACCCCCAGAGCTGCTGCTACCACACTGGTGCTGCTCCAGGGGCGGGAGAGGATCGGATGGGAGTGCAGTGTTGTTTTCTCCTCTGGCTCCATGGCTCCCGGAACCACATCGGCCCCCGGGGAGCCCCAAGCCGGGAGCTTCCGTGTCCCCCGAGAGGCTGCGCTGCCCGGACAGCTCCGTGTGGTGCATCCACAGAAATCACATTCCCTGCAGGTGTCCGCTCACAGGGAAGTCGGGGGAAGAAGGGAACAGCTGAACCTGGCCAGACCTGGCGGTCTCCCCGCAAGCCGTGTTTGATGATAGAGGCGCAGAAGCATAATGTGGGATCGGCTCCCCAAGCACAATATGGCTCCCCATATGGAGCGGGCGCCGGTCGGCCTGCGAAGGAGCGAAAATAAACAGAACAGATGCCCCGGGAGAGCGTGCCTGCACCCACCCGCTACCTGCAGCTCCGGAGAAGTTTCCACCGAGACTCCAGCTGGCACCCTGCCCGTCCCGATCTCGGGAAGCCATGCGGACACGAAGGAGAGGGAGCAGAGGCAGGAAGAGGCTCCTGAGTGTAGGGTTTTTCTCTCTTTTTCCACGTCCAGCGTGGAAAGAAGAGTGGGTCCAGTTACTGAGTAGAGGGGCTGGGGATTGAGAAATAAAAGACAGAATAGAGGACACAGAAGTAGAAATAAAGCTGGGGCTGGGTGGAATCTCTGTTCTCTCTGATGGAGGGACAGGAATCCAAACCCAACAGCAGTGTGTTTATTTATACTAAAATAGAAAGGAGTTTCACCTGAAAAAAAAAAAAAAAAACAAGATCAAAGGAGCTTAAGTGGGCCCTCATTCCCAGAGCTCAGCTGAATCTACATTTCAAGGCCCTCCCTCCGACACCTGGGGCAAAGTTAAGAGTCAGTACTGATCACGAATCCAGCCTTCTTGGTGGATGTGTTTCCAAGACGCAGCTCTGCCTGGCGCCTGGGATTCAGCTGACACTGGTTTAAAGAATGCTCAGATGCCTTCCCTGGGGGCCCTCTATACCTGAGGTGGCGGCGAGGGCCCCTGCAGAGGGCGCTGAACCCCACTCGCAGCTCCCACACGGAGCTGGAGCCGAGGACAGGGTCCCCCAGGTCAGGGGCAGGGTACCCGGTTCAAAGCTCATGTCCCCTAGACCAGGTGAATCCCTGAGCCTCATCTGCTCCTGGGGACTTCGTTGGTATCACTGAGGATATTGGGAGGAGCCCTGGCCAGTGCGGCTCAGTGGATGGAGCACTGGCCTGTAGACCAATGGGTTCCGGGTTTGATTCTGGTCCAGGGCACGTACCTTGGTTGCAGGCTCCTCCCTGGCCCAGGCTCTGGTCTGGACTTGTGCAGGAGGCATCCCAATCCATCGATGGGTATCTCTCACAGCGATGTCTCTCTCTGTCTCTCCCTCTCTCTTCCACTCTCTCTAAAAATCAATGGGAAGCCAATGCCGAGACCGGTGTGGCTCAGTGGACAGAGCGTCGGTCTGCAGACTGAAAGGTCCCGGGTTCGATTCCGGTCAAGGGCATGTACCTTGGTTGTGGGCACATCTCCGGTGGGGAGAGAGGGGGTGCAGGAGGCAGCTGATCGATCTTTCTCTCCCATCGATGTGTCTGGCTTTCTATCCCTCTCTCTTCCTCACTGTAAAAAATCAATAAAATATCTGATAAATAAATAATAATAATAACCAATGGGAAAACATTGCCGGGTGAGGATAAGCCACAACACAAATGCAGGAGGGCGAGGGTCTGGACATGGGCTTGTCTGAGGGCCAAGATGGAGGACCTGGGAGCCGTGACCTCATCTCCTGAGGAGGTCAGACAGGTGAGAGCTGGCATCCTGTGAGAGAACAGTTCGGGGGAGAGTCATGGGCAATGCAGGTGACACGGGCAACACATGATAGGCACCAAAGGCTCATTCCTCCGTGGTTTCTCACAGAGGCCCTAACGGAACCCCGCCAGGCCCCCGAGTCCGCGCGTTACCAGTGAGTGGCTGAGGCTCTTGCTGGGCGTGGCAGATGGGCACGTGGGACAGTGTGCGTGGGACAGGCTCATGGCACAGGCTCAGGGGACAGGGCCTGTGGGACAGGGCACGTGGGACAGGGTTGTGGGACAGGACCCATGGGACAGGGCCCGTGGGACAGGGCTCGGGGGACGGCTGGGGCGGATGGCCGGTGTGGAGAGGGCCTGGGCTGTCACCACCGTCTGGGGCCACTGGTGCTGTGGGCGCTTTCATGCTGGGCAGCATGAGCTTGTGCCTGCTCCCGCAGAGGGCATGGGAGCAGAAAGGACACGTGCCTTGTGCTCCCTTCCCCGGCACAGGCCCCGGGCAGCTGCAGGGCCTCTGCTCACAGAGCCTCGGGCAGGGCTGAGGCCCAGCCCCTGGCATGTGGCTGGGAGTCCGTGAAGCCGCACGGGCCATGTGTGAGCGCAGAATCTTCCAGACCTTCCCCCTGGCACCCAGGAGCTTTGCCGAATCCCCAAGGTGGGCCCAGATCTCCTGAGACCTCGCTTGGGCTCACCGGCCCCCTGTTGAGAAGCTGTGCTGGGCAGCGCCTGCCAGCGGCCGCACCTGTCACCGCCCCCACCCGCACCTGCCAGACCTGCACCCGCTGGCCCCCCTGCACCTGTCAGACTCCCCTATACCTGTCACACCCCCCTGTACCTGCCAGACCCTGCACCTGCTGGGCCCCCCGCACCTGTCACACTCCCCTGTACCTGTCACATCCCCTGCACCTGCTGGGCCCCCCTGCACCTGCCAGAGCCCCTGTAACTGCCAGGCCCTGCCCCTGCCGGCCCCTCTGCCATGACCCACAGGTGCCAGGATCCATTGCCTGTGCCGGTCCATGGCTGGTGCTTCCAGACACGGTCTCAGCGCTGAGCCGGGAAGGGTGGGAGGAGGAGGGACACCGCCCTGTGCCCAGGCCTCTCCCGTGGACAACAGCTGGATGTGCCGAGTGGCCCCCGAGTGGCCCCCGCGTGGCCCGATCGAGCGGCCACCACCTGCGGCCCCCGCACGAGGCGGGGAGAGCACGGCGCCCACGGCCCCCGCTCTCCAGCTGTCCTCGCCGCCAGTGCTCGGGGCTTTTTTCTAAAAATAAAACGAAATAGAAGCATCACTTTCCCATCCGAGAGCACTTGTCGGAGGAGCAGGGACAGGAGCCAGGACACTGTCCCCAGTCGCCTCGGGGCGTCAGGCGGAGCAGAGGCGCCCCTTCCCTGAGGCGGGCTCCCTGAGAACACAGAGCAGCAGCCCGAGAGATGGGGTCACGCCCCTGTGTGCACCGCTGGAGGAGGGTGGGGTCCCAGCCCACCTCGCTACAGCCCTGCGGACTGGGGCACCCCAGCAACACCTCAGCTTCCATTCCTTCCCTCCTCCCCTCCCTCCTTCCCTCCCCCTTCCTCTCCTCCCTCCCCCTCAATCCTCTTCCTTCTTCTCTTCCTCTCTCTGCCCTTTCCCTTCCTCTCCTTCCCCCTCTGTCTTTCCCCCCTTCCCTCTCTCCCTCCCTCTCCCTCTTCCACCTCCTCTCTTCCCCCTCCCTCTCTCCCCCTCCCTCTCTCCCCCTCTTTCTCTCCCTGTCCTTTCCCTCTCTTCCTCCCTCCCTCTCCTTCTCCCTCCCTCCCCTCCTTCTCTCCCCCTCCCTCTTTTCCCCCCTCCCTCCCCCCTCCCTCTCTCCCTGCCTCTCTCCCTCTCCATCTCTCTAGCTACCTCGGGCCTATGTTCTTCTAAGGGGCTCCCACCACCATTTCAGATCCAGCGTTCTGTCACGCTGTGATTTTCCTTTGCAAGTGTTTCCACAAACATCCACATCTAAGACCCCTCCCGCCCAGGGATGCTGCACCCCCAGAAACAGAGGAAGAGACAAAGAGCCGCCCCTGCCCACTGGGCATGAAGCCTGGCTGAGACGCACATGAGAGCGCCGCCTCAGACCCGCGGGGACCCCCTC
This sequence comes from Antrozous pallidus, assembly GCA_027563665.1. Classification (NCBI taxonomy): domain Eukaryota; kingdom Metazoa; phylum Chordata; class Mammalia; order Chiroptera; family Vespertilionidae; genus Antrozous; species Antrozous pallidus. The sequence goes on from CM050523.1 coordinate 72,302,343, forward strand.
CCACCGTCCAGGCCAGGCTGCGGGACGGGGAGGGGGCAGTGACAGGGCCTGGTGGGGGCTGCGTGGCAGATGAGCTAACGCGGGCAATAGCGGCCGCCTGCGTCCCTCCTGCTTCGGAGGCGAGAGGCGGCCGACACCTCCATCCTCAGGACCCTCGGAGCCCAAGACACGAGGCCCCGGCAGCCGCGCTCCCACCGCCCAGAGCAGCTCCGCGCCGGCCAAGGTGCATCTCGCACACGCGTGTGTGACGGAGCCGCCGTGTCCCGTGTGTGTCGCTCACGTGTGTCAGTCAGCTTGCCCGCTCGGTTACACGTCGGCTATTTCACGACGAAGCAGTTAGATCTGCATCTTGGCCTCAGCAACTTCTGACCTCGAAGGGACGGCACCGGCACCCGGGAATGCGGTGCTGGCGGGCGGCTCACTGACCGGCGGCTCCAGGCTCCGGGAGGCTCTTCCGGGAGCTGCAGACGATCCTGGAGCAGCCGAGCAGAGGACCGGTAACACACATGTGACACACAGCCCGTGACACACAGCCTGTGACACACAGCCCGTGACACACAGCCCGTGACACGCAGTCCGTGACATGCAGTCCGTGACACGCAGTCCGTGACACGCAGCCTGTGACACAGTCCATGATAGACAGTTTGTGGCACACAGTCCATGACATGAGTCCGTGGCACACAATCCGTGACACGCAGCTCGTGACACGAGTCCATGACATGCAGTCCATGACACACAGCCTGTAACATGCAGTCCATGACACGCAGCAAGGTCCAGGAGGCTGCCCATGTGCCCAGTCCTGGAGCAGAGAGAGTGCTGGGCGGGCGGGGCTCACTGGCCAGGCCAGCCCCTCCTGAGCAGAGATACCCCTCACCCCCCGACCCGGGGCCCACAGCCAGAGAGGAACCCCCTCTTCCTGGCCAGGCCTCTGGTGGACACAGACACAGCCCGTGAGGCTGGAGCTGAGGACCCGGCTGAGCGCCCTGGACTCGGACACAGGCGCTGAGAGAGAACGCCGATTCCTGCGCCGTGGTCTCGGAGACGCAGCGGAAGCGCACGCATACACGCTCCCCCACCCTCGCCGTTCCCGCGTGGACCTGACGTCCGGATGCTGTTGTCGGCTTCCAGCCCGCGTTCACACGGCAGGAAGGAGCGGCTGCCCGCAGTCCTGGGGGAGACGGGAGGCTGCTGGCCCAGGAGAGACGCAGAGCTCAGAACAGCGAGACCGGCCCTGCCGGTGCGGCTGGCGTGGGGGGGGGGGGGGGGCGCATCACCCTAGGAACCAGGAGGCCAGGGTTCGAATCCCATCAGGGCATGGGCCCGGGTTGTGGGTTCGATCCCATGTGGGGCGTGCAGGAGGCAGCCGACCCATAGTTCTCCCATCATTGATGTTTCTCTCTCTCTCACACGTCCTCTCTGACATCAACAAAAATGAAATAAGGTCATAAGAACATTTATCTAGAGTAAAACTGCTATTGGAAACTTTGGCCTCGGTTCACCCCTGCTTGCTGGAAACAAAAGAATAATTAGTTTCCAGCTTGAGACCTTGAAGGCTGTAGGAAAAAAAAAACCTTTGAAGACTAGAATCAGAGGAGTAACCGGTCGGCACCAATTACGTAGCTGCACCACCTGTTTTTACAAGATAGGACCCCTTTCCCGCGTCTATCGGGGTGTTTTTTCCTCTCTCTCTCTCCCCCACGTCCAGCGTGGAGAGAGACGGGGGTTCAGTTTCTGAGTGGAGGAGCTGAGGATGAAGAAAAATAAAACACAGAAGAGAAGACACAGAGGTAGGATTAAGCCAAACCGGTTGGTCTCAGTGGATAGAGCATCGGCCTGCGGACCAAAAGGCCTGGGGTTCGGTTCTGGTCAAGGGCACAAGCTCATCATTGATGTTTCTCTCTCTCTCTGCCTCTCCTTTCCTGTCTGAAATCAACAAAAACACATTTTAAAAGAAATCAAACTGTCGCCCTGGCCAGTGTGTCTCAGTGGATAGAGTGTCGGCCTGAGGACCAAAGGGTCCTGGGTTCAAGTCTGGTCAAGGGCACAGGCCCAGGTTATGGGCTCCATCTCCAGTGCGGGGTGTGCAGGAGGCAGCCGATCCATGATTCTCTCTCATCACGGATGTTTCTCTCTGTCTCCCTCTCCCTTCCTCTCTGAAACCAATAAAAACATATTAAAAAGAAATCAAACTGTTGGCAGGTGGCGCTCCCTCTGAAGACAGCTCTTCCGCTCCTGGTGCCCCCCTCACACCCCGTTTTCCTGAGCTCATGAAGGCATCGAGGAACCCCACCTCCATCGCCCATGCCCACCTGTGCCCCTTGTCCCCACATCCCCTTAGGACAGGATTGTATTGGGCCAGGACCCACCCTGCCCCAGGGCCTCCACATTTTAACTGAACTAATTACATCCACAACGACAACAAACAACCCATTTCCAAATACGACCACACCCGGAAGTCACGGGGTCAGGGACCGCAAGGCGTCTTTCCCGAGGACACAGACACAGGGACCCTAACGCCCGTCACTCCCTCCCAGGGCTGGGGTTCGGCCCTCCGTAGGGCCACATGATGGCAGCCTTAATCCATCGCCCAGTGGCCTGGGGGCATTCCCATGGTGTTGCTTTATTCCCATCCATTTCCTCTTCCCGTGACACGGGCGCTGACCCGTATTCCGAAGTGTTGAAAGTCGCTGCTTTAAAGATATTTTTGAAGAAAAGAAACAGGGGGGAGTGATTGATAATAGAGGCAGGGAGGCCTTGAACAGGCTGTTGGGCTACAGGGGGAAGGCTGGGGAGGGTGGGGGGGGCGGATGCTGGGGGAGATCAACTGAGGGACTTGTGTGCATGCATATGAGCATAACCAATGAATGAAAGACACTGGGGCGGGGAGGCGGACAAGTGGGAACATATGCTGGGAGGTAGAGGAGGCTGGGGGAGGATAATGGGGGGGGAAGGAAAACATATGTACTACTATTATATCTAAGTTATACTGCAAAAAAATAAAGAATTAAAAATAAATAAAGTCGCTGCTTTACAGAGAGACCTCACGTTGGCAGCACCTGGTTCTGCGGCCTCCGGGCCTGGGCAGGATCTCGGTGGCCGATGCCAGGCTCCCACGCGGCGATGCCCGGGAGCCGCAGGGCAGAAGCACCCCCAGAGACATGGAGGGCGCCAGGCTGCGGGGGAAGGGCTGGCTGGGATGGAAAGGACAGCCAGGCCCTTCAGGAAAGAGGCCTGCGAGTGCGAGACGCGGAGCGGGCTGGCCACGCACAAGTGGCGGCTCCAGATGGCAGCGAACAGAGGGGGAAACCGTGCACCTGACCGCCTGCTCCAGGTTGAGGTTCTTGAAGTTTGCTTTGAACGGTCATCGCTTCTGGGACCCCAGCAGGGAGCGGCCACGCCAGGGGCCAGGCTGGCAGGGAGCTCACCGGGCCGGGCTGGGCTGGACTCCTAGCAGGGAGGCCGATCTTGGTTTTGTTTTCCAGGTGGCTTGAGGGGACAGGCTGTGGGGAGCCTGGCGTGGGTCTCTCTCCCTCTGGGGAGGAGGGCGTGGAGCCAGACGAGCGGACAGCCCAGCAGGGACAAGCGCGTGGCAGCCTTGGGCAGTCACCGCTTCTGAGCAGCTGCAGGAGGTGGACCAGGATTCGCTGCCCGAGGTGCTGGCCGTCAGGGGCGCTGTCCATGGTGCTGGCCGAGGGAGGCGCTGTCCGCGGTTCTGGCCGAGAGGGGAGCTGTCCGAGGTGCTGGCTGAGGGGAGCTGTCCATGGTGCTGGCTGAGGGTGCTGTCCGTGGTGCTGGCCCAGAGGCGGTGCCCACCCCGCGAGGAAGACAACAGGGGTGTTTCTCAGCACCGTGGAAACACAGCCACTCAGAGAGGCCCGGGGCCCTGAGTGTGCGGGCGTGCTAGCCGGCGTGACCAGGAAGGAGCACAGGGGACAGGATGTAACAGCTCCGTCTGCATCCATGGGGCCACGGAGGGCAGGGAGAGCACTGGGCCCGCCCAGCCTCGGGGCCTCCAGTGCCTGATGCCTCCTCTTCCTGCTCGGGAGACTGTAGAGGGGCTCCAGGGAAGGCACCCGAGCATTCTTTAAATCATCGTCAGCTGAGTCTGAGGCGCCAGGCAGAGCCTCGACTTGGAAACACATCCACCAAGAAGGCTGGATGCGTGATCAGTACTGACTCTTAACTTTGCCCCAGGTGTCGTGGGGGGGGGGGGTGTTGAAATGTAGATTCAGCTGAGCCCCAGGAGTGAGGGAATGAGTGGGGCCTGGGCCCACTTAAGCTCCTTTGATTTTAAGTCTTTTCTATTTTAATATAAATAAACACACTGTGTTTGGGTTGGGATTCCTGTCTCTCCCTCAGAGAGAACAGAGATTCCACCCAGCCCCAGCTTTATTTCTATTTCTGTGTCCTCTATTCTTTTCCATTATTTCTCAATCCCCAGCTCCTCTACTCAGTAACTGGACCCACTCTCTTTCCATGCTGGACGTAGAGAAGAGAGGAAAACACCAACACCAGGGCCCTTGGGGTGGGCACGAGGGACTTTGGGGCCTTAGGAGTTGTAACCTGGGACACAGAACAGACTGCCCCACCCTCCCTCTCTGTTGCTGGCGTGTCACTTGCATGGAAAACTTGGTTACATCAGCCACCTTCCCCGGACGGCGATTCTCGGGGTGGCCTGGCATTCCCAGAAATCCTGAACATGAAGGGACTGTCAGAAACAGGGCCATTGGCCTCGCCGAGGCGCTGTGCCAGGGCCCAGGAGGAGGAGCCGGCCGCCTGCGGTAGCTTCCAGGGAGTGCGGGCTGACCTTGCCCCTGACCAGCACGCCAGGATTGAGGGACGGCGCGGCGTCCGCACAGGCGCACGGGGCAGCGGGAGAAAGACTCAGAGGATCCGGTCTGAGAGAGGCAACGGGCCAGAATCACGCAGGCAGGGGAGGGCGGATAAAGCGGCCGTATCTCAGGGGCTGGTAAATTGACGGTGAAATTAAAAAGCTCAATAACGCAGCACGGACTTCGAGAGGAGTCTTTTCCCACGGATCACATGAAAAGGTTTCAAAGCATCTCACAGCCATAAAGCATCTGTGACCCAGTTTACTACAAAATAATAATAATAATAATAATAAAAACCAAGAGCTGTTAAAGCAGGGAGGGGCCCGAGTACAGCAGGCCTGGGGGGGCGGGCGCTTATGGATCTGGGGCGGGGGGGACCCACAGCACCCCGGGAAGAACGGATAAAAGGTCCCAGCAGATCCAAGACTAGGAGAAGAGGGGCCAAGAGCTCGCTAATGGAGAGACAGTGGCCCTCGGGAGCCGGTGAGGAAGGCGAAGCAGGAGGAAGGTTTTAGGAACAAAAATGCACTTGAGACATGGCACACACAGGCGCCTGAGAGCTCGGGTTATGGTGACCCCAGGATGCGGCTCCCTCCTTCTCTGGAGCTGCCGGTGGAGAGCGAGGGGCAGGCCGCAGGGTCTCTGCCTCCAAAGCTTCGGCAAGGCCGGCACTTCAGACCTTGGACCGGACCGAGGAAAAGAGTCTTCGAGAAAACGGAGACGGTCCGACTTCCGCAGGAGGCAGTCAGGACTGCGGGGAATCCGAAGGAGATGTTTTAAAAGGAACAGAAGTCAGGAAAAATCTGACCGAATGAAGGTGGGAATGTTGACTATGGAGGGTGTTTTGTCCTCTCTCTCTCTCCCACGTCCAGCGTGGAGAGAGCCTGGGTTCCGTTTCTGAGTGGAGGAGCTGAGGATGAAGAAAAAGGAAGCATAAGAGAGAAAGACACAGACATAGGAAAAGGCAGGGACTGGGTGGAAACTCTGTTCTCCCTGATGGAGAGACAGGAATCCTCCAAACCCAAACAGCAGCGGTTTATTTATGTCCCACAATACAAAGGGGTCTCTCTCCAACATTAGGATCAAAGGAGTTTCGGTGAGCCCAGGCCCTACTCATGCCCCCATTCCCGGGGCAAGCCTGCATTTACATATCAAGGCCCCCTCCCCTACACCTGGGGCAAAATTAAGCCAAGCTGATAACATATCCAGCCTCCTTGGTGAATGTGCTTTCCCAAGACCTGTTTTTTCCAGGCGCCTAAGACCTGTTTTTTCCAGGCGCCTGGAATTCAGCCGGACAAAGATCTAGAGAATGCTCTAGGTGTCTGGCCTGGGGCACCCCCCACAGTTGACAGGTCCGTCGGGCAATTCACTAATGAGAAACACAGGCACCGCTCGCCCTGTGTGACGGGAATTAAGTGGCGCAGAGATTGAGGAGGAACCGATGGTGACACGCCTTACGCTTTGGGTTTCTATCGCGCTTCGGTCTGGCTCTCCGGACCGGCCAGGGGGACACGCCTCGTCCCGGTGGGTGTGCAGGTGGTCGCGGCGTCTGGAACGGGCGTCCGCGAGCCGCAGCGGCCTCTGGGCAAAGGCCCGTCTGGTCGGCCGAGCCTTCCGCCGGGCTCACCACAGCCTGCTCGCTCCGGAGTCCCCGAAGGTCCCTCGGCCCCGGGAGGTCGCCACTTGGGAAAACCCTGGAGATATTCACAGAAAAGTGACTGTCCGCCGCACAGCTGCACGCCGAGGGGTTCCCGCTTGCCGCACCGCGTTCAAGTGCCCGCACCCCGTTTTCCTGTGTTCATGCACGCCCCCCCCCCCCGTGGCTATCCCCCCCGCCACTTCCCTCTCAGCGGGTCTGAGTCTCCGGGGATCCCGTGCTCCACGCCACAGTGCGAATCGAGCGTCAGCACCATGGAGAGCGCCAGCTCTTCAGATGCCCCCCAGAGCAGGGCTGTGAGGGCTGAGTGCGGCCTGCACCCCGAGAGGCCTAGCGCCCAGAGCACACGCCCAGGTGCAGCCGCTCACTCGGGGTCAGAGCGGATAGTGAGGAGCCAGAGAGGGGGCGCCCCCCCACACACACACCCCTGGGAAAGGCCAGCACGGAGCTCTCTTCCCTCCTGGCACCTCCTAGGCGGAGACCGCATCTCCTCGCCACCCTGGAGCCCCAGAGCCCAGCACAGGGCGTCAAGCCCACAACGGATGTGGAAGGGAGAAAGCATGAGGGGTGACAGAGGACAGGAGGGTGCGGGGAGGGAGAGAGGGGAGGAGAGGGAGGGGGAGGGAGGGAAAGAAGGAGAGAGGGAGGGAGAGAGGGAGGGAGAGCTGGGAGGAGAGAGGGAGGGAGGGCTGGAGGGGAAAGGGAGAAGAGAAAGGGAGGGGAGGAGGGAGGGATTGAGGGGAAAAGGAGACGAGGGAGGGAGGGGACGAGGGAGGGAGGGAGGGATGGAGGGGAAAGGGAGAAGAGAAAGGGAGGGGAAGAGGGAGGGAGGGAAGGAGCGGAGGGAGGGGGAGGAGGAACCTGCTTCCTCCCTCCACAACAGAAGCCATGGGAGTCGGGAGGTCACTGTAAGTCGTGCGCATCGGGCACCCCGTGGCTGTTGGGGACCGGGAATGACCTACTACCCAGATCAGAAAGGTGAACTCGGCTTCCATCCCACAGGCCTCCTCACGCGGGTCCGCCCGGGCCAGCGGAGGCAGCGGCCGGTCTCACCGACCGGGTTTGCCGGGGGGCTAACAGCCAGCACCCTGCCGGGGGCTCCAGGGGGTGGGGTGGGGGAGGGCCGTTGTTCTGTGCACGGAGTGGCTGTTTCGATCCCCGGTCAGGCACATGCGGGGGGCGGGGTGGGCTCCCTCCTCTGTTGGGTGCGTCTGGGAGGCAGCCAAGCCATGTTCCTCTCACATCTGTGTTGGGACCGGGAATTAGGAACCCGGATCCTTAGGGCGTGTTATTACCATGTAATGCTGACAGCTTATTGATTGGAATCAATCATGTGAAAAAGCACGCTTTTAAAGATCCAGCTTGTCACGGACCCCCAGCTCCCGGCCTCCCCTGCCCTCCCCCCAGCCGTGGATGTGACTGTCACCAGAACCCCGTCACAGGCGACCCCAGGGCACAGCCAGCACCTCCTTGCTCCTGGGGGCTGGGCCCCCATACCATTCATCTCACACACACTCATACACACACACTCACTCACACACATACACTCACACGCACTCACACACACACACACATACACATACAAACACTCACACTGACACAAACTCACATATACACACACTGACACACATACTCACATACACACACACTCACTCACACACATACACTCACACGCACTCACACACATACTCTCTCACACACACACTCACACACACACACACACACACACTCTCTCACACACACACTCACATACACTCACTCACACACACTCACACACACGCGGGCACAGCTCTCTGAGCACGTGGACGGCCCCCGGGGGACCAGTGTGGCCGGGAGCCCGTGCTGGGGGCCCGAGCCCGGCCACAGCCCCTCCCTCCGCCCCATCTGAGCGTTACTCTGTACCCTTCGCTGCTGACGACCAAACACAGAACCTTCAGAGGGAGTTCTTACTGCACAAAGGTTCCCGCGCACACCGCATGTTGCACTTTCATCCGTAAATACAGCCTGCAGCGAAAGGCCTCCCTCCCCACATCCCCTTTCGGGGGCTCCCTTCTTAGACACAGGACCAGGACGGACACTGGGAGCAGACGCCAGGTCGGAGGAGAAGCCTGAGCTCCCCCACCCTCGAGGTGAGGCGCAAGCCACGCCCCCTGCACCTGTCACGCCCCCAGGTGGGGCCGGAGCGGGGGGGGGGGGGGGGGGGGGGGGGGCTGGTGCATGTGTGTGCCTGTGTGAGCAGAGGAGCAGGCGTCCTGGCTGCGGCTTCGCTCTAACACCTGCGACGCCGCGTGGCTTCTGGCCCCCGATTGCTCCTGGCAGCCAGGGCCTCCCGGAGGCCAAGAGCCCCATCTGCCCGAGGCCAGCGTTGCGGTGGCCGCTCGCCCAGGTGTGTGCTCCTGGGGGCGCCGGTGCCTGGGCCGGGGGGCCGGCCGGCGGAGTCTGCTCCGCCCGGCTGCATCCGGAGCGCAGACGGGCCTGCAGCTGCCGCGCACCCAGGAGGCCGGTGCGGGCAGTGCGGATGGCACCCACGCGACCTTCGCGGCTGTCCGATCGCTCCGCTGGGGATGCGTGTGCGGGGAACGGCAGACGACAGACGTGTCAACAATCACGCGACAGCACGGCTGGTCCCTTCCGGCCGGGAGGGAGCGTGAGGCCTCTCTGAGCGAGGTGACCTGAGGACCCGGCAGCAGGAATGGATGTGGCTCCGTCAGAGAGGAGAAGGCAGAGGCTCGGACCAGGGACGGAGCTGAACACAGTCCCCCGGGCGTGTGGAGCGGGGGGTGGGGTGGGGGGTGAGGGGGGATTGGCGGGAGCAGGGGTCACAGTCACTCAGTCCGTTTTCTCATGCACCGACTGGGTTTAGGGAGAGAGACCCCGATTGGCTGTGTCCCTCATGGATGCATCCTCGGCTGCTTCTTGCCGGCGCCCGAGGGGATCCTGGACCTGCGACCGGGCTGCACCGAGCGGGGCTCTAACCCCGAGCCGCCTGCCAGGGCAGGGGTCACAGGCCGACACGGCCAATGGCTACGCGGCCCGGGCATGTCCCTTCTCTCTCCCCGTGCCTCAGTCTCCCCGGTGAGATGAAGGAAGTGGCCAATGGCGGGCAAAATGTGGGTCAGTGGACAGAGCATCAGCATGCAGACCCAGGGGTCCCAGGTTCGATTCCGATCAAGGGCACACACCTCGGTTGCAGGTTCCTCCCCCTCCGGGGCCTGGTTGGGGCTGGTGCAGGAGGCAGCCCAGCGATGCTTCTCTGACATCGATGTGTCTCTGTCTCTCTCTCTCTCTCCCACTCTCTCTGAAAATCGACGGAAAGTGTCCTCTGTTGAGAATGAAAAACCAAACGAAACCAAAAATCGGGGCTCAGCGGCGGAAAGCAGCAAAGGGCGTCTGCTTCCGAGAGCCGCAGCGGAACTGAGCGGGTGCTCTGCCCGTGGGGGGCTCGCTCTCGGGAGCAAACCGCTCCTCTGACGGGACCGGAAACGGCTCCCGGCCTGCTGCCATGGGAACCGCAGGGCTCCCCGGCCAGGCCCCCGGGGAATGCTCAGGATCGGCGCTCCGGGCTGGCTCCCGGTGCAGGAGGCACGGCGGAATCCTGCGTGAACCCTGCGTCCTTCTCACTCGCTTTCAAACCCAACACTCGAAAGGGACACGTGGCTTAAACCAGCGGCCAACAAACTGCGGCTCTGGTGACAAATGAGTTTGCTGACCCCTGGGAGACGGGCTTCATCACAAGGAACAGCAACAGCCTGTAAGTGTTGGAATCGAGAGTCTAGTCCAGTGGTCGGCAAACTCGTTCGTCAACAGAGCTGCACACTGCAGCTCGCGAGCTGTGTGTGGCTTGTGAGCCGCAGTTTGCCTACCCTAGCTTAAAGGGTCTTATTTGCTGTCGGTTCTAAATCCCCCCAAGGTGTACCAAGAGGTCCTTGGGGCAGTGGGCCCTTTGCTCCCCAAATCCTCCTGCCAAGTAGAAAAGTCACCCCCGGAGTAACATGTCACCCGTGTGAGCTTTGAGAGCCTCCTGAACAACGTGGTTCAGATATACACGGAGTGGCCAGATGATGATGATCTCTGAACACATAATCATCTGGCCACTCCGTGTATATCCTATAGAATAAAAGGCTAGTATGCAAATTGTCCCCTCCACCAGGAGTTCGACCAGCATGCAGGCCGGCCAACCACCCATGTCCCCTCTCCTTGGCCAGGCTGGCCAGACCCCACCCAAGCATGGATTCATACACTAGGCCTCTAATATATATTATATACTAGAGGCCTGGTGCATGAAATTCATGCACTGGGTGTGTGTGTGTGGGGGGGTGTCCCTCAGCCCAGCCTGCACCCTTTCCAATCTGGGATTCCTTGAGAGATGTCCGACTGCCTGTTTAGGTCCAATCCCACGGGGATTCACAATCCAGGACTGCTGGCTCCCAACCACTCGCCTGCCTGCCTGCCAGCCTGATCACCCCCTAACTACTCCCCTGCCAGCCTGATTGATGCCTAGCTGCTCGTCTGCTGGCCAGGTCACCCCTAACTGCCCTCCCCTCCCTGCAGGCCTGATCCCCAAAACTGCCCTCCCCTGCCTGTCTGGTCACCCCTAACTGCCTTCCCCTGCCTTTCTGGTCGCCCCCACCTGTCCTCCCCTGCAGGCCTGGTTTTCCCAACTGCCCTCTTATGCAGGCCTGGCCCCCCCAAACTACCCTTCCTTGCAGGCCTGGTCCTCCACCAAATGCCCTCTCCTGCCAGCCATTTTGTGTCCACATGGGGCAGCCATCGTGTTTGTTGGCGTTATGGTCAATGTGCATATTACTCTTCTATTAGGTAGGAGTCACCACACACACACACACACACAACACACACACACACACACACATACACACACACACACACACACACACACACACACTCACACTGAGCGGCCAGGTTATGACGTGTTCAGAGACCATCATCTGGCCACTCTGTGCATAGTTAACATCAACAGAGGTATTGCTCCTGGCTTCGCTGCTCTCCGCCGGTGAGCCCCACATGCTCATCCAGGAGCCAGTGCCCGGCACAGCCCGGCGGTTTCTGCGGCGCACAGGGAATAAAGCAGCTCTCCACCCAGCGTCTTGCTGCCAGGCCTGCAGCCGGGAAGAGGCGAGGGCGTGGCGCCTTTTGGCACAAGGGGCTTCATTCTGTTATAAAGGCTCCCCTCGGCTCCCCGCCTAAAGCCCCAGTAAAGCTGTGGTAGAAACCGGAACGTGTACTCAGGATGTCCTCGCATTTCGACCTACCGGTTCTGTCGGGGGGCGGCCTCCCCCCCTTCCTCGTTCACGCACCTGCAGCTCTCGATGCGGAATCTAGACGTCGTCCTAATGAAAGCTGCCTGCGGGCGGATGCCCGGCGCTGCGGGCGGGCGCTCTGGTTTGGTTGTGGGCATGCCCCTGGTTGGCTGTGGCTTGAGAACACGCGGTGATGCTATTGGAGGTCCCACCAAACACGTCCTCTGGGAGGACAGGATTTGACAATGACGGAACGGAAAAGTCCAGTGGCTGTTTAGCTCCAATCTCCTCGGCTTACGGACGGGACACAGAGCCCAGGGACGTCCATAGATCACGTCCATCCAGCTGATTGGCTAGCAACGTCGGAGCGGGGAGATCCTTCTCTTGATCAGTCAGACGGGGTGGCTTCTCCTATGAAAGACCCTCAGTTATATATATGCCTTGGAACACGTGAGGGACTTCCCCCCCCAAAAACGTCATACCTCAATGTTGATTCGTCAGGGAGCTGGTGTGTGTCTGACAGAGACACAGTTTGGAGAGAAAGGAAGGGTTGGTTTCAAACAGCGGCAGCAGAGGGGGTGCTTATACCTCTCTTTGCATCTGGTCACTTCTCTTGAATCAGATGCCATGTGATGAGAGCCGGATCCGCAGTGCCACAGGAAGGACGTCAAGGCCTGGTTTGGAAGGAGAAATGGGGTCCTTCCATGTTGGGGAGATATTATCTGTGACTGGATTGGATAGTAGCAGTCCCACTAGCAAGGGGCTCCCTGGTCCACAAAACATCCTCTCATCCTGATGACGGGGATGAAGATATTGCTGGGGATGGTGATGATGGTGATGGTGGTGGTGATGGTGATGTTGATGATGGTGGTGATTATGATGATGGTGACGGTGATGATGGTGATGGTGATGGTGATTATGATTATGATGATGGTGACAGTAATGGTGGTGGTTGTGGTGGTCGTGATGATGGTGGTGATTATGATGATGGTGACGGTGATGATGGTGATGATGGTGATGATGATGATGATGATGATGGTGGTGATGTTGACAATGGTGATGATGGTGATGATGAATTATTATTGGGTAACATGGTTCTGAGTTCTTTGTACTGGGGTCTTGTTCAATTGGACTATTATTATTATTCCCACTTTATAAATTAAACTCCATTTCAGAGTCTATGATCTTCCTACAACCCAGCTGAAGTTTGGGTCTCACTTAAGCAAAGAATGCCAATAATTCTGTACCCATGTGAGCTATTATTTGGGTATAAATAGAGGAAAATTTATGAGTTTCAAGGAAGGTATCTTACAAGGAGCATTTATTCTAACAATTCTACTTGTTAATAGAGCTTCCAGTTAGGGTGGATGGTGGGTGACATAAAAAAGCCAAGCCCCTCCCCCATCAGAGGGGCAGGTGACCATACTGAGGTGAAGGACATGGAGGCTGATGGAGAGGCCGGCTACGTGGGCCATTCATTGACTCTGAGGAGAAAAGATGCATCCAGAGATGTAAACGATTATAAAACTTGAGCTCGGATGCATTCATAACAAAACAAGTGACTTTGGCCCTCAGTAGTTTACGACTCCTCTTCTTCGATTTTGAAAAGAAATGATGGAAGTTGGGAGCTAAATTCCATTGACTGTTTTCTTTTTCTTTCTTTCTTTTTTTTTTATTGATTTCAGAAAGAGGAAAGGGGAGGGAAAGAGAAACAGAAACATCAATACTGAGAGGGAATCATGGATCGGCTGCCTCCTGCACCACCCCCCCCCCACTGGGGATCGAGCCCACAACCCAGGCCGGTGCCCTGCCCGGGAATCGAACTGGGACCTCCTGGTTCACAGGCTGATGCTCAGCCCGCGAGCCACACCCCTGGTGGGGAGAGCTACGTGTAGGGGCGTCTACGTGTGGGGTGACTGTCCCCCTTTCAGACAACAAGAAGTTCCAAGAAAACCATTCCAATCAGAACAAAGACTCCCACATCTGGGTGGTCTGGACGGCTCACTCACACCTGGGGGGCAGGGCGGAGGGAGGGGGAAGGGCTTTCCTGCATCCTCGGTCATCACCCCGAAGTCACACGGACGCACCCTGAGGCCCAGCCATCAGAACTTAGCGGACTCGCCAGACTTGGGACTTCCGTCGCCGAGGGGCGGGGAGAGAGGGGCGTATTGTCCTCGCCTGGTTCCCTATCTCCGTAAGGACTTCCTCAGCCAGGCACTCGGATTGGTTTCTGCCACCAAGACAGGATTCTGCTTATCTGCCTGCACACAAGTCCTTCGGTGGATCTCTTAGTGCCCCCGCCCCCCACCTCCCCTGCCTTCCCGCTGTAGTTTGACAGTCTGTTCGATGCTTCTTTGCCTCTGTATCTAATGGTCCCCCCATTCAATGGATACAAGACACTGGGGGGCAGATGAGGGCATGTGCTGGGGGTAGGGAAGGCTGGGGGGAGGTCACATATATACTACTATTTGTAATACTTTAAACAATATATATATATATATATATATATATATATATATATATATATATATATATATTTTTTTTTTTTTTTAAAGACAGGGTTCTGGAGTCTTAAAACCAACACCCCTCTCCACAGTGAGGTGACAAGGAGCAAAACAAAGCAGAAAACAAACGCGAAAAGGGGCAGGATAAGCAACAGAACAAAAAGACAAACGGGGCGCGCAGAGCGAGGGAGACAGGAGCCGCTCGCACCCGAGCCTCCGCTCCACAGACAGCCCCCCCCAACCCCCCCGCTGCCCGCAGCGGCTCAACACAGAGTCCCGCTCTGCGATCCCAGGGGGGCCGCGGCACCTGGAACAGCAGTCGGCAAACTGCGGCTCGAGAGCCACATGCGGCTCGCCGCTCTGTTGACGGACAGGGGCTTCGTCGCCAGGAACCACAACAGCCTGTAACCATTGGAATCAAGAGTCTCGGTCTGTGGTCGGCAAACTTGTTCGTCCACGAAGCCGCAATCCACGGCTCAGGAGCCGCCGTTTGCCGCCCACTGCCCTGGAACGCCAGAGCCGTGCCATCCAGGAAAGGCGGTGATTGCTGAGCCTGAGCCCAGCCCCAGAGCCTGAACCTCAGCCAGAAACCCCCGCCCTCTGCTCCCCCCACCCCTCACCTCCCATCTCCGAAGCCGCCCTGGCACGGCCCGGTCACGCGTGAGTGGGGATGGATGACAGAGTGGCTGCCACGGGGCGGCGTATGTGCGCGGCGCGGGGCCAGGGGGCCGGGGCGGGGGGCGGGTGAGGGCCCATCTGTCACCCGGCGAAGACGCGTGCCAGCCGGGCGCCACCTGATGTCGGGCAGCCTGTTTCTTGACGGGAAAGAAAAATAACCGGGCGGGCGCCAGGACAGAGGCGCAGCCCCCTACCCACGGCCGCGGGAAAGCTCGTTAGCTCAGGCTCCACCCTCCCGAGAGCCAGCGGCCCTGAGACCCATGGAAGGCTGAGGCTATGGCTCACGCCCGGCTCCTGGGGGCTCAGAGGGCAGAGCCCAGAACCAGCACATGCCAGGCCCTCCCTGCCTCTCCGCCAGGCCTTCCCCGGGGGGGAGAGGGGGAGAGACCTGCCTGGGGGAGACCTGCCCTGACCCCCGGAGCTGGGGACAGTGCCCCCTCTGAGCTCAGAGCAAGGGTCCCATCCTGCTCCTCAGGGTCCGACCCACATGGATGGGACGATGCAAAGTGAGCGCAGGATGGACCCCGCTGGACGGGAGCGCCCCTACACGTAGCCCTCCCCACCAGGGGCGATCACGCCAGCATGTTCAAGCCAATGAGGACGCTGCGATGAGGAAAGCTGAGGACAGCGCCTCCTTGCGTTACAGGCCGTGGGTCCCCGCTGCGTGGCTGACTCTGTGAGAAAAGGGCCTTTGGCCCTCCTGTCTGCGCCCCTCCCCTGCCCACTGTGGGCCAGCCCCTCCGCGTCACATCAACACCTGCACTTCGGACAGCGGTGACAGCACTGTGCGCAGCCTGGGGCGGTGCAGGCCTGAGCTCGCAGGGGACACGCGGGGACCAAGGCACGCGCCCTGTGGCTAAGGAGGTCAGAGGCAGCAATCCGAGGGCGTGACCCTGCTCATCGCTGCTCAGGGGACCAGGGAAAAGGTTTCTTGGCCCTCCATCAATTATATAAACACTAGTGGCCCAGCCGGCATGACGTGGGCGGAGCATCCACCAATGAACAGGAAGGAGGTCACAGCGACTCCCGGTCTGGGCACAGGCCCGGGTTGTGGGCCCGATCCTCAGGAGGGGGCGTGTAGGAGGCAGCTGATCCATGATTCTCTCTCCTCATTGGTGTTCCTCTCTCCCTCTCTGAAATCAATAAAAATGTATTTTAAAAAATTATAATATATGTGTACATATATGCAGTATTATATGTCTGTATGCTGTTATTGTACACTAGAAGCCCAGTGCACAAATTCATGCACCAGTGGGGTCCCTCGGCCTGGCCTGCGGGATTGGGCTGAAACCGGTTCTCCAATATTCCCAGGGGTCCTGGATTGTGAGAGGGCACAGGCCAGGCCGAGGGACCTCACCGGTGCACGATCGGGGCCGGGGAGGGACGTGGGAGGTTGGCCAGCCGGGGAGGGACCATGGAAGGGCTCCAAGGCATGTCTGACCCATCTCGCTCAGTCCCCATAGGCTGGACCCCCAGCTGCAAGCTAACCTACTGGTCAGAGCGCCTGCCCCCTGGAGGTCAGTGCGGGTCATAGCGGACGGTTGAGGGGCCGTAGCGCATCATTAGCATATGATGCTTTGATTGGTTGTAAGACCACACGGACGACCAGACACTTAGCTTAGTGGGCTTTTATTCTATAGAATGCTTCACACACACATACACGTATGTATAGACATGAGCCCATGGCCAACATCCCACCCGGCACGGGGCAGGCATTTCCTGTCTGGTTCCCCTTATTCCTCTAGCTGGGGGAGATAGGGGAGACAAATACACAGCTGGCTGGCTGGGTTCTGTCTGACAAGCAGCCTTCAAACCCTCTCAGGAGTTCGGGGAGGGAGGGCGCCCCTGCCCAGACACAGGAGGGACGACTCCGCAGCGGGGGCACTGGCGGGAGCAGGGTGGGCGTGGAACCAGAGGTGGGTGTGGAAGAGATCACTGTACCCGACGTCCTTCCTGCTGCCTTCCCATCACACAGGCAGCGCCTGCGTCAGAGGACTGGGCGTCTCTCTCGCGTGACTCCCGTGCGAACACACCTTGCGCCTCCTGTGTCTGTGGGTCTGCCCTCGGCCACGCAGCCCCTGTGTGAGGGGAACCCTAGACACTGCCACGCAGGCCCCCCGGGCGAGGGGAACCCCAGACTGTGCCACACAGGCCCCCCCTCCTTGCCGCTCTAAAAAAAAATCAATGAAAAAGTAATTCTCAGGTGAAAATTAACCAGAAAATGAACAAATTCGAATATGAACCATCCCTGAGTCCGGAACCCGGGGGGTAAGCCCACAGACATCGCCCTCAGGCGATGGGTCTCCCCCAGGAGACGGGGAGGCAGGGCAGCCTCAGCCTCCCCCGCCCCTCCCCTCGAGGGGTCAGGACTCCCGCCCCCAAAGTGACCGGCCTGTGGCCACGGGGCGCTTGGCTCTGTCCCTCCCTCCCCCCGCCCCACGGATACCAGACGGAGCAAACAGAGCAAAGTGCGATTCGGGGGGGGGGGCGGCCGGAGCGGGAGAGACTGAGTATTTCCGTCTTTTCAAATTGGTTTCTGGGAGGAAGGGAGGGAGCGGGAGAGATAGAAAATCCATGATGAGAGAGAAGCATCGATCAGCTGCCTCCTGCACGCCCCCCACTGGGGATCGGGCCCGCACCCCAGGCCTATGTCCTGATGGGACAGAGCCAGTCGGAGCTGGTCAGCAGAGGAGGCCCCCCTCCCCCCTGTGTCCGAGGAGGAGGCTGTGGGGAGGCTGTGTGTGTGGCCGACAGGGGGCCTGCCTTGTCCGTTTAATCAAACAGCAGGTGCAGAAAGCAGGTTTTATGGCTCCACTGGGCCCCGTGAGGAGGACAAGCAGACCGTGATTCTAATAGGAAGGCATTTGCATACATTTGCATGCAATTTGCGTCACACTGCCCAGGCCAGGGCCGCACTCGGCCACGTTCGGGTTTTATTTCTGGGGCCGAACCGGGCTGGGACGCACGGTTTCTGTTTAGAGGGTGCGGGGACCACAGGACGGCATTCCCGCTGACGGGGACCGGGGCCTGGCCCAGGGGCCGAGGTTCCCGGGACACCCTGGGAAAGAGAGCCACCTGCTGACACACAGAAAGATCCAGAGAGAGGGAGAGAAAGAGAGAGAGAGAGAGGAAAGGGGAAGGAGAGAGGGGGGAGAGGGAGGGGAGGAGAGAGAGAGAGAGGGACAGGGAGAGAGAGAGAAAAGGAGGAAGAGAGATAGAGGGAGGAGGGGGAGAGAGAGACAGAGAGAGAGGGAGGCGGGAGGGGAGAGAGAGACAGAGGGAGAGAGAGAGGGAGAGTTGGAGGGAAGAGAGAGAGACAGAAAGAGAGAGGGAGGAAGAAAAGGAGAGGGGGAGAGAGAGAGAGGGAAGAAGAGAGGGAGAGGGGGAGAGAGGGAGGGAGAGAAGGGGAGGGGGGAGAGAGAGACAGAGATAGAGAGGGAGGAAGAGAGGGAGAGAGAGACAGAGGGAGAGAGAGAGGGAGAGTGGGAGGAAAGAGAGAGAGAGGGAGAAGCGGGGGAGAGAGACAGAAAGAGAGGGAGGAAGAGAAGGAGAGGGGGAGAGGGGGAGAGAGACAGAGAGAGAGGGAAGAAGAGAGGGAGAGTAGAGTGGGGGAAGAGAGAGACAGACAGAGACAGACAGAGAGCGAGGGATACTGCAGGGTGAGGCAGACACAGGCCTGGGACCCTCCTGGAGGAGAGGGAGGGAGAGAGGGAGGAGAGGGAGAGACGGAGGGCTGCACCTGTCTCCTGGGAAGGGCACCTGGGTCCTGCCCACCCTGAGCAGGAGGCTGGCCCCACCCATCCCTTCCCTGGCTCCCTGCCCCCTCTATGGGGGCAAAGGGCACCCAGCTGAGCCTGTCCCTCCCACTGGGGAGATCCTGCTCCTGGGCGAGGAAGGTCAGATTCTAGCTCAGAGGCCGTGCCAACGGCCGCACCGGGAAAGATGCCATTGGGAGCTGGAGGGGCAGCAGGCGGTGTTCGGGGTGCAGACAGCGCTCAGGGGTAACTCTCACTGGCCCGCCCCCTTCCGGCCGGTTCTCAGTAACACCGTGGGGGGCACCCCATGGGCGGGCAGCCAGCCCCCAGGGCAGGGCAAGAAAACAGGAAGATGGAAAAGGGGTGTAAAGCCCAGCTTTTATTTATTTTTTAAATGTCCCCCTTTTTCCCATGGACCCCTCCACCCTGCCCCCACCCCTCCGGCTTCCAACGCACACATCTGTGCCCACGGCTCTACACGTGTGTGCACACACCTTCCCGGTGGAGCCCAGCTTCTGAAAGGCGGTTTAGCCCGGCCGGCGGGGCTCCGTGGTCCAGCATCCACCCAGGAGCCAGGAGGTCAGGGTTCGATTCCCGGTCGGGGCACAGGCCCGGGGTGTGGGCTCGGTTCCCCGTGGGGAGCAAGCAGGAGGCAGCCGGTCAGTGATTCTCTCTCATCAGGGATGTTTCTCTCTCTCTCTCCCTGCCCCTTCCTCTCTGACATCAGTGGAAACATATTTTGTAAAAAGAAGAGACGGGTGTCTTTAACCAGGCAGTGGGGTTCCTTTAAGCCGGCGGTCGGCAACCTTTCGGACCTCACAGGCACCGTCTCACCTGGAAGCCGGGAGGGGGGAGGGGGGCGCCCCAGCTCAGGGCCCGAGATCGGGGATGCGGCTGCCTCATTGTGTCTCACACACACAGAGCCCACAGGTGCAGACACTCGATTAAAACGCGTTTTAAAATCCGCGTGAAATGACAGCTGTCGCCTCTGAGGGGTGTTTGAGAAGCTCCCTCGAGGGCTCTGCTCCAGATGTTTGCGAAGAGATTGGTTGGGAAGTGGCTTCGCTCCTAAAGGCGGTGACACAGCTGGCTGACGGCGCGGGCGCGGCGGGGGTCACCTGCGGGGGGGTCAGCTGGGGTGTCCTGGGACCGCGTGGGGGTGAGCGGCCGCCGAGAGCTGTCTGATGAGAGCGGTGAGCCTGCGGGGGGGTGGTTCCCCAGACAACGAGGCAATAACCTCGGTTTTCACTCTGCTGTTTGTGGTTGTGTGTGTGTGTTTTCTTTAAATATGTTTTTATTAACGTGAGGAAGGGAGAGGGAGAGAGAGACACGTCCATGATGAGAGAGCATCATGCATCAGCGGCCTCCTGCACGCCCCCCACTGGGGATGGAGCCCACAGCCCAGGCCTGTGCCCCGACCGGGAGTCGAGCCTTGGCCTCCTGGTCGATGCTCAGCCGCCAAGCCCCGCTGAGAGTGCTGTGTTGGGGAACAGGCGGGAGGAGTGTGTGCAGGTTTCTGCGGGAGCCGGGGGCTGGACGAGGGCAGAGCGCCATCAGCTGAGGCCGCAGGAGCCTGGCGGCCCTGGGGGAGCCACAGGGAGGCTCTGAGCCCACTGGCCGCTGAGGAAAGGGGTGTGAGCTGGGGGCAAGGGGGGCCACCCCACAGCCCTCCCCCCATAGCACTCCCACACACACAGCCCTGTCCACCCCACAGTCCTATCCCCTCACCTACCCACCCCCCCACAGCCCTGTCGCTCCACAACCCTGCCCCCCACAGCCCTGTCCCCACAGCCCTGTCCACCCCACAGTCCTATCCCCTCACCTACCCACCCCCCAACAGCCCTGTCGCTCCACAACCCTGCCCCCCACAGCCCTGTCCCCACAGCCCTGTCCACCCCACAGTCCTATCCCCCCACCTACCCACCCCCCCACAGCCCTGTCCCTCCACAGCCCTGCCCCCCACAGCCCTGCCTCCATCCCAGATGCCCACAGCAACCAGGTCAACATCACGCTCGGAGGCACCTGTTCGCACACCCACGCACACACCCATACACACACCCACATTCACACACACCCCCACACCCATACACACACGCCCACACACACACACACACACACACACACACTCCCGCACACGCCCACACTCATACCCACACTCGCTCGCACACACACACCCACAGGCACACTCACACGCACAGCCACACAGCCCAGGGCGGCCGGAGGACCACAGTTGCATCCACATCCTGCCGGAGTCCCCTTCAAAGAGGCCATGGCCCCGTGCTGACCCCGAAAGCCGGGTGCCTGGAGGACACTCGGTCCAGGGGTCTTGGAGGCCAGGGGTCCAGCTCTGAGGCCAGCCGGGCCTCGGCAGCACCGCCCATGGCTGCCTTAGCCCCGATCAGAACAAGAGGGGCCGCCCCCCTGACCAGCTGGGGAGGCCTGGGGGCGGCCTCGCCCACCCAGAGGCCTGGAGATGCCACAGGGCGGCTTGAGAGGAAAGCCTCCCTCCCGTTAGCCCCTGAAAGGGGCGTGGTCACGCTCGGCGAACCCTCGTGCAGGCGCAGTGGCAGGAGTCACGGCAGCAGCGACAGAAACCCCTCAGCCTCTGGCGTCCCCCGTGGAGCCCGGTGCCTGAACCTCATCACAACCTGCCAGGCCCGAGTCGGGGGAAACAGGAGGCACCGCTACACAAAGCCACGCAACCATGGCCACGGCCACGGCCACGCCTGCCTGGCCACAGCCACCCGAGGGGCTGCTCCCAACGCCCCTCAGGTCAGCGCTGATGAGGCAGAGACGAAAGCTGGTCGTGGGCAATGGGAACGAGCACGGCAACGGAGTCCTCCGCTTCGCGCGAGGGGAGGGTGGAGCAGACAAAGCCGTCACACGGCAGGCCCCACGGGCCACATAACCAGGTGAGTGAAACATGCAGGCCCTCGGTGCCACAGCGACAGACACCACGCGGACGGACGGCCCCGTTCACGGGCCAGCCCTCCGGTCTGACTGGGTGTCGGCCACGACCAGGAGGATGGAGACGCTCCGACAGCGTTAGGGACCCTCAGGTGTTGGACGTGAGAATCAGAGGAAGATCCGCTCTGCAAGCCTTCGGGGAGGAGGAAGGCTTCAAACTCTCCCAGCAGCCGGGACCGGTGTGGCTCAGTGGACGGAGCGTCGGCCTGCGGACTGAAGGGTTCCAGGTTCGATTCCGGTCAAGGGCATGGCCCTTGGTTGCAGGCACATCCCCAGTGGGGGGTGTGCGGGAGGCAGCTGATGGATGTCCCTCTCTCATCGGTGTTTCTGACTTTCTATCCCTCTCCCTTCCTCTCTGTAAAAAATCAATAAAATCCTATCTAATAAAAAGAGTAATACACAGATGGACCATCACTCCAACACACAAAGGGCTGCCCCCATGGGGTCAAAGATCCTGACCCCATGTGGACACAAGATGGCCACCCCAAGATGGCCAGCAGGGGAGGGCCGTTGGGAGGTTCCAGGCCTTGCAAGGGAGGGAAGTTGTGGGCGATCAGACCAGCAGGGGAGGGCAGTTGGGAGGGACCAGGCCTGCAAGGGAGGGCAGTTATGGGCGATCAAGCCTGCAGGGGAGGGCAGTTAGGGGTAACCAGGCCGGCAGAGGAGGGAAGTTGGGGGCAAACAGGCTGGCAGGGGAGCAGTTAGACATCAATCAGGCTGGCAGGGTAGTGGTTAGGGGGTGATCAGGCTGGCAGGCAGAAGCGGTTAGGGGCAATCAGGGAGGCAGGCAGGTGAGCAGTTTGGAGCCAGCAGTCCTGGATTGTGAGAAGGATGTCTGACTGCCCGTTTAGGCCCGATCCCAGTAGGATCGGGCCTAAAGGGGCAGTCGGACACCCCTTGAGGGGTCCCAGATTGGAGAGGGTGCAGGCTGGGCTAAGGGACATCCCCCGCCCCCCCCCTCTTTGCCCCCGTGAACAAATTTTGTGCACTGGGCCTCTAATATATTTTAAAAATAAATAAAACTCCCACAGCAACACTCTGGGCAAAGGGCACCTCGAACCCTCGGCCGTGAAAGGTGAAACCTCTGACGGCAGTGACCGGGCCGCCTGAGTGCCGGAGCCAGGGAGACTCGCCACGGACACTCACCCCGAGCACGGACGGGTGTCCCCCACTGCTCCACACAAAAAATGGGGGACCGGGTGTGAGAAGATAAATGGAGGAGAGCAGAGCAAAAGAATAAAGAGAAAGGTGGGGATCACTGACTGAGAAACGGAGAAAAACGGATTAACAAGCCAAGAGCTGGCGTCATCCACCTGGACGCAGGGGGAGGGGCCAGGTGCGGGGGGAGAGGGGGGGTACCTGTCCATGGCCAGCTGCCGAGGTGCCCGGTGCTGCCAGTGACGCAGGCCCAGGCGGGCACTGCGGAAACGAGGCCGCTCTCGGGCTGAAATCCCAGTTTGGGGTTGGGCTAAGCTGCTGGGACCAGGCCAGGCTGTTGGGGTTCATTCAGCTGCTGGGACCAGGCCAGGCTGTTAGGGTTCAGCTGGGCTCCTTGGAATGAGGCTCCGCCCTGCTGGCCTGGGTCTGCCTCTTCTGGGTAAGGTGGGCCCTTCGCCTGGGCACTTCAGCTCCCCAGCAGCACCCACGGACCCCAAACCACCCCTGCTCTTTCCCCCTCCCTCCAGCCCCCCCAAGGTGTGTGCCCCCACACCACACCGAGCAGCCTCCCACATCACCATCCTCACCTGTGCGGTCACCTTCCCCCCCTCTGCCCGGAGCCGCAGGGCCTGTCCATCCCCGACCTTACTTAGAGGGTGATGTGGCCATAGCCTGCCTGTAGGTCCACCCCCATCCCGTCACCCTCCCCTGCTCCCCGGTGACCCCAGGCCCCCACCCACCCCGTCACCATCCCCTGCTCCCCGGTGACCCCAGGCCCCCACCCACCCCGTCACCCTCCCCTGCTCCCCGGTGACCCCAGGCCCCCCACCCCATCACCATCCCCTGCTCCCCAATGACCCCAGGCCCCCCACCCCGTCACCATCCCCTGCTCCCCAATGACCCCAGGCCCCCCGCACCCCGTCACCGTCCCCTCCCCCGCGGTGACCCCAGGCCCCCCGCACCCCGTCACCGTCCCCTCCCCCGCGGTGACTCCCGCTGCCCTCTGTCGGGCTCTGGCTTGTCCTGTGGGATCCCGCTGGCCCTGAGCCCTCGCCCCAGACAGGAAGCTCTGCTCCGCTCTGGTAGGTGACTGACAGGTTGGCCCCTCCAGACCGGGAGCTTGGAGCACCAGCAGTGACTCCCCAGTGACCCCAATATGCCCCCTCCGCCCTTCCCTCATTCCCTCCTTCAACCCCCTGCCTCAATCCCTCCCTCAGCCCCTCCCAGTTCTAAGAGGGTTACAATGTAACCTTTCCCCAGCCCCTCCTTCCATCTCAGAGAATGGGGTGCGCATCCCCGAGAACTTGGGAGGAGGCCAGGGAAGACCAAGGCCACACTGGGACCCTAGAGTTCCGATTCTTCTCCTCCAAACAGGAAGCACCCGGGCTCTCTGGGCGGCTCACCCAGCAGAGAATGCTCATGGGTTTTGGGAAAAGTAAATCCCTGTGACCTTAGGACTTGAGCAAGTCCAAGTATTTGTGTCCCCCAGGTCTAAGGCCCGCCCCACCCAGTCTCCCCCAGGTCTAAGGATCCGCCCCACCCAGTCTCCCCAGGCCTAAGCCCCACCCACCAGGCCTAAGGCCCCACCCCAGGTCTAAGGCCCTGCTCCACCCAGTCTCCCCCAGGACCTAAGGCCCCTGCAAGTCTAAGGCCCCGCCCAGCAGATCTAAGGCCCGCCCCAGTCAGTCTCCCCCAGGTCTAAGGCCCCGCCCACAACGTCTAAGCCCCACCCAGCAGGTCTAAGGCCCCACCCCTGGTCTAAGGCCCGCCCCACTCAGTCTCCCCCAGGACCTAAGGCCCCTGCAAGTCTAAAGCCCCGCCCACAAAGTCTAAGCCCCACCCAGCAGATCTAAGGCCTCCCCCCCAACCCCAGGTCTAAGGTCCCGCCCACCAGGTCTGTCCCCCTCCCCGCCCCACTCACCACTCCTGCCTCCAGGCCAGCCACCCGCCAAGAACAAAAGACACGGCAGACAGGGTTTACAAAAGGAACCTGTATTCCAGCCAAAATATCTTTAAAAAAAGAAATCCCTTCCGCAGGGGGACACACCGCGCGGGACGCCGCACACGGGAAATAGGAACTGAGACGGCAAATCACGCTCTGCCCGTAGGATGCCGACGCTCCTCTGGACATCACAGTGTCGGTGGCACAGGCCTCAGGGACAGACACGGCGCGGCGCCGGAGCCTCCCTCCCTCCCGGAGGCTCCCGGGCCCTGGAAGACGGGGTGGCACAGACGGAGGGGCATGGGGCCTCCATGCACCTGCAATTCTAAGCCACGCCGGCCCGGGTCCATTGGGCAGTTTTGGCCACACCGGCCCAAACCTCCTCCTGTTCCTTCCATCAGGGCTCAGAGGCGTGTGATCAGGGAGAAACCAGCTTTGGCATCTTTTACCGAAACCTTCGGGAAACCCACACACGATTCCCGGGGTGCCGGGCGAGCACAGGGTGGGTGGCCGATCCCCGCGGGCATCTGAGAAGCACACGGAGAGCGCTCCCCGCCTCCTGCACCCCGGGGCGTTTTCAGGCCGGTGGAGGGGAGACGGGGAGACACCCCATCCTGGGGGGTAACCTTGAACGTCTGTGATGTGAACAACAAAGATCAACTCGTTTGCGTTTCCCGCAAACTGGACCACCTTTCCCCAGGAGCCTTGGACTCTAAAACAGAAGTCGGGGTGCTGGTTTGGAGCCGGTTTGTGGAACAGCAAGTGGTAGAGAGAATGGGACCCTCCCCCCACCTCCGTGTGGAGAAGTGGGGGGTGTGGGGGCCACAGCCACGCCAGGGACTGAGGACAAACCACTCAAACCGGCGTCTGTGCCCTCGGAGGTTCTGCCCGCGAGCAGACCCCGGCTCGGCCTCTGCTCCGTGGGCCCCAGTCACCCCTCCCCCGGAGATGCCGGGCCTGGGCCCTGGGCAGGGGGCTCTCGGGCGGGGCTGCAGGACACTGGACAGAGCCGCCCAGCCAGGCCCCCTCCCAACACAGCCGGTTCCAAAGGGTGTCGGGCCACTGGGGGTCGGCTGGGCCCTCCATCGCCCCGGATGGTTCTGGGAGGCTCTCTTGCCGCTCCCCCCCGCCCCCCATGGAAAGGCCTCAATATGGATGGGCAGGCGTGTGCTGCCCGGGTCAGCGTGAAGCCCTCCTGTGAAAGGGAACCGCACTGCCCCGTGAGACACGGGTGCTGAGGACCGGGAGGTCCCCCTCTGGGCACTGAGGGGAGGACGCCCCACCTCGAGGGGACGGACGGCAAGGTCAGCGCAGGCTGCCGCCACGCTCCGCTCCACGTGCCACCTGGTCACTGGCACCCCGGGGTGGGGGGCGGAGGCTGGGACTGAGCAGCTGGGAGGGAGACGGGGGTCGGGAGGGCCTCGGCGGGCTGCTAGTGACAGCGGAGCGGACGTTCGGGTCGGCCTTGTCATCGCTGCAGCCGAGCGAGGGGTGCTGGGTGTGGGCGCTCTGAGCCCTGGGTGTCCTCTAGCTCCCGCCGCCCCAAGGCTCTGGTCCCGCAGGGGCCCGGCTCTGCGCCTGGGAAACCATCAGCGGCCAAGGCACCGGGCGGCCATATGACCCCAGGACGGACAAACGGACGGACCCACGGGGAGAAAGCGACCGGAGCTCTCGCCGGGGGACTGCGTCCCCGAGGACAGGGTCACCGGAGCGCCCAGTGTAACAGGCCCGGCGGGATGGGCCGGGGGTGGGGGCGGGGGGAGCCTGCCCCTGGACTGCTGGACACACTGCCACGTCTTAAAGGGCCCTGGCTGGAGAAAGCCAGTCACTGAGCCCGCGACGAGGCCTCGAGCCAGGCCCCGGCTCCCTCTGCAGCCCCCGGGCTCAGCGCCTCTCGGAAAGCATCGCCCTCCCGCCCTGCAGGGCCCTCACTGCGGGGCGCAGCCCGGAAGGCGGTCCAGGCCCGTCCCCGCTCGTGCCTGAGGTCCAGACGGCACCCCCCCCCCCACCCCCGGAGCGAGGTCGCACAGACTGGCCGCCCGGTGGCTTCTGTCCCGTGACGGAGAGGAGGGGCGGAGGGGGCGGTGCGGGACCCCGTGCTCACCGCGGAGCGGGAGATGCACAGGGGAGACGTCTGCCCGGGGCGAGCTGCACGCACACGTCCACAGAAGATGCCGACCCTCGTGACACACGGCCCCACAGCCAGGGCCTGGGGCCGCCAGCAGGGCTGCCCCCATTCAGTCCCACTGGGACGCTGCATCCGCCTAAACCCCCCCACCCCCCCGAGGCCACGCCACAGCACCTGCCTCCGGTGGTGGAGTCTGTACAAGCACCAGCTCGCCAGCCGGCGGGGCTCAGGGGTGAGCGCCCACCTGGAACCCAGGAGGTCAGGGTTCGACTCCCGGCCGGGGCGCAGGCCCGGGTTGTGGCTCCATCCCCAGTGGGGGGCGTGCAGGAGGCAGCCGGTCCATGATTCTCTCTCATCGCGGATGTTTCTCTCTCTCTCTCCCTCTCCCTTCCTCTCTGACGTCAACACAAATATATTTTTAAAAAGAAACATCACGATAAAAGCCGTGTGGCTCTGAAAGCCAAGTTAATGTCAATGCTCTGTAAAGAATACACACTCCAGGGCGGCTCAGTGGATGGAGCGTCGGCCTGCGGATGGAAGGGTCCCGGGTTCGATCCCGGTCAGGGGCATGGACCTCGGTTGCGGGCACATCCCCCGTAGGGAGTGTGCAGGAGGCGGCTGATGGATGTTTCTCTCTCATCCATGTTTCTGACTCGGTCCCTCTCCCTTCCTCTCTGTAAAAGAAAAAAAAAATCAATAAAATATATCTTTAAAAAAAAAGAATACACGCTCCCCACTTTCCAACGTTCGATGGGGTCACGTGTGTCTCATTGGTTGCTGCCATGGCAACAGTCACACAGCCCTAAGGGGAGTGCCCGGGAGCTGGGAGGGTCCCCGCAGAGTGCAGTGACCGAGTCAGGACCAGAGCTCCGGGCGACCAGCCGATCCTGCAGGATGACTGAGCCCCCGAAAACGGGGTTAACGAACCCGGGACCCCCCCTGAGGACCAAGGCCCTGTCGGCCCAGGAGGCAGAGGACAGAGACGAGCGTCCGGCCTCGGGGACTTCTCACCAAACCACTGGAGAAACCCCTGCTGCTGCTGCTGCTGCTGCTGGGGGTGCGGGGGAGCCGGGCGCAGAACCGGCTCAGCCAGGAGGACAGGAGGCACAGCCGCTCCTGGAAAACACACCTGTCTCTGCTCCCCCTTTCCCCGCCCGGGGAACTTCTCCATCGACTCTTCGAGGAGAGGGGGAGAGGCCGAGGGAGGCACGGCCGCGAGAGACACATCGACTGGCTGCCTCCTGCACGGGGTCAAGCCTGCATCCTGGTACCCACCCTCGACCGGAATCCAACCCGGGACCCTGCAGGCAAGGCTGTCGCTCTATCCACCGAGCCACCTCGGCCAGGGCCACGCTGAGACACCACCACGGCGCAGGGGTGACCACGTCCGCCCGCCCGCAGGTGTCAGGAAGGACGAGGGTGTGCGGGAGGCTGTCCACGTCTCCGGGGAGTGGCGGGCCGGGCACGTGGTTTCCCAACAACTTCTGACCACGCACGTGTCCGATAGGCGTGGCGGGGGCGTGGTGGCTCCTGGCCGACGCTCGCTGCTGTGCGTGGAGGCAGGGTTGCACCAGGCGCCGCTGCGATGAAGACGGCTGTTGGCGGTGGCGGGACCGGCGCCTTCTGGGTGAAGGGAGTCAAACCCGGACTTGGCTCGGCCGCCAGCTCCACCTTGAGGCCCGGGAGGAGAGAGGATGTTTGCAGGAGGAGGTCTCCTCGGCGACTGGAGGGTCCCAGGCCCTCACCAGGCGGGAAGCTGGCCCAGTGCTTCCTGCAGCACCTCCCGTCGAGTCAGGTTGTCCTGGATTGCCCTGCACGCTGGCCCTGCCCACCGTCCGTCCCCCCTCCCCCCCCCCCCCCCAGGCCTCGGTGATGCCACGGGGGCCTCAGCAGACGCTCTGACGTCAGCCCTGAAACCCCGGCGCCCGCGTGACCTTGAAGCTGGTGGGCACATAAGGCAAGAAGGATGTTTAGTGAGAGGGTTCGTGTGGAGGAGAGGGTCAGGTCTCCCCCACCCCCCCACCCCCGGAGGCAGGGTCTCCCTCCAGGATCCTGCCGCCTGCTAGGTGGGCAGTGGGTCGTCGTCGCCTTTACTGCACTTGCACTTGCAGCAGAGCACGAAGGGCGTGGCCAGCAGCAGGAAGGGCGAGGCCACCAGGAGCAGGAGCCCGAACCCAGCAAAAATGCCCACAACCTGCGAGGAGGAAGCAGAGCGGAGGGGTCAGGGGGCGCCTGAGAGGCCACAGTGTAGTCTAAACTCGCGGTCGGCAAACTCATATGAGTCCACGGAGCCAAATGTCAGCAGCACAACCATGGACATTTCTTTGGAGAGCCAAATTTTTAAAACTTAAACCTCTTCTAACGCCACTTCTTCCACATAGACTCACCCAGGCCGTGGTATTTTGTGGAAGAGCCCCCCACTCAAGGGGCCAAAGAGCCTCGTGTGGCTCACGAGCAGCAGTTTGCCGACCACTGGTATAGACCACATAGCCAGCCACCCAGCCCTCACCCACCCACACCTCCTCCTCCATCCACCCATCCAGCCATCATCCATCCTTCAATTCATCCATCCATCCTTCCACCCATTCATCTATCTATCCATCATCCATTTATCTACCCATCTATCCATCCATCCATCATCCCCACTCACCCACTATCCATACAACTTCCACCCATTCATTCATTTGTATCTCCATCCACTCCTCCATCTATCCTTCCACCCACCCATCATCCATCCACCCACTCACCCATCATCCATCCATCCATCCATCCATCATCCCCACTCACCCACTATCCATACAACTTCCACCCATTCATTCATTTGTATCTCCATCCACTCCTCCATCTATCCTTCCACCCACCCATCATCCATCCACCCACTCACCCATCATCCATCCATCCATCCATCCATCATCCCCACTCACCCACTATCCATACAACTTCCACCCATTCATTCATTTGTATCTCCATCCACTCCTCCATCTATCCTTCCACCCATCCATCACCCATCCATCATCCATCCATATTCCCTTCCCCACTTCTTCCCCTCACTCTTCCTCCCATTCTCCTTTTCTTTTTTCTCATCGTCACTTCTCTTCCCTCCCTCGTTCCATCTAAGCGCCCAAACATGCACCCACTGGTGCATCCAGCCGACGCGCAAGCTTGCCCCAAGCGAGCCCCTGCACTGGGTGCTGCAAAGAGGAGGCACTTAAGATGCTGGGCCTCAAGCAGCAGCCAGTCTGGAGGGAAACACCCACGACCCAGTCAACGGCCACAAAGCACTGAGCAAAGCTGCCCTCAGGCTCGGGGTAAGGGGACGCCTGGGGAGAAGGAGCGTTTTCCCAGGGAGAAGCTGGAATCACCCAGGGAGGAGGTGGGCGGGAACCAAGAGCAGCTGGGATGAGACGGGAGAGGGGAAGGCCCTCGTGGTGCATGGGGCGTGGCCGCCCTGGGCGATTCCTGGCACTGGAAACCCGGGTCCGAGCGAAGGCTGAATGTCCAGCCGCCCCTGTGGACCTCAGGAGCAGAAATCTGAGCTTCCGTGGTCCCTCCTTGGGCCGCCTCCCTCTCCCGCAAAGAGAGGCCAGGCTAGAGACCTGAAGATGGGGTTACAGCCCCACCTGGTGGTCGGAGGGATAACTACACAAACGCACAGCACCTGGCTCTCATTCTGACTGCTGGCTTCTCTCTGGGCCTGAGTTTTCGATAAAACACACGAGGGAAGGTAAGAGGTTGCTCAGGGCCGTGAGCAGCTCTGGGGTCTGCAGTAGGTCAACCAAACCAGGTGTGCAAGCAAGTCTCCCTGCCTTCGCTTCCTGCCGACGCCATCACACGCAGCACACACAGCACACGCCTCTGTAGGTTAGAGTGTGGGCTGATGCTGAGGATCGGTGTTCTCCATCCACTGGCCTGGATGTTAATGGGGGAACCGGGCGCTGCGAATGCCGACTCCGGGGTGTTGCCTTCAGGAGCACACCAATGTTCCGGAAAACGTGAAAACACGCAGGACGCCGTTCTGTGCCCGGAGGGCTCCCTTAAGCAATCTCAACTGCTGGGAACACGGGGTTAGTCCTGACAAGACGGGGCCAAGGACTCAAAAACGTCCCGACATCAGGACTGAACGCCACGTGCTCGGCCAGCTCACGGCCAGCTCTGTCTACCTCGCCGGCTCCTGGCAGGCCGCTAAGCGGGTACCCACGCTTGTGCCACGGGGTGATGGGAGGCAGACACTGCCGGGAGGAGGCAGCCAACGGGACAGGGAGACGGGAAGCAGATGTCCCCAAACAGAAGGAACCAGTCCGTGCGCACGTGACACGCGTGTCGGATGCGGATCACACACACACGCTGGGGAGACAGACGGGAACACAGCGTGGGCTCCCGAGGGACCCCAGTCTCACAGCATCCTTCCCGTGGCAAAGCCCCACGTAAAAGGGACAGGGAGCCGACGCCGGTGTGGCTCAGTGGATAGAGCGTCGGCCTGCGGACTGGAAGGTCCCCGGTTCGATTCCGGTCAAGGGCATGTAGCTTGGTTGTGGGCACATCCCCAGTAGGAGGTGTGCAGGAGGCAGCTGATGGATGTTTCTCTCTCATCGATGTTTCTGACTCTCTCTCCCTCTCCCTTCCTCTCTGTAAAAAATCAATAAAATATTTTTTATAAAAAAGGGGACAGTGAGCCGCTCAGATTCAGTTTCTCATGGGGGTGAGGGCACCTCCCACAGTAAGTGCCCGGTGAGGGGGGGGGAAAGTGGGGGGGATGCAATGGGCACCCTCCCAACCTTCTGCCCCCAGACCTGCAATAAAGGACGTCCCACGCCAGAGCCGAAGGCCCGGTGAGGCGATGCCGAGCCTTCGTGGGAGCCGGGCATCCGCACGCGGTGTGGACGCTGGCCGAGCACCTACGGCGGAGGGACCCAGGCTGCGAGGGGTGCCCTGGGCCGGCTCACAAGGCCCTTCCTGACTTCCCGCACTGACGTTACGGGGGCCTCCTGACACGGCCGTGTCGGGCGTGCCCGCACCCGCGAAGGAGCCAACCCCATGGGGCCCTGGCCTCGTCCCCCCGCCCCCGCCCCCCGCCCCCCGCCCCCCGCGCGGCAGCCACAGCCAGATGTGCCCGAGGCAGGCAGGGGGTGGGCCGAGGGGCAGTGCCCGCAGCGGCCTGGCCGCCCCCACGGCTGTGACGCCCCCCCCTCCCTCCGCCGCCTGCCTCCCGTGCCTGCTGCTCTCAGCGGCACCCGGCACAGGACGGGTGAGGGCGAGGTCTGTCCCAAAGGAGCGGCTCCTGTCGGGAGGGGTCCCGGACGCACAGTCATGGCAAACCTCGGACACACCCCGCCTGGCCCGGCGCAGCCTCGGCAGCCGAGGGCGAACCCCACGGCGGCCCCCTACGGCGAGCTGGCGGGGCTCCAGGCGCCGGTCCCCGCTCAGAGTGGCAGGATGGCCGCGGGCGTGGTGCTCCCTGGTCCGGGCTGCGCTGAGGAGGCAGCCGAGCTCCTGTGAGACGGGGGGTCCCCGGGGCGCCGCACCAGGCCCGGGACACTGGCTGCCGTCGTGGGGAAGGGACGGAGCCGAGGGCCGAGCACAGGGCCCAGCGCCTGGCACCGGGGGCGTGTCCAGGAGCCGGCCCGCCCGCTCCCCGCCGCCTCCTGCAGCCCCGGCAGCACGGGACGCCACACGAGGACAGTCACGTGGCCCAGGGCACAATAACGTGTGCAAAACTGTCCTTGGGCCGGACCCGCCCGGATAGCCAGTGAGTCCAGAGGGCAGGCCTCCCACAACGGCAGGAGTGCTGCAAGCCACACACACGTGTGCACGTGCATACACACACGCTCTCGCACACACGTGCATGCATGTGCGTGCACAGACTTTAGCACACACTACAAACACGCACACATTGTGCACATGCATGGACACACCCATACACGTACACTCTCACACATGCACAAACACGCACACTTTAGTGCACACACTATGCACACATACACACTCATGTACACACCCACACACTACGCATATGTGCCTCACATGTGTACGCACTGTGCACATGTACACTTTGCACGCACACCACACACGCCACACATGTGCATGTGCACACACTCTCATGCACACGTAGATACATGTGCGTGCACATACTTTAGCACACACAACACACATGCACACACTCATGCACATGCATGCACACACCCACACACGTACACTCTTACACTTGCACACGCATGTGTGCACTCATGCGAGAACTCACACATACGTGCACACACATGCACACTTTAGTGCACACGTGTACACACTCACGCACACACCCACACACTACACATATGTGCGCCCACACGTGCACACACTTTAGCATACAACACGTGCACACACTGCACACATGTACATACTCATGCACGTGCGTGAACACACGTGCATGCACTCACTCAGCACATGTGCACGCGCGTGCATTCTCATACGGGTGCACATTCACGTGTGCACTCACACATATGCGCACACTCGTGTGCACTACACGCACACGCACGCACACTCCCAGGGACGGAGGCCCAGCTGCTGCCCACCTGTGTGCGGTGCCAGATCACAGAGGCCCGGGAGTGGCCCAGCTTGTTCCGGCAGGGCCCCTTGTCATAGTGGATGAGCAGGAAGTCGTCCTGGGGAGAGGAGCCGTCAGGGGGGGCGGTGCCCGGTCCACGCGCTTCTTCACGCCCCGCCCGGCGGGACCTGCAGTGGGACTGCCCGGCCGGGCACACCCGCCCCACGGACTCCTGGGAGCAGCTCCAGATTGTGCAGGAGAGAAAACCGCACGGTGCTGGGTCTGATCCAGCCGACCCGAGGCTCCGCCCCCCACGGCCACGCCTGCCCTGGCCGGGCTGTGTCCCCGGAGCCTCCGCCTCTATTGGCCTCTGTCCAGGCAGGAGCTTCTGGCTGCGAAGCTCCCTTCCCACTGGCCACCGCCCTGCACCCTGCACACCTCTCCCTGGGAGGTGCGGCTCTCCCACTCAGCCCATCAACAGACGCACCCTGGGAACCAGCCTCTGCAATGTCGCCCGCTGTCCAGGAGGGGGCAGCAGCGCCTCTGACTCTCAGGCACAGGCTGCCCTGCCTGCCTCCTGCTGCTCTCACCGCCCACCTTGACCTCAGATCACCTTCCCATGACCTTGACCTCCACGGGATGGTCAGATTGCCCTCCCTGACACCAGTCTGTTCAACCAGGCTCAGCGCCCCGTGATCGGCACCCTGAACCTCTAGAAACACCCCTGAGCGAGCAAACGGGTTTCCTGGACACAGCCCCCCCCCCCCCCCCATGGGAGGTGACCTCCCCCCTTAGCCCCGAAAAGAACCAGCTCCCTAAGGGGCACAAAGGAGGGGCTGGGGTGCTTCTTCCTGCGAGGAGGGTGTGGCCTCACTGGCTGTCCTCCAGCCCGAAAAGCCCTCTGTGGGGAGCACGCTGGGCCGCTGCCGCAGGGCCCCTCCTCCTGGGGACAGAGGGCGGGGCCTGCCAGGGCCCAGGGCCGGTGCTGTCACAGGGGCCGTCTGCCCAGTAATCGATCACAGGTCTCACCATGTTCCGGGGGAACCCGGTGAGAACTGACTGGGACTCGGGGGGGCCCTGCCCAGCCCCTGAGCAGAGCCACACCCAGAGGGGCACCCGCAGGCTGGTCTCCCGTGACGGAGGCCATCGGGTGGCGGGCCACAGCGCCGCAGGCAGCCACGGTTCCAGACAGCACAGGTGTCATCATGCTTCCCCATCACAACTCAGGGACACCTGATGCCGTGAAACAGACCAGTGTGGAGGGCCCCCGGGGAAGGGACCTGAGCATTCTCTAAAATCAGCGTCAGCTGAGTCCGAGGCGCCAGGCAGACAGAGCTTCGTCTTGGACACACATCCATCAAGAAGGCTGGGTGCGTGATCAGTGCTGACTCTTAACTTTGCTCCCAGTGTCAGAGGGAGGGCTTTGAAATGTGGATTCAGCCGAGCCCCGGGAATGAGGGAGTGAGTGGGGCCTGGGCCCACTTAAGCTCCTTTGATCCTAAGTTTTTTCAAGTGAAACCCCTTTTCATTTTGGTTTAAATAAACACACTGCTGTTGGGTTTGGATTCCTGCCTCTCCGTCAGAGAGAACAGAGATTCCACCCGGCCCCAGCTTTTATCTCTACTTCTGTGTCCTCTGCTCTTTCTTTTATTTCTCCACCCCCAGCTCCTCTACTCAGAAACTGGACCCCCTCCCTTCTCTCCACGCTGGACGTGCAGAGGAGAGAAACCTCCCACGCATACACCGGCGTTTCGCTTCCCCTTCTCCTTAAGGGAAGGGCTGAGCGCCCACCATCGCAGGTCAGAGACACGACGGAGCAGCGCATCGCAGAGCGATCCGTTTCCTCAAAACACGGGCATTCGGCGACCTGCGGAACCGCACCCCCATATGTGTAACGCACAGGGGGCCCCAGAGACTGTGGGGTCGCAGAGCCTCCTGCAGCTCCTCGGCAGGGCGCTCTGGGTCCCGGCGCCCTGGCCCTGCTGCTCTCACTGCCCACCTTGACCTCAGACCACCCTCCCACGACCTTGACCTCCGCTGGCCCGGCGGACGGCGGGCGGGCGGGACTCACGTCCAGCGACTCCAGGCAGTACCAACAGAAGGCATGCTTGCAGTTCTTGCACATCATCTGAGCGCAGCCTTCGTCCCGCTCGATGTAGACCTTGCACTTGGGGCAGCGTTTGATGGGCGCCTCGTCCTCCTCGGGCCTGAACCCCGCACTGTGGGGGGAAGCGGGGTCAGGGCCCGGCGGCAGGCGGGCAGTCAGCCCTGCCCGGCGCGGGGGCTTCCCCGGAGGGACCCAGGTCGCTCGTTCGCGAACGAGATAAAAGTACAGGGAAGAAACAAACACTCCGGACTCCGGACACTGATCCCCAGAAAAGGGACGCGGCCAGTTCGGTGGGGGAGGAGTGGCAGCAGCCCGCACCCCCCGAGACACGGTGTGACCGGCGGGGGGGGGGGGGGGGGAGGGCAGAGACCAGTGTTCCCCGGCCTCTTCAGGGAGGAAACCCCACGTCCCTTCCCCCCCTCCCCCCGCAGCCCTGCCCCCGGGGCGGGGCCTACCTGGCGTCCCCGGGGAGGAAGGTGACGGGCAGGTTCTCGGGGCAGCCCCGGCCGGGGTGCCAGCCGGCCTTGCAGGCGGCGCAGAACTCCATGGTGCAGGCCGGGCACTGCACCGGCTGGGGCGTCTGCAGCCCCCGCTCCGGGAGCTGGCACACGGCCTGGCAGGTGGACACCGGGCACCAGGTCCGACAGGGGTCCAGCAGCACCTCTGGCACAGACAGGGACACGGGGGTGGGGGGGGGGGGGGAGACAGGTCAGGTGCTGTGGACGGGGCCTCGGGCCCAGACCCGGCCTCAAATTCCTACTTCATTTTATCCCATCTAATAAGAGGGGAATACGCAGATTGACCGTCGCTCCAACACACAAGAGGGCGGCCCCCATGGGGTCGACGATCCTGCCCCCATGTGGACACAAGATGGCCACCATAAGATGGTCAGCAGGGGAGGGCCGTTGGGAGGTTCCAGGCCCTGCAAGGGAGGGAAGTTGTGGGCGATCAGGCCAGCAGGGGAGGGCAGTTGGAGGGACCAGGCCTGCAAGGGAGGGCAGTTGTTTGTGATCAAGCCTGCAGGGGAGGGCAGTTGTGGGCGATCAAGCCTGCAGGGGAGGGCAGTTAGGGGTGACCAGGCCGGCAGAGGAGGGAAGTTGGGGGCAAACAGGCTGACAGGGGAGCAGTTAGACACCAATCAGGCTGGCAGGGGGTGACCAGGCTGGCAGGCAGAAGCGGTTAGGGGCAATCAGGGAGGCAGGCAGGCGAACAGTTTGGAGCCAGCCGTCCTGGGTTGTGAGAAGGATGTCCGACTGCCTGTTTAGGCCTGATGCCACTGGGCAGTCGGACACCCCTCGAGGGGTCCAGATTGGAGAGGGTGAAGGCTGGGCTGAGGGAAACCCCCTGTCCCCCCTGCACGAATTTTGAGCATCAGGCCCACATCTCCATAACCATGTGGTTCCTGAGCCCCTCCGGCTCCCACACGGCCCCCAAGGCCCTCCAGCGCGGGGCGTGGAGAATTCAGAGCGACGCTCACCCCAGACCTGCCATCCCGCCCCCCTCCTGTCGCAAGAAGGATGCCCCCCCTCCGGGCCCCGCCCCGCCCCCGCCCACACACGGAAACTCGCCGGCAGGTCCCGCGGGCGGGCAGAGGCTGGGAACGGGTCGTCCGCGGGCACCTACCTCGTTCAAACTGTAGCTTTTTGTATCTCTGCATGATCTCGGCCGCCACCATGCACTCGATCTGAGGGAGGAGACGCGGGTGCCGTGTGACCAGTGGGGGCGGGCACAGGCGCTCAGCCCAACGGCACCCGCCCCCCACGTCCCGCCGCCCCAGCACCCACCTCGTGCTCCTGCAAGCGGCCCTGCCTCGGGCAGGCGGCATCTGGGCAGCTGATGGCGGTTTCGAACCCCTCTTTGATCAGGAGCTCCACGTACTGCTTCAGGCACTGAGGCACACCGGGCACAGCCGTCAACGGGCACGCGTGGGCGGGGGGCGGGGGGGCAGGTGGGCGGGGGAGGCAGATGGGGCAGGTGGGCGGGGGGACGGGTGGGCGGGGGAGGCAGATGGGGCAGGTGGGCGGGGGCAGTAGATGGGGAGGGGGACGGGTGGGTGGGGGGACAGGGGAACAGGGGGCAGAGAGGACAGGCGGGTGGGAGAGACAGGCAGGCAGAGGGGACAGGGGAAAGGGGGAGGGGTGGGTGGGGGGAGGCGTGGCCCGGCCGGCGTGGCTCAGTGGCTGAGCGCCAACCATAACGAGGCGGTCACAAGGTCACGGCTCGGTCCCGGTCGGGGCACAGGCCCGGGGTGCGGGCTCCATCCCCAGGGTGGGGTGTGCGGGAGGCAGCGATCCAGGATTCCCTCTCGTGGATGTTTCTCTCTCCCTTCCTCATGTTACCAAAAACAGGTGCGGTCTGCAGACACGGACCCAAACCCCGATCCCTCCTCCCCCTTTCCCACCTCCACCCTACCCCCTTCTCCCCCCTGCAGAGGCGCACCCACCAGCTCCCCCCTCCACAGAGGGGCGCACACCCACCAGACCCCTCCCCCGCAGAGGGGCGCACCCACCAGCCCCCCCCCAGAGGGGCACACCCACCAGCCCCCCCCGAGGGCCGCACACCCACCAGCGTGCAGAAGACGCAGCGGCACTGGGCCAGGGTGGTCATCTGCTCCAGCGGGTACTCGCCCAGGCACAGCTTGCAGGACACCAGCGGGTCCAGGGCCAGGTCCCACGTGGGCCGGTACCACGCCGTGGTCATGGCCGCACAGTCTACGGAGAGAAGGCCCGTCCATCAGGCCCTGCCGTCCCGCCCCCTGGGCTGGGGATGGGGGGTCACAGCTCCTGGCTGCAGCCTGGGGGAGGGACCCGGGCGGTGGCTGCTGACCCTGGGGTTTCGGGGACCCACTGTCCCCCTGCCCCCCTGCCCCCTGTCCCCCCTGTCCCCCTACCCCTCTGTCCACCTGTACCCCCTTTCCCCCCGTCCCCCTATCCGCCTGTCCCCCCGTTCCCCAGCGGCCCCTGACCTGGGTCTGTGGGTGGCTCCTTCCCCATAGAGATGGTGACGGTCAAGATTAGATGGTGAGAGACCCACCTGGCCCACCCTTCCCTCCGTCCTTCTAAGGGACACCGAGTAAGGGGACCCCCACCCCCCGCCGGCACTCAGGCCAGGAGGACAAAGCCTTGGCAGCCGGAGCTGCGGCTGAGAGAGCCGTCGATGGGGGCGGCGACCTCAGCCCCGGCGATCTCGGAAGGGACTGTGTCTTTCACCCTGGCTCCAGCCACACGCCAGGGGCCCGAACCCCAGAAACAGCCCGGCTCCCCCTTAGGCCCTCGCAGGCCCTCTAAACCAGTGTCGGCAAACCCGTTAGTCAGCAGAGCCGCCGTTTGCCCACCACCGCTCTGAACTGCGGCTTCGGGAGGGCTAGGCCTCCACAGTCTGCTCGCTGGGGGACCGGCCGCGTCACACCCAGCACCCCGAGGAGGCGAGGTCCACGCCCCACCCTCGCCACACGCGCAGCCCACCCCACCCAGAGGTCAGGCCCCATTCCAGGCCCGGCACACGCCGCTGTCGTGGGCTCCATCCCCGGCTCCATCAACTCTTCTCTCTCTTCATTTATGTCTCCCTCTCCCCTCCCTTCCTCTCCGGGACCAATAAAACGCATCAAAAAGGGACCCCCGTGAGCAGGCGAGGCAGGGCATGGGATTCTGGGCAAAGCCAGTGCCAGGGCCGGCGGCCCCCAGCCCTCGCCCGCGGCCACACGAGCCTGGGGGCTGAGTGTCGAGCGATGAACCAGGAAGTCAGGGTTCGATTCCTGGTCAGGGCACAGGCCCGGGTTTCAGGCTCCATCCTCTGGGGCGGGGGGGGGGGAGGGAAGAGGGCGTGCAGGAGGCAGCCGGTCCGTGATTCTCTCTCATCATGGATGCTTCTCTGTCCTTCCATCTCCCTTCCTCTCTGAGATCAATAATAAAAAAAATTTTTTTAAAGAATACTGGCCAGAACTGGTGTGGCTCAGTGGATAGAGCGTCAGCCTGCAGACTGAAGGGTCCCGGGTTTGATTCTGGTCAAGGGCATGTACCTTGGCTGCAGGCACATCCCCAGTGTGTGTGTGTATGTGTGTGCAGGAGGCAGCAAGGTCACCTGTCAGTCATCGGCAAGGTCACCTGTCATCTGCAAGGTCACCTGTCAGTCATCTGCAAGGTCACCTGTCATCTGCAAGCATATGTCATTGGCAAGGTCACCTGTCATCTGCAAGGTCACCTGTCATCAGCAAGGTCACCTGTCAGTCATCTGCAAGGTCACCTGTCATCTGCAAGGTTTCTCTCTCATCGATGTTTCTGACTTTCTATCCCTCTCCCTTCCTCTCTGTGAAAATCAATAAAATATATTTTAATAAAAAGAATACTGGCGCCAAGACCGGTTTGGCTCAGTGGATAGAGCGTCGGACTGTGGACTGAAGGGTCCTGGGTTTGATTCTGGCAAGGGCATGTACCTAGGCTGCGGGCACATCCCCAGTAGGGGGTGTGCAAGAGGCAGCTGATCGATGTTTCTCTCTCATCGATGTTTCTGACTTTCTATCCCTCTCCCTTTCTGCTCTGTGAAAAATCAATAAAATATATTTTTTAAAAAAAAGAATACTGGCAGTGTCCTCCAGGGGGCAGTGGCTGCTCACTGCAGGGGGAGGTGGGAGGGACTGGGCTGGAAGGCGGGGGTCGGAGTCTCCAGCAGGGGCAGTGTCTGGGGTGAACGGATGGCTCCGGAATCAGGGGACCTGGGGTCAGGCTCTCCTTGGGCCCTCGGTGAGAGATGTGGGAGAAATGATCTCCCTCCTGCGTTTCGAACCCGGGTCACCCTCACCTCCTCGTACACCCGCTGTGCGAGTGGCAGCTTCCTTACGATGCCCGGACCCCCTCCGGCTTGGGGAGCGCGTGGGGTCCGGGCCGGATGTAACCCCAGTGTGTCTCAGAGGGCAGGAACCGAGGGGTCCCCCATCTACCTGTCCCCTGAAGCCCAGCCCCGCCTCTCCTCCTGCCCCAACCACCGCCCGTCACCCCAGACCGGGTCCCACCGCTGTCCTCCCAGACCAGTGATCGGCAAACTGCAGCTCGAGAGCCGCACGCGGCTGAGCCTCGGTTTGCCGCTCTGTTGACGAAGGAGTTTGCTGACCACTGGGAGAGGGTCTTAACCACAAGAAACAACAACAGCCTGTAACTCCTGGAATGGAGAGAGAGTCTGGGTCAGGGGTCGGCAAACTCCTTCGTCAACAGAGCGGCAAACTCCGGCTCAGAGCCGCGTGTGGCTCGCGAGCTGCATATACGACCGACCGCCGTGCCCCAGACCGTCTTGCGAAGGCCCCTCTTCCTGTTTACGTCGTCTGGGGAGACATGACCCTTTGCACACCCTGCAGGCGCGACCTCTGGCTTCCTTTCTCCACGACCGCTGCTTCCACTTGACCTTGAGATGGCCGGGCTCCCACTGCCCCGCCCCTCCCCCCAGGCCTTGGCCGTCTCAGGTCGGACCTCGGCTCCCGGCACCGGTCAGCGTCCCGCTCGAGGGCAGATACCCTCTGGCCTGCGTCCAAAATCCCGAGCCCACGAGGATGACCACAGGACGTACTTCACCCCGAAACGTGCCTGTGTCCTGAGCCCCCGCCACGCACAGGCCGCCAGGAGGACTCAGCAGCCCACGGCGGCGGGGAGGAAGCGGGCATCTGCTGGGTCCCAACGCAGAGCAAACAGCCTTGTTTCCCCGGGGAGGGGGGGGCGGGGAGTCTGACGACACAGCCGCTATTTCAGGATCCTCTGGACTCGGTCCAAGCGGCTCAGGGTCAGGAGCGCTGCCCCTTCGGCGCGGGGCGGGGCGCCGGTGCTGTGACGAGGAGGGGGGACAGACGGGGAGGCAGCCCTGCAGCTCAGCCCAGGGGAGGGAGGGGGGAGGGAGCGGTATCCAGACCTGAGCAGGCGCTGTGGCCACTGGGCCGGGTCCCCGTCTGTCCGCGGGCTGCGGGCCCCGCTTCTCCCCCCGCCCCCTGCCCCCCGTCAGTGAGCAGAGGGCAGAAAGCACTGCCTGCCAGTCCCGGACCCCCGCCCACAGCCCCCTGCGGCCAGGGTCAACCCCCAAATCGGAAACGCACGCCCATAGGAACCCGCACCGCCCGGCCCATCGCCGCAGCCGCCGCCGCTGCCGAGGGGAGCAGCCCAGGAGCCCGAAGGGGAGGACGCACAGCCCGAGGGCCGCCCGCGGGAGACTGTGGGCTGAGGCGCCCGAGGGACCCCGAGGACCACGTGAGACCAGCCGACCGTGACTGCTACACAGACACGGTGCCACCGAGTCATGTACGTTCGCCAAGGCCCACAGAATTCGCCCACCAGCGTGAGCCCCGATGGAAATGCCTGGACCGGACGGCGCCCCCGGCAGGCATAGCGGGGTCCCTGCCTCCGTGTCCTCAGGCGGTGACTGACACCCTAATCTAACCGCACCCCCTCATCACAGAGGCGCTAGCCCTCCAGACTCTCTCTGAAACACAACCCACACCCCTGAGGTCCTGGCGCGGAGGAAGAGCGGGAGGGAGGGAGGGAGGAAAGAGGAAAGGAGGAAAGAGGAAGGGAGGGAGGGAGGGGAAGAAAGAAGGAGGGAGGAAGGAATGGGGAAGGAAAGAGGAAGGGAGGAAGGGAAGGAGAAAGGAGGGAGGAACGAGGGGAGGGAGGGGAAGAAAGAAGGAGGGAAAGAGAATGCAGGGAGGAAAGAGGGAGGGAGAAGAGAGGAGAGAGGGAGGAGCGAGGGGAGGGGAGCAGAAGAGGAAGGGAGGGAGGGAAGGGGAGGAGGGAGAGAGGGAGGGAGAAAGGAAGGAGGGAGGGAAGGAGGAGAGGGAGGAGCGAGGGGAGGGGAGGAGGAAGGGAGGGAGGAGCAAGGGGAGGGGGGAAAGGGAGAGAGAAGGGAGGGAGGGAGGGAGGGAGGGAGGGAGGAGGGAATGAGGAAGAGAAGGAGGAGGAAGGGAGGGAGGGAGGAGGAAAGGAAGGAGGGAGGAGGGAGGAGGGAATGAGGAAGGGAAGGAGGAGGAAGGGAGGGAGGGAGGAGGAAAGGAAGGAGGGAGGAGGGAGGAGGGAATGAGGAAGGGAAGAGGAGGAAGGCAGGGAGGGGAGGAGGGAGGGACGGAGGGAGGGACGGAGGGAAGAGGGAATGAGGAAGGGAAGAGGAAGGAAGGAAGAGGAGGAGGAGGGGAGGAGGCAGGCAGGGAGGGGCTCGGCTCTCATCCTCGCACAGAGACAGGCCACACGCGGCTCACAGGGCAGGAGGACAGACAATGGACAAAGAGGACCCACAGACTCCAGAGGACCCGGCTGGCCGGGCTGCCGGCCCTGTCCGGCCCGAACGGATTCGGGGGGGACACGCTCCGCGAGGCCCCGTGTGCCTGCGGGTGAGCAGCCTGTCACTGCGCCTGGCGCCCACCTGCACCCCGAACGGGCCTGGGAGCGGGACAGGAAATGCCTGGGGACTGGGGGGGGAAGCCACGACCCCCGCCCCCCACCCCCATCCAGCTGCAGGCGGCACCCTGGCAAATAGCAGGCGGCTGCGGG
The DNA here is from genome assembly GCA_027563665.1 of Antrozous pallidus. Lineage (NCBI taxonomy): Eukaryota > Metazoa > Chordata > Mammalia > Chiroptera > Vespertilionidae > Antrozous > Antrozous pallidus. The sequence continues at coordinate 72,345,366 of CM050523.1, forward strand.
GCCGGCCCCAGAGTCCTCAGCAAGCCCAGCTCCAGCTGCTGCTGGGGGGCTGGGGGGGCACCACATCCTTCGCCAGCGGCCTTGGGGGACTCCCAGCGAGGGCTGTGCTGCGGCCTGAAGACACCCGGGTCTGGCGGGGGGTGGGGGGGAATCTGCGAATCCACCCGCCCCCCTCGGAGCTGGGGCAGCACCTCCAGGGCAGAGCCAGCCCCAAACGCGGGAAATGTCCCCCGGACCCAGGACCCCGCCCGTCCCGCCGTCCCCATGCGGAGACCCTCATTCCTGAGACACACAGCGGGGGCGCCCTTCCCCAAAGCGACCCAGAGCCCCACACCCCAGCTTCTTAAAATCCACCTCAGAGCCGAAGCCGGTATGGCTCGGTGGATAGAGCACCGGCCTGTGGACTGAAGGGTCCTGGGTTCGATTCCAGTCAAGGGCATGCACCTTGGCTGCGGGCATATCCCCAGTGGAGGGTGTGCAGGAGGCAGCTGATCGATGTTTCATCAATGTTTCTAATTCTATCCCTCTCCCTTCCTCTCTGTAAACAATCAATGAAATATATTTTTTAAAAAACTGACCTCAGAGAGGAAGGGGGGGTGGTGGGGGGAGAGAGATGGAAACACCAATGACCAGAGAGTCACTGCCTCCTGCATGCCCCACACGCGCCCGAGCCGGCAGCCCGAGGCTGTTCCCTGACCGGGAATCGAACCCTGACCTCCTGGCTCACCACTGAGCCACACTGCTAGGCCCCACACAGGAGCCGTAACTGTCTCTGCAGTGTCTGCATCCTGGCTGCCCCCCCACACCGGCCAGCCCAGCCCGGCCGCTTGGGAACTAGCTGCAGGGGAGCCCCGGAAAGACCCAGCACACGGGCCTCCAAGTCAGGACCTCTGCTTCCCTCGCCTCAGCCACTCGTCCACGCCCGCACCCCAGCCACGCGTCCACGTCCACACCCCAGCCACGCGTCCACACCCGCACCCAGCCACGTGTCCACGTCCACACCCCAGCCATGAGTCCACACACGCACCCAGCCACGTGTCCACGCCCTGCACCCCGGCCACGCGTCCACGCCTGCACCCAGCCACGCGTCCACGTCCACACCCAAGCCACGCGTCCACGTCCACACCCCCTGTGGGAGGGCACACCCGACAGGCACGCGGGGGATACCGAGGCCCCATCTGTCTTTCCGGGCTGGGGGGACCCACGAGCAGAAGACAGAACCATTGTCGGGGGGGGGGTGACCAGGAACTGCCACAAACGCGGGGAATGTCCCCCTCGGACCCAGGACCTCGCCCATCCCGCCGTCCCCATGTGGAGACCCGCAGGAGACAGAACACAAACAGAACTTACTCAGAATCAGTTCCGACATGGTGGCCGGGACACCGGCGCCGACACGGAGCGTTAACGGAGGGTTTTCACAGCCCGGCTGGCGGCGAAGGGCTGAGCGCAGCCTGTGAACCAGGTCAGGGTTCGAGCCCCCGTCGGGGCGCACGCCGGGGTGCGGGCTCAGTCCCCAGTGGGGCGTGCAGGATGCAGCCGATCAGTGCTTCTCTCCCATCCCTGGTGTTTCTCTCTCTCTCTCTCTCTCTCTCTCTCTCTCTCCCTTTCTCTCTGGAGTCATAAAAATACATTTAAAAATAATAATTTTTTATAAAAAGGATAGCCCCGATCGGTGTGGCTCAGCGGTTAGAGCGTCGGCCTGCGGACTGAGGGGTCCCGGGTTCGATTCCGGTCAAGGGCATGGACCTTGGTGGTGGGCACATCCCCAGTGGGGGGTGTGCAGGAGGCAGCCGATCGATGTGTCTCTCTCATCGACGTTTCTAGCTCTCTCTCCCTCTCCCTTCCTCTCTGTGAAAATCAATAACATAGATTTAAAATAAAAAAATAAAATAAATAGAAAAAGGACATTCACTCAGAGGAGCACCCGGGGAAGACGCAGGCTCTCCGCAGCCCCAGCTCCTTTGTCTCCGGAGCGGGGAGCTCTGCCCAAACCCCCCACCACACCCCAGGGACTGGCCCCTGATCCGCTGACGCAACCGCCCCCAGGAAAGCAGACGCGGCCTCACCTCATGGCGGGGAAACGCCCCCCTGGAGCAGGTGTGCCCGGCTGGAAGCATCCCCATGGGGACCCCCTAATCAGGGCCCTGGGGAGGCAGCGATTTCCAGCCAGGGCACAGCAGGGCTCATTGCCCGGCCTCCGTGGGGGTCCCTCCTGGGGAGTCCCTCCTGGGGAGTCCCTCCTGGGGAGTCCCTGTGCGTGCCGCCCTGCGTGGCGGGGCCCCGAAGGGAGCGGCCCCGGAAGTCTGTCTCAGGGCAGGACGGAGCCACGGACTCAATAATGGGTCTCTTGGGACACATTCTCTCTCTCTCTCTTTTTTTAAAATATGTTTTATTGATTTTTACAGGGGGGAAGAGAAGGGACAGAGTTAGAAACATCGATGAGAGGGAAACATCCATCAGCCGCCTCCTGCACACCCCCCACTGGGGACGTGCCCGCAGCCCAGGTCCGTGCCCTTGACCGGAATCGAACCCGGGACCCTCCAGTCCGCAGGCCGACGCTCTACTCACTGAGCCGCACCGGTTTCGGCTGCCACGTTGGGTTTTATGGTTTTAACCCCGAGGCGTGCCAGGTTTCCAACGGCGGCTCTTCTTCCCGGGACGGTCACATGACCTCCCCTTCCCCACGCCGCGTCCCCTGGGGGACCCTCCGGCCCGAAACCCCTCTGGCGGGCACCCCCAGGACGGGGTGAGCTTGTCCGACAGCCGGGCGTTGTCTGTTCTCCCCCCCAACACACACGTATCTGGTGGACATCTGGGTTCTATTTGCTCGTATTTTGGTTTACATTCCTGTTTCTTTACTCATGAGGGAGGTTAGCCTGTTATTTTTCTCTAACTGCTTTCGTCTGATTTCGAGGGAGCCCCCGCCCCCCACTTTTATGCCCTTTCCCCACTCCTCGCAGGATTCCGCGTCTGCTGGGAACGGCCGCCCCAGGAACCTGGCAGGGTTCTTCTCTGGGAGGTTTCTCTTCACTGGGGCATCTCAAGGTTCGTGAAGCGACTGGGACTCCTCCTTCTTTGTGGGTCTGTTTTCTTTCTTTTTAAAAAATATATTTCTTTCTATTGATGTTTTACAGAGAGGGAGGGAGAGGGATAGAGAGGTAGAAACATCCATGAGAGAGAAACATCGATCAGCTGCCTCCTGCACTCCCCCTACTGGGGATGTGCCCACAGCCAAGGTCCATGCCCTTGACCGGAACCGAACCCGGGACCCTTCAGTCCGCAGGCCGACGCTCTAGCCACTGAGCCAAACCGGTCAGGGCTGAGATTATTATTTTCTTAAAAACATATTTTATTGATTTTTTTTTACAAAGTGGAATGGAGAGGGATAGAGAGCTAGAAACATCAATGAGAGAGAGACATCAGTCAGCTGCCTCCTGCACACCCCACCACTGGGGATGTGCCCGCAGCCAAGGTAGATGCCCTTGACCGGAATCGAACCCGGGACCCTTCAGTCTGCAAGCCAACGCTCTATCCACAGACCCACACCACTTTCGGCGCACGAGTCTGTTTTCTTAAACTGCCGTTTTCCCGGGGAACAGACTCCTGGTTTCCTCGGTGATGAGTGAAAACTGGCACAAAGCGGCCCCCTTAGGTGTGAGTCTCCGAGGCCCCCACATCGATCTGTGGCTGCCCCTCGGGGGTGGGGGGGGCAGCGCACAGGCAGCGCCCCTCACCCGTCCGGCCTCCCGCTCAGGGAAGGGTTCCTGCGTTCTCGAGCTCTCGGGGCAGGAAGTGGCCAAGCCGGGACCCCTCCGTCCCCCAAATGCCCACGCTGGTCTGGCCCCACCGCCCCACGGCGCCCCTCATTGGCTTCCTGCGGCCAAACTGAAAAACGGGCCAAGGATTTGAGTGGACACTTTTCCAAAGCAGACAGACAGACAGACAGACAGACAGGCGGCCCCGGTGGGTGAAGAGAGGCTCATCCTCACGCATCATCAGGAAGACGCCGATCAGAGCCGCACGCGGCACCGCCTCACCCCCATCGGGAGGACCGTCATGGTGACAGGACTTGGAACATCTGTGCCGGCGAGGCTGGGGCGGGCGGGCACCGCCCGGCGTTCCCTCAGACGGTTAGCCGCGGCAGCACCGCCGGCCCGTGGCCCCTCTGGGGGGACGTAAGGAAGGGAGCCCACTAACGGGAACGGGGTCTGGGCCAGGGCCAGTGCAGCCTCCGTCACAGCAGCCAAGAGCGGACACGCCCAGCGCCAGTGGACGGAGGGGCGTGTTTCCATCGGGTGCTGCTGATCGGCCGGGAAGGAGCAGGACCCGCTGCCACCTGCCCTCCAGGACACCCCGGGGGTCTGGGCCCGGGAGTGGCCTCCGACTCTTCTCGGGGCTCCTGGGCGTCTGCGCAGACGGGCTGAGACCGTGCCCGCCTTCACGGTGCCCCGGCCGCGGCTCAGACGCTCCTCCCCGCGCAGCCGCCACGGGTCTCGGTGGTGAGAGTGAGGGGTGCGCTCACACCCAGCCCCCCTCGCCTCGGGGTGGCCGTGTCCTGCGCTCACATCCTCCGCGGTTCCCGTCGGTCCGAGAAAGGCACGAGGCAGAGACCGGCCGTCTCCGCATTCTCCCTCCCGGCCCAAGTGCACAGCCTAGCAGATCGCAGGTGACCTTAACGATGACTGACAGGTGACCTTTCAGATGATGGGAGAACTTGCAGATGACTGACAGGTGACCTTGCTGATGACAGGTGACCTTGCCGATGACATATGCTTGCAGATGACAGGTGACCTTGCTGATGACAGGTGACCTTGCAGATGACTGACAGGTGACCTTGCAGGTGACAGGTGACCTTGCAGATGACAGGTGACCTTGCCGATGATTGACAGGTGACTTGCAGATGATAGATGACCTTGCAGATGACTGACAGGTGACCTTGCAGATGACATGTGACCTTGCCGATGACAGGTGACCTTGGCGATGACTGACAGGTGACCTTGCAGGTGACAGGTGACCTTGCAGATGACAGGTGACCTTGCCGATGATTGACAGGTGACTTGCAGATGATAGATGACCTTGCAGATGACTGACAGGTGACCTTGCAGATGACATGTGACCTTGCCGATGACAGGTGACCTTGGCGATGACTGACAGGTGACCTTGCCGATGACAGGTGTGCAGTGAATGTCCGCCGCCCCGTGTGTCTGCGACATCACCGTGTCCCAGGGAGCCGGTCCTCTCCGGCCTCCTGCCTGCGGCCTCCCTGCCGTCCAGCGGGCCTGGGGACACTGCGGCTCCGGCTCCCGGGGCGAGAGGGTGGAGCCCCGCCCAGCACACACAGAATGACGGGTGCGCAGACCCAACGGAAAAGGAACAGGAAGGTAAAGTGAAGACAGAACCTGCACCAGAGACACACGAGGTTCCCACGCTTCACGTCCCCGCCCCCTGCGGCCAGCACCTCAGAGCGGCCCGGGGAGATCGGAGAGTGTCCGGCCGAGCCCCTCGCCGCTCCAGGCCGGGAGCCGAGCGGGTGCTGACTGTTTCTGTCTGGTGGGAGCGAACGCCCTGAGCTGCAGGCGCCGGGCCCGGGGCTGAGCCAGGCCAAGGCCCCAGATTCACCGAGGATCGCTTCTGGTTTGTTGTTTTCCTCGTCACGGTCTCCGCGCGAAGAAAACAAAACACAGCTCTGTCTCAGACGGCCTCCTAAGCCTCCGCGCCGAGGCTCCGTCCGGCTCCCGTCCGGCTCCCGTCCCGGGTGCAGGCGAGGCAGAGGCAGTTAGGGGTGATTAGGAGCCATCAGGCTAGTAGGGGTGCAGTTAGGGGCAATCATGCAGGTAGGCAGAGGGGTTAGGGGCGATCAGAGGCGATCAGGCTGTCAGGGAGCAGTTAGGGGCAATCATGCAGGCAGGCAGAGGGGTTAGGGGCGATCAGAGGCGATCAGGCTGGCAGGGAGCAGTTAGGGGCGATCATGCAGGCAGGCAGAGGGGTTAGGGGCGATCAGAGGCGATCAGGCTGGCAGGGAGCAGTTAGGGACGATCAGGCAGGCAGACAGAGTGGTTGGGGGCGAACAGGCAGGCAGGGAGGTGAGGGGGTAGGAGCCAGCAGTCATGGATTTCGAGAAGCAGTAGGACATACCCCAAGGGGCCCCGGATTGGAGAGGATGCAGACTGGGCTGAGGGACCCCATTCCCCGCCCGTGTACAAATTCCTGCACCGGGCCTCGAATATAAAAATAAAAATAAGAAACACAGTCCTGCGGCCTCACTTAGCCCCGGCCTGGCTTCCCTCAGACCTGCAGCAGCAATCCGTGTCCCCAGTGCACCCCTCCACCCTTCCCTCCAAACCCACACCGGCTGGGCATGCTGCCACAGCCGCCAGACCCACATGGCATTTCACCGCGATTGCCAAAGCCACCCCTGAGCTGCCGGCGCGGAGCCAACGCCCAGCTCCCGGCCCTCGCTCACCGGCCCATCTGGACACAGCTCCTCAGCCCGCCCACCCTGGAGCAGTTTCCTGCCCCCTCACCCCGTCTCCCCCTCCCCCCCCCGCCCCGCCACAGCCACACACTCGGCACCCCCGCCTCTTGTCTGTTCCTCCGGGGTCTCCTCCGCTGGCTTTGCCTCTGGACCTCAGGAAGCTGGCCAGCACCCCCTTTTCCTTCTGCTGGGATCTTATCTCGTCTCCCCCTTTAAACGTCACCCAAGACGCCCCCTGCGTCCAGGCCCAACCGCTGTCTCCAGCGCACGTGTGGGTACACCACCACACGGCCGCTCCGTCGTCTCAAACGCGGCGTGTTCAAAACGGGGCTTCCGCACACAGAACCCCAAACTATAGGAATCCAAAGAGGACCCCACCAAGACACCTCATAATTGAAATGCCAAGAGCAAAAGACAAAGAGAGAATATTAAAAGCAGCAAGAGAAAAACAGATGGTCACCTATAAGGGAGCACCCATACGATTGTCAGCGGATTTCTCAACAGAAACGATGCAGGCCAGACGGGAGTGGCAAGAAATATTCAAAATAATGAATAGCAAGAATCTACAACCAAGATTACTCTATGCAGCAAAGCTATCATTCAGAATTGAAGATCAGATAAAGTGCTTCGCAGATAAAAAAAAAGCTAAAGGAGTTCATCACCACCAAACCAATATTATATGAAATGCTGAAAGATATTCTTTAAGAAGAGGAAGACGAAAAAGATAAAAGTGTAAATTAGGAACAACAAATACACATCTATCAACAAATGAATCTAAAAACCAAGTGAATTAATAAGCTGATGAACAGGATAAACTGGTGAATGTAACAGAATCACGGACATAGAGAGGGAATGGACTGACAATTCTTGGGGAGAAAAGGGGTGTGGGAAGTGTAGCAAGAGACTGGACAAAAATCATGCAACTATGGGAGAGGACAGTGGAGGGGGGTGAGGGCGGAGGGTGGGATGGGTACCGGGTGGAGGGGAGCTATAGGGTGAAAAAAATAGGGGGGGAACAATGTAATTAATAAACTGAACAATAAAGATAAAAACATAAAATAAAATAAACGGGGCGCCTAAACCGCCTCCACCTGAACCGTCTCCACCTGTGGACCTGCCCACCTCAGGCGGCGACAGCTTCTTCAAAGGAAACCCCTGGCACCACCTCCACCTCCCCCCCCCACGCCGCCATCTGCCGGTAGCTCTTCCTCCCACGCGGCCATCTGCAGGAGCCGGGGCTGGTCCGCAGAGGCACCGGAACGGGCCACACTCGCCGCTGCCCGCCCGGCGTGCAGGGGAGCAGGCCCGCTCTGAATGGCCCGGGCGTCAATGAGCCAAACCCATCACTGCCTCCCTAACAGAGAGACGTGGACAGGGAAATGCAGGAGGCTGGTTCCCCTCCATCTCTCTGAAAGGTCCCAGCTAATCACTCACTGTTCAGTGGAGACATTGGTCCTTGAAGCAGCCTGCACCTGTTTAGTCTTATGTAAATTCTTGCTGATTGGCTATTATTGGAATTTCCTGCCTAAAGGATATGGGTGTATCCCATAGTCTTAATAAAAAGGGATAGCTAAGGCCAGAGCTGGGTAGTCCTCCCCCTAGAGGTGGACTCCTGCCTGGCCCCCAATATTCCCAAATTTATGCTTTTCTAATTTCCTTCATTTGTGTGCGGCCTCCTCCAGATCCCGAACGCTGAACCGGAACCCTGGACCACACCGGACGTGAAAGGGGTTCCCACATCAATGGAGCCCCCCAATGGACTCTAACTGTCCTCTGACCCCCTTCCCCCCTCCTCCCCACCTGCACTATCACCAACACAGAGGACCAGGCGAGCCCATGAGAGTGGGTGCAAATCCATCCTCCTGTGCTTCAGCCCTGCGACCACTTCCCATCGCAAAACCACGGCTCCACCCAGGAATCGCCAAGGCCAGGTAAGGGGTTCCTGGGAGCCCTCAAGACATGCCCGCCTAAGCTCACTGCTCCCACGTCCCCCCAACCCCCACCCCGCACCCGACGCTGCCCCGCCCACTCTCTGGTGTGGTGGGGCCACTGCTGCCCCCTGCCTTCTCCTCCCTGCAACCCTCCTGCTCCCCACACTCAATAGCGACTCCCAGCTTCGCACACCCCTTGCATCCACGGTCCACGTCGCCTTCCCAGCGAGACCCCCCGCCCCTCCAAACGCCGTCCCTTTCCTTCCTCCACGATGTCCACGGACACAGCGTGTCACCCGCTGCACGCTGCTGTGGAATCGGCCTGTCCCTCCCTGCCAGCCCCCCCCCCCCCCATGCCAGGGGCAGGGCTTCTGTCTGTGTCCCTGGATTCCGAGTCAGAGGAGCGCCCGCACAGCCAGCAGCCCAGCCCGCAGGCTCTCCATGAACGAAGGAGCTGGTCAGGCCCCAGACGCCCCCTCTGGCCCTCCTACCCTGCTCCCCGGCCTCCAGCACACGGCATTGCACCCCCAGGTCTCTGGCTCGCGGCACCCTGCTCCCGGGTGTGGAGGGCCCCCAGGGAAGACACCTGAGCAGTCTTTCAATCAGCGTCAGCTGAATCCGAGGCGCCAGGCAGAGCCGCGTCTTGGAACCATATCCGCCAAGAAGGCTGGATGCGTCATCAGTACTGACTCTGAACTTTGCTCCAGGTGTCGGGGAGAGCGGGCCTGAGATGTAGATTCAGCCGAGCCCCGGGAATGAGGCAGAGCCTGCGCCTCGGAGCCTGACCCGCCGCTCGCTCTCCGGGCGGAGTCTGCCTCGTAGCTGCCGCTGAACCCCAAGCCCCGACTCAACAGCCCCGGGGCTCCCTGTGAGCCAGCGGCCACAGCCTTCCGTGTAGGGCTTCGCACGCGTGATCCGTGCACCATGCAGATGAATGGAGGTCTTGTCCGGCCCCATAAAGCTGCCTCTGTTCTAGGGCCTGCACAGCAACGGCCTGCACACGGGACACAGAGGCCCTCAGTCCCGCTTCCCCGTGGCCCTGCCCAGCGACTCCGCATCTGCCTGCTCCGGGGGGGGGGGGTGGTGGGGTGGTGGGGGACACACACACACTGACGGGGACCGAGCTCTTTGTCAGACAGCAGCCGAGGAGCGCATTGGCCAGCTCACCGGCCCCCAGTTCACAGCCTGAGCTGCTTTCCCGTTCTCGCGTGGTGATGAGCGCATGTGGCTGATGCTACCATCGCCGGAGGCAGAGAAATGACGCTCGAAAGTGAATCTGACTGGGAGGCGGGGGAGCATCCATTTTCTGTAAAAACTGCTGTTTGACATGTTATCCCTGCGATGTGGCTTCTGTGGATGCGTGCTTGCTTAAATGATAAGGAAAATAAGACGACCCCCACTCCAGAGAGGCCATTGAACCTTCCCCGGACGAAGTTGTCAGGGCTGGCACCAGGCCTTTGGTTGAGGTCTCCAGGCCCCCCCAGCACACAGGGGCTCTTTAAGAACTTGCAAAGTACAGGAAACCGATCATTGTCTCACTCGTTAGTAAGATGTGGACAAGGAACCCGAAAGGCTGGTCGACCTTGAAGCTCTGAGAGGTCAGAGCCGACCACTCCCAGTCTAATGGAGACAAGGACAGCTGCAACTTCCCACCAAATAATCATGTCAGTCCTTACTGATAAGATAATCTGCTTATTGCCTGCCTCAGGGCAACGGGTGTGTCCCAGACCTGAATAAAAAGAATGCCAAGGCCAAAGCTAAGCGTAGTCCTCCCACTAGAGGTGGCTGCCGCCTGGCCCCCCAATATTCCCAAATTCATATTGTTCTAGTCTCTTTTCATTTGTGGGCGGCTTTCCCCAGAACCTGATCCCTGACCCCGGAACCCTGAACCACGCGGGACGCGAGAGGGGCTCCCACACATGGGAGCACCCGTCTTCTATAAAAACTGCTGTTTGACATGTTATCCCAGCGATGTGGCTTCTGGAGATGCGTGCTTGCTTACATGATAAGGAACATAGGACGGCTCCCACTCCAGAGAGGCCATTAACCTTCCCCGGACGAAGTTATCAGGGCTGGCACCAGGCCAGGCCTGTGGGTGAGGTCTCCAGGCCCCCCAGCACACGGGGGCTCTTTAACAACTTGCTAAAGACCGAAGCCGGTTTGGCTCAGTGGACAGAGCCTCAGCCTGGGGACTTGGGGGGGTCCCGGTTCAATTCCAGTCAAGGGCATGGACCTTGGTTGCAGGCACATCCCCAGTAGGTGGTGTGCAGGAGGCAGCTGGTTGATGGTTCTCTCTCATTGATGTTTCTAGCTCTCTATCCCTCCCCTTCCTCTCTGTAAAAAAAATCAGTAAAAAATATATATATATTTTAAAACAAAACACAAAAATGGGACTTGTCCAGGAACCACTCGCTGGAAAATCGCGGGGAAACCCTCAAACATCTGGAGGGAAAGCAGCACATCTGTACGTAACCACGGTAACCACGGGCCAAAGGGTGTGTTCTCCAGGGAGCTGGGGAACATGTGACCTCGGGAAATAACAATGCGGTGGCCGAGAAACGGGAGCAGGCGGCCAAAGGCACGTCTCGGAAGAGAAGGAAGATCTGAGGTCAACGCCCCGAGCTGCCCGGTCGGGAAACTGAGCCAGAAGAGCCACGTCCGTCCACAGCACGGGAGGAACAGCCACGCGCACCGGGAGCAGAATCGGCGACGTGTGGCAGGCGGGCAAGCGCGAGGTGCCGGCAGAGCCCAGGGCTGGTTCTGGAAGAGACGGGTAACCCCGACACCGACACCGCGGGCGGCGATGGCAGCCCGGGGCCTGAGCCCGCCGGGAGAAGGTCTCGTGAAGCTCCGCCCACGGCCACGGTCTGCCGTGTCTCCGCCAGCATCGCCACAGCCCCGGGCATGCTCGCTGGGAACGGAGAAAGCCTCCGTCCGAGGGGAAAGGGCAGCAAGCTGGGGCGACGGCGTGGTTCCGTGCAGCCCTCTCTCCCCCCGCGTGGCCGCTCAGCCACGGAGAACAGTGACGCTCTTGGTGGGGCCCACGCTTCCCATCCTTGGGGAACGGAGGGCCGGGTGTATCCGACCAGGAAATGGCTTCCAGATGGCATCTGAGCGCCAGGCAGCGTCGGTCCGAATTCCCAGAGCCTCCCTTCCCTCCGCTCCCCACATCTGGTACCTAGCTGCCTCCCGCCCCCCCAACTCCAGGGCGACCCGCGCATCTGCCCCGGAGAGGCCTTCAACGTTCCTGCTTCCGTGTCCTCCGGCCTTCCGTGTGTTTCTAAATATATTTTATTGATTTTTCACAGAGAGGAAAGGGAAAGGGACAGAGAGTCAGAAACATCGATGGGAGAGAAACATCGATCGGCTGCCTCCTGCACACCCCCTACTGGGGATGTGCCCGCAGCCGAGGAACATGCCCTTGACCGGAATCGAACCCGGGACCCTTCAGTCCGCAGGCCGACGCTCTATCCACGGAGCGGAACCGGTCAGGGCCCTTCAACGTTTTTAAAGACTTTTTATGTACCGACTCCTCGGAGGAGCCCCGAAGAAGGAAGTCTCCCTAGAGCTGTTCCCACTTTCTAGATGGACAAAATGGGGGCACCGACAGGTTAAAGGTCTCGGCCGCCTCTGGGATGGGGTCTGAGGTCTCGTGGCCGTCCGTCAGCTCGGATCGTGACCGCAGCCACGAAGCTCCACGCTGTTACAGAAAACCAGAGGAGACGCAACGCTCAGAGAGATGGAGTGACATTTATTACGCGCGCGCCGGTCCAGAGGAAAACGTCTCTCACATGCTGGGCCCCCCGCCTGGAGGAATTTTCCCTGTTTATATGTTTCCACCTTCTTTGTCTCCCAAACACGGGGTGTTTCTGGCCTCTTTTGCAGGTTCTTAAAGAGCCCCTCTGTGCTGGGGGGGCCTGGAGACCTCACCCACAGGCCTGGCCTGGTGCCAGCCCGGATAATTTTGTCCGGGGAAGGTGAATGGCCTCTCTGGAGTGGGAGTCGTCTCATGTTCCTTATCGTGTAAGCAAGCACGCACCCGCAGAAGCCAAACAGCGGGGCTGACGTGTCAGACAGCAGTTTTTACGGAAGGTGGATGTCTCTGCGTGAGGTGGCCCGGCCGTGGCAAGATCACACAGCCCCAGGCTGATGGGGCTGTCCCTGCTTGGGTTTGGGGTTTGCAGGGCCCAGGTTTGGGGTTTCCCTCCCCGGAGAAAACTCGGGCCCTCGCTCGGTGGCCCTGGTGTGTTTATTGATAAGCGGAGGGCTTCCTCTTTGCCAATTACTCACCTCCTAGGAGCCCTGCGCAGCCAAACGCCTGGGAGACACAGGCCCACTTCCTGTTGGAATATCTGTTGTAGCTTATCTTCCCTAATAACAGACACGTACATCGACCGTACCTCCGCCACACCCGTAGCCAATCAGCGAGAGTATGCAAATGAACCCAACAAAGACGGCGGTGAATTGGCCTACAGAGGCACCCAGCGCCTGTGTCCCGGGAATATCCTGCCCCCCCGGGTCACTGTGAGGTAAGCCATCGGAGCTGAGGGGGCAGGGGCGGAGCCAGCGATCTGAGGGGGCTGAGGGTCCCCTGCCCAGGCCGAAAGCCTCCGGGGCAGAGGCAGCGACAGATCGACCGCAGGGTGCTGGGGGGGTCCCCTGCCCAAAGCCAAAAGTAAGCCATCCGTAGCGGACAGCCCCTGAGGGCCCCCAGTATGTGAGAGGGGGCAGGTTGGGCTGAGGGACCACCTGCCTCCAGTGCACGCATTCCGTGCACCCTCCAGTGCCCAGATTTCGTGCACCGGGCCCCTCGTGGGGGTTGGTGGGCAGCACAAACAAGGAACGCTGTGACTGGCACCCGATGTCTCACCTCCGCACGGGCGGTGGCCACAGAAAACACCTGAGACGCAGCGGGCAAGTCCCGTCCTGGGGCGGATGGTTCCCCGCCGGGCAGCAGGCCTCAGCCCCGCCCTCCCTTCACCAGGCTCAGGAACACACCCACCCCGCGTCCACAAGCTCCAAATCCCTGGGAACCACAGCGTCCGATGAACCTCGTTCCCATGCTGTCCACGGAGGCTGCGTTTTTTTAAAAAGGAGAAGAGCGGTGTGTGCGCACGGCATGCATTTCCTACACATTCACCACCACCACCACCCCCTGGAGCTGCGTTCCCCGCAGAGCGAGATCTGAGGTCCCCGCGCCCCCCCCCCCCCCCCCCCCAGGCAGAGGGGCAGAAGTCGGCATCCAGCGGTCCTGAGGCCCCGCCCCCCGCCCCCAGGCGCTGAAGAGCCGCCCTCCTGCCAAGCCCAGGATTGATGTCGAAAGGCTTCCTTCCTGTCCCGCAGTGGGGGAGATGGGGGGGGGGGGGGGGAGAGCAGCTGCGAACTTCATCTTCCAGCAAATGTTCCTCACTGCGAATCCCACTTAGAAAACAATGACAAACTCACAGGGCCCAGGTGACCACAGAGATTTCTATCTGGCCCCAGAGGAGTGACTGCGCTTGGGGCTGGATGATGTCATAGGTGTCCGGAGCAGCCACGACGGGGTTAAGCCTGGGACTGACCTGCTGGCAGAGCCTCAAACAAGCCCTCGTAGCATCATTAAGCTTGACCTTGTGACCCCCCCCCCCCACCCAGATCCTTCCTGGGTCGCTAATGGGCTGCGGGAGGTGCAGCAAGCACTGCCGAAGCGAATGAAACTCGCAGGAACGGGGTAACTATGGTGACCGCTCCCTTGTTTACTCTGACTTATAAAATGAAGGCTCGGCTTGAGGTCTGGATCTGTCCTGTGGTCTCAGCCAGGAGCAGGAGATCCACCTAGACCCCGTGGCCGGCGAACCGCGGCTCTTTGGCCCCTGGAGGGTGGCTCTTCCACAAAACACCACGGCCTGGGCGAGTCTATGTTGAAGAAGCGGCGTTAGAAGAAGCTTACATTTAAAAAATGTGGCTCTCCGAAGAAATGTCAATCGTCGTCCTGTTGGCATTTGGCTCTGTGGACGAGTGAGTTTGGCGACCACTGGTCTAGACCCAGCTTATTCTCTTTGTCTGTTCTTCATCCTTCGCCACCCCTCCACACCCCCCCCCCCCAGGCTGGCTAACCCATGGCTGTGCTGGCGCGGCACAATACGGCACCGAGAGTACCCTCCAGGGAGACCCACGTGGAACCGAAGTTAAAACATGCACACCCCCTCGCAGCCCCCCTCACCTCGAGGCTTCGTCACAGTCCCCCCAACCCTTCGAGGCTTCCTCATAGCACCCCCACCACCTTCAGGCTTCCTTGCAGCCCGCTATGGCCACCATCAGCTTCTCCCAGGGGTCGGGTCATAAGAGGTCAGAGCCTTTAAGCCCCAACGTGGTGCCTGAGGCAGGGTCTTCTGTGGTCATTGTCTTTCTTAGGAAAGTCTTCTCCCTTTTTATCATTAACTAGTGGCCTTGTGCACAAAATCCGTGCACATTAAAAGGGGATTCATTCGAAGAAATAATTTAATATCGCCATTTGCCCTTTCTCTCTAACAGAAGTGCCAGAGATGAAAGAAGATTAGTAAAATGTATATGAAAACCTTCCTCCTCCTGTCAGAGTCTGGGGCGCACCACGGGGCCCAGAGTCAAGTCCCCGCCCACCCACATGCACCTCAAAATTGCGTGATACCGGGACCCGGCCAGTCTCTGCACCCATTGGGCTAGATCCAGACCCGGCCAGTCCCACCCTTGTCAAATCCTGCTGGGCGGAGGTGTGGTCTGAGGTCCCCCAGCCCAGACTGTGGTGGAGGGTGTACCTTGAGGTCCCCTGTCAAGCCACACCAGGAGGGTGACATGGCCTGAGATCCCTTGTCAAGCCCCATGGGGACGAGGGAGGGCGTAGCCTCAAGTCCCTGCTGATGGCTCCCTAAGACTCCTTATGGGAACTTGGCCTCAGCTGTGGGTGCAGCCATCTTTGTGACGGAGTGATGGTCAATTAGCATATTCCCTCCTTATTAGACAAGATTCTGTTATTTGTTAATCACAGCTGACGTTCCATACTTGATTGGTGTCGGGTGTACAGACAAGTGGTTAGACATTTATATCACTTACAAAACCATCCTTCTTGTCTTTGGAGCTTTGGTTTATATATATACATATATGTATATCACACACATACACACACACACTCACATTCACACACACACACTCACACACAGACACTCACACTCACACACACTCACACACAGACACTCACACTCACACACACTCACACACACACACACACTCACACACACACATACACACACACTCACACATACACACACACTCACACACAGACACTCACACTCACACACACTCACACACACACTCACACACACACATACACACACACTCACACACAGACACACACACACTCACACACAGACACTCACACTCACACACACTCACACACACTCACACACACACATACACACACACTCACACACAGACACTCACACTCACACACACTCACACACACACACACACATACACACACACTCACACACAGAGACACACACACACTCACACACACACACGCACACGGAGTGGCCTTAAAGGTTGAGGCACTGCCCTGGATGGTTGGCCTCAGTGTTCAGATCTTCAGGCTGAAGGGTCCCGGGTTCGATTCTGGCCAAGGACAGTACGTTGGTTGGGGACTGACTCCCGGCCCTCCTCGGGGTCCCGTGCAGGAAGCGACCAGTCCTTGTCCCTCTCACATCAATGTCTCTCTCTGTCTCTCCCCTCCCCCCCCCCTCTCTAAAAAAAACCACAGGGAAAACATCCTCAGGTTTGGATGAACCAAAGGAATAAAAGTTCGAGGCACTGACGCTGGGAATCAAAGACGGGTAAGACCTCACCCTCCCCCTCGCCCCCCCCCCCCCCCCCACCGGCCACATTCACCCCCAGAGAGCGGCCGAGTCACTGCCGGACCTCACTCCGCAGGGAGAGCTGGGGAAGACGGCGCGGACGGCAGCTCGGCTCAGGGATGTTCTGCTTCCGGAGCCGGCACTGGCACCAGCCAGGTCCTAAACACCCCCTCCACCATCTCCGGGCGAACCCACTTCCTGTCGCTGGGCCTTGCATGTCGGGTGACCCCGGGACACGTATGACGACACGCTTACATCGTCCTGGTGCCGAGGTCTCTAACCCTCGGGAGCTAACACACTTCTAGAATCTAAAAACACCCGATCTGCAGCCCCCTTCCTCCCCGCCCACCCCCCCGGGCCTCGGAGCCCCGCCCGCTGTGTCCGGGGGTGACAGGACGCGGGCTCAGGGTCAGGGGTGAAGCTGGAGCAGCTCAGGGGCGTGGGGAGGCCTGACAGGCCGCACGGAGCTCCTGGGAGTGACGGGGACTCCAGATGGACAAGGACGGCCTTCAGGAGAAGCTGAGTGAGGCCGGCTGCAGGAAGAGCCGGGTGGAGGGGTCTTCTCTCCACGTCCAACGTGGAGAGAGAGAGTGGGGCCAGTTTCTGAGTAGAGGAGCTGGGGATTGAGGAATAAAAGAACAGAAGACGTAGACATAGAAACCATAGCTGGGGCCGGGTGGGACTTCTCTTCTCTCTAACGGAGAGACAGGGACCCCCAGCCCATACAGCATGTTTATTTATATCCCCCAAATACCAGGAAGTTAACACCAACAGTAAGAATCAGAGGAGATGATCTGCATTCTGGAATAGCCCGTGCATTCTTGGTGCTTGACTGGATTTGCATCTCAGAAGTCCCAGTCCCTGACCCCTGGCTGAGGTCAGAGTTCAGCGCTGATAACACGGCAGCCTTTTGGGGGAAGCCTGTTCCCAGGGCGCAGCTCTGCCTGTCGCCCTGAGTTCAGCTGACCATCATTAAAGATATGCCCTCGTGTCTTCCAGGGGGCTCTCTACACAGGGCGTTGGGAGCAGGAGTGCCCTGGGAGGTCCGACCACAGGGGGACGGGCAGCCGGCCACACGGAGAGCCGGCCAGGAGAGCCACGCCGCTAAGATGCAGAAGAAGCCAGCGCTGGCCACTCCCCGAAAGGAGGTGAGCGGCGAGGAGCCTGAGACGCTCGCTGCCTGCGGAGAGGGATCTGGGGCTGACAGGGCTCACCCGTAAGCACAGAACCCCGCAGTGTGGGTGAGCATCGCCCTAGGAACCAGGTCAGGGTTCGATTCCCGGTCGGGACACAGGCCTGGGTCGCAGGCTCCATCCCCGGGGTGGGGCGAGCAGGAGGCAGCCGGGTCCCTGGTCCCCTCTCTGGGTAGACGTTGCTGTCTCCCTCTCCCTTCCTCTCTGACATCAATAAACACATGTTTTTAAAAAAAACAACCCACAAAGGCAGCGTCCACTCTGAGGGGCGGCCGCTCAGACACACGGCCTGCAGCCAGCGAGGGGCAGGCCCAGGTCCTCCGGCCGAGGGGTGTCCCTGACCAGCTGTTGGTGCTGAATAAACAGCTCCCTTCTCACCACATCCCCCCAACGGAAGACTCCAGTTGGTGCTCAGTTGTGTGGAGGGCCCCCAGGGAAGGCACCCGAGCATTCTTTAAATCAGCGTCAGCCGAGTCCGAGGCGCCAGGCAGAGCCGCGTCTTGGACACACATCCACCAAGAAGGCTGGATGCGTGATCAGTGCTGACTCCTAACTTTTCCCCAGGTGTCGGGGGGAGGGCCTTGAAATGTGGATTCAGCAGAGCCCCGGGAATGAGGGAATGAGTGGGGCCTGGGCCCACTTAAGCTCCTTTGATCCTGGTTTTTTTTCAGGTGAAACCCCTTTTCATTTTGGTATAAACAAACATGCTGCTGTTGGGTTTGAATTCCTGTCTCTCCCTCAGAGAGAACAGAGATTCCACCCGGCCCCAGCTTTATTTCTATTTCTGTGTCCTCTGCTCTTTCTATTATTTCTCAATCCCCAGCTCCTCTACTCAGAAACTGGACCCACTCTCTGTCCACGCTGGACGTGGAGAAGAGAGAAAACCCCTACACAATCGCCCATCCGTTGACAGAGGCTGGGAGAGCCGCCAGTGGACACCGGGGTGCGCTCAGCCTCAGGGAAGGCACGGTGGCCGGCCGGCACGGGGGCGGAGTTCACCCAGAACAGATGCCTGCGGGAGGCCCCTCCCTGTCCTCAGTGCACCTGCTCCGGGGAAGGTGGGGGGGGCACAGCACGTGGCAGGCGAGCGGGGAAAGGACACGGTTCAGGGGGCCCTCTGGGAGCTGGAAGACGGGGGGGGGGGGCTGCGGGAAAAATTTTAGGAGAACGGGTGACCACTGACCAATGGAAAGTCCAGCTCACGGGAACATCCATCGAGGAGTCTTGTAAAGAAACGTGAATTTGCCGGAACCGGTGTGGCTCAGTGGATAGAGCATCGGCCTGTGGACTGAAAGGTCCCGGGTTCGATTACTGGTCAAGGGCATGTACCTTGGTTGCGGGCACCTCCCCGGCGGGGGCGGGGGGTGTGTGTGCAGGAGGCAGCTGATGGATGTTTCTCTCTCATCGATGTTTCTGACTCTCTATCCCTCTCCCTTCCTCTCTGTGAAAAATCAATAAAATATATTTTTTTAAAAAAAAGAAAGAAACGTGACTTCATCAAACCCAAACCCCTCGCTTTTCACCTGAGAAAACACCCCCCAGGGCCCTTGTGTCTGAACGGACACCGAGCTGAGCGGAGTCCGTGCGCAGCGGAGTCGGAATAACCGAGGCGCAGGGAAGAGGGGTCCCCCTCGACAGCCCCATCGGCAGGTCCCCGGCGTCCCCGCCCGGCTCACGTCACGGCGAGACAGAATGGCGGGCAGCGGTGAAAAGGCCGCAGGAAGCCGGCCCGCCTGCACCCGTCCAGCCGCTGCTGGCCCTTCCCGCACCGGCCCCCTGCAGGGGACAGAGGAGGCCGGGCCGCCTGACCACAAAGGAGCTTACTCCCCCGTCCCCGCAGCCCACGGCAACACGCCAGCAGTGTGTCGTCCCACGTTCCGGCACCCCCACCGCCAAGGTGAAGCCCGCAGAAAAAGCCATGTGAGCACGTGTGTCGCTTAAGCCGACAGAACCGGGCCGCACCCCGTCAGCGCCGGTCCGGGTGCAGGACCCCACACCGGGTCTCGGGGTGCCGTCACACCTCCCCCCCCTCCTCCCAGCGCGCTCAGCACAGCCACCGGCCACGGGCTCGGCACCCCGTGGGGACGGGGCCGCCGCCTGCACAGCCCGCTCTCGGGGTGCACCCTCTGCCTGCCTGCCTGCCCTTGGCCGGAACCCGCTGTCCCAGAGGCCCTGCCCTCCTCCTCCCCCCACCAGACACACACAGTCCTTGAGGGCACAGCCCTACCCGCCAGCCCGGGGGCCACAGATAAGACCGGGGAGAGGCAGAGCCGTTCCCCTTGGACAAAGCTGGACGTGCTGCCTGTGGCCAGGGACTGAGCAAGAACAAGGTCATTGCCAAGGCTCCGGGGCTTCGGGCCAACGGAGAAAGAATCCGGAGTGATTTCAGGGTTCACAGAGACAGGGTGCGCCCCTCGGCCCCTCCCGAAGGGGTGCATTCCTTTAAGAACACGGCGTGCCTGGCGCGGCCCGCACCGCTGGTGGGGGGCGAGGGGGGCGCCTGGGCAGGACTCGGCGAGCGGGTTGGAAAGCACGCACCCAGGACGGTGAGCTGGTTTTCGAAGAGGGGGAAAAGGGCAGGGGGCCACATGGAGGGGTCAAAGGGACTCTGTATCCCCACGGGGGATTTCTCAGGCAGACCTGGCACTTCCACGGTCCCACCAGTTTGAGAGATTCACCCGTCCTGTGGCTTACAGCACCCCTCTTCATTCTCGCCGACCCTCCCTCCCCGCCCCGCCTCGCCACACTGTGTGTCCGTCCCCCCATCTGCCTTCAAACCGCTCCCCGCCCACCATCCCCGTCCCCGTTCCCGAAGGCTTCGCCCAGCACGGACAGAGGGAGAATGTGAACGGGTGACGTGTCCGGACGCGGGCGCATTGGAAGGGAAAAGACGCCTGGTGGGTTCAGCCAACGTTTCCGGGCACCCACTACCTGCCAAGCCCCGTGCCGGCTGCAAGGGGACCGGCGCTGAGCACAGTAGGGCTCTGAGGTCCTGGTCCTCGCTGCACCCCACGCTGCGGATGCCCACTGGACCCGCCCGCCGGGGGGGGGGGGGCGAGGAGCTGGGTCCCCTTTATATCGGCGCCCACTGCCTCCGAAGCCCATTGCGTTGGGGGTCAGGCTGGAGCCCGGGAACTGGGGACTCTGCACACTCCTGCAGCCGGGCCTGCACGAGGGGAGGCATGAGGCGCCGGGTGAGCACGCCTGGACCCCCCACGCAGAGGCGGTTCTGGGGTCCCCCAGCCGTCGGAATAAAGATCCCCTTCCTGCCTTCTCAGTCCCTGCCCCGGCCCTGTCCACCCTCCCCGCCGCCCGCCACCGCCCCTAACCGCACCCCAACCGCCCGCGGGGACAGAGGAGGACGGACTATGGTCTCCGCAGCGCCAGCGGCTGCCTCCTCCTCCTCCTCCTCTCGAGGACGGGCCTGCCACGCGATCGGGGAGACACGGACCGTGGAGCCCCGCGTCCAGGGCCCGGCCCAGCTCTGAGGTCTGCGGGGTGCCCTTTCGCTCCCCATCCCCACCCCGGGCTCCTGCACCCCAGGGCGCCCGGCCCGCCCGGACGTGCTGGCTTCCGTCTGCGGCAAGGAAACCGGTCCTGGGCTGTTTGCTTCCTCGGCTCTCACTCGAGAGCCACGGGCCCGGCTCCCCAAGCTTCCAGCCGCCCCCAGCCGCCCCCCAGCCGCTCTGAGACTCCTGCAGGCTGCCCACCCAGAGAGCCGAGCGGTTGGGGGGACCCGGTTGGGGGGACGGAGCTGCGCAGCCACAACCACGAGGGGGTGCCGGGCACAGGAAGTCCCCGCACAGGAAGCGTCAGGTGCTGACCTGGCGAACCCCTTTGAACCTCTTTCTAGGAACTCGGCCGCCCTCTCTCCGCGCCCCAGGGCACCCCGGCCTTGTCGACTGCAGGCCCACGCCCTCCTGTCCCCACCCCCGCCCTGACAGCCCCACGTCCTCGGGGACAAACCCTCCGTGGTCCCCGCCTCCGGGCCCTCTGCCAGCCCGAGGCCCCCTCTCCGCCAGCATATCCGCCCGGCCCCCCTCACCGGCCAGCCTCTGCCAGGCGCTTTCTCACCGAGGCCTGGCACACCAGGGTGGGCACCTCTCCCCTCAGCTCGTCTCACTGCTGGACGAGAGCCCGAGGGCGAGGCCAAGGCCATCCAGCCTCATCGCCCCCTGCAACCCCAGGCTGCCCACGCCACCTGCCACCTCTGCCTGCAGCGCAGGCCTCGGTCCGGGAGGCTGAGGGTTGCTGCCTGCTGTTCACAGGACCACAGGACCTAGGACGACTGGGGTCCTGCCGCCTCCCAGCCGGGGCTGCACCCTCAGCGGGTCTGCAGCTCCGCCCCGAACCCCCACTCGCCCCCACCGTGCAAGCTGGGGCCACGCAGGGGCTGGAGACGCGCCACGGTCCACGGCCGGGTCCCGAGAGGCACAGTCTCCGTCCTTCAGCCCCGAGCCCAGAGGTGGGCGAGCCGTGGCTCCCATGTACCCTCTTCCTTGACGGCCCCCGTTTCCCCGAAAGTAAGACATCCCCCGAAAATAAGACCCAGTCGCTGTAATAGAAGGCACCCCCCCTCTGAAAATAAGGCCTAGCGCATCTTTGGGAGCAAAAATGAATAGAAGGCCCTGTCTTATTTTGGGGGGAAACAGGGTAGGAGATGGCGGGCGTCGGCCTATGAACCAGGAGGTCGGGGTTCGATTCCTGGTCAGGGCACAGGCCCGGGCTGTGGGCTCCATCCCCAGTGCGGGGCGAGCAGGAGGCAGCCGATCCATCCGTGATTCCCTCTCATCACTGATGTTTCTTTCTCTCTCTCCCTTCCTCTCTGAAATCAACACAGATATATTTTCTCAAAAAGACAGGCTGCTGGAGGAGGAGGAAGAGGAGGAGGAGGAGGAGGAGGAGGAGGAGGCGGCGGCAGGGCCAGATTCTGAGCCGCAGCACTTGGCCCTGCCGAGCAGCACGTCCCCCCGAAGAGGCGTCAGCGGCTGCAGCTGAGCCTTGTGGGTCTCACCGCGAGGGGCAGCGCACTCCAGGCGCCCAGTGGGGCTACATTGCGCTCAGAGCCCTGGCCCAGCACAGCCCACGGCGTGGGAGCCTGGCCGTGGGAACCTGTCCCCGCCCCCCGCCCCCCCCCCCGCCCCAGCCTGGGTGCCCACATCCGTCTCCCCCGCCCGAAGCTCGACCCCAGCACCAAGGTCACCCCCCTCACTTCCCCTTCCCAGGTCACTGACGGGGGGACCAGGCCCCTCAAACACACAAACTACCACCCGGCGGTGTGGAGCGTGGACCTGTGTGACCCAGGGGGGTCAGGGTTCGGCTCCCAGTCGGGGCGCAGGCCCGGGTTGCGAGTTCCATTCCCAGTGCGGGGCATGCAGGAGGCGGCCGGTCGGCGATTCTCCCTCATCACCGACGATTCTGTCTCTCCCTCTCCCTGCCTCTCTGACATCAACAAACACCTGTTTTTTGAAAACTGAGTTATAACCGTAGAAACTCCTACACGCCGACTGGGCCACCCCGGGGGCGGTTCCCAGCGGCCAGGATGAGGTTGTTGGCACCCGTTTTCCCACGAGGACCCGGGCCGGGCCGGGCCGGACCCGCCGAGCAGCGCTGCCGTTCGGGGAGTCGATTCTGAGGCTCCCGGTCCGCACCCCACTGCCCTCCACGGCCTCAGTCACGGAGGGCCAGCCCCCTCCCTCTCCCCGTCCACAGCCCTCAGTGGCTGCCACTCCGCAGGCCCCAGACCAGGTCCTCACCCCTCCCCTCTGCCCTTCTGGGCACAACCTCTCTGCACGCTTTAAGAATAACGAAACAAACTTAGGCACCAGGAAGCTGCAAAGATGGGCGGGGGGGGGAGGGGGGGGGAGAGTGCCTCTTGCCAGAGTTGGAGGAGGGAGTCACACACCACAGAGCGCCTGCCTGGCCCCAGGACCTGGGGCAGGGCCCCCACACCTCTCTGTGTCCCTCCCCTCTTCTTCCTCTGCCCGGGCAGCCCTCGGGCAGGCCCTTTCTGCTGTCCACAGGGCCCCACCTGCAAGCTTCTCCCCCTGGCAGAGCCCAGGCCTCCCTCCAGCCTCCCCTCTAGCCTCCACGCCAGCACTCCCACAGGCCTGGGCACTGCCTCCCCGTGGCCTTTGGCTGACAAGCACCTCTGGGGGATGGGAAGCCTTTCCCAACTCCAGGGCCCACCCCCAGGAAGGAGGTCCTCCCAGAATTGGTGGGATTAAGATTTGGGGTCACTTTAGTGCAGGTCCTACTAACCTCCACCCCCCAGGGCAGCAGGGCTCAGGGTCCCCGGTCTCATCTCCCCCCCTCACCTGCTTCCCACCTGGTTTCTAACCAGGTTACACTGCTGCTAAATGGGTTTGGGGTTTTTTTCCTTTTTTTTGGAATTCAGTGCGGGTCGAGGGGAATTGAGAGAGAGAGACAGAGAGGGCAGGGGAGAGCGCACACATTGGGGTGACCATCTGAGCCTCCCCATTGAGATTATTGGGGTACAAAAGGAACCCCTTTCTCTCTCCAAGGAGCGCCAGGTGCGCACAAGCCAGGCTGGCTGATGCCCCGATGGGGAGGGAGGTGGGGAGACCCGCCCGCAGGGGACGCCTCCAGCCCCTCAGAGGGCAGAGGCTCGGCAGGAGGCGGGTGGCCAGGGTCCTGGGGCGCCAGAGAGGTGAGTACGGGGTCCCCTGGGTCCCGGCCGCCTCCCCGTGCCCTTCCGTGCCCTCGGCGCTCCTCCCCAGACCTCGCCCCCTCCGGCCCCCCGCCACCCACCCAGCCGGAGCGCCAGGAGCCCCACGCTGGCTGGATGCCTCACGGGGAGGCAGGTGGGGAGACCCGCCCGCAGGGGACTCCCCCAGCCCCTCGGGGGGCAGAGGCTCGGCGGGAGGCGGGTGGCCAGGGTCCTGGGGCGCCAGGAAGGTGCGTAACGGGTGCCCTGGGTCCCCGCCGCCTCCCCACCATCTCCCCGCGCCCCTTGGCGCCCTCGGGCCCCTCCCCAGACCTCGCCCTCCTCCGCGGCCCCGCCGGCACCCGCCGGAGCGCCCGGCCCCGCGCGCAGGCCGTGGAGGGGGACCCGGGCTGCCCAAGTGGCCGCGCGCAGAGGACCCCGCCCGCGGGCCAGGCCGGGCCGGGCCGGGCCGGGGAGGCGCCCTCGGCTCGGAGCCCCCGGTCCCGCCGGCACCCGGCCCCGCACTCCGCACCGCTCCCCGCGCCCCATGCCCGGCCCCGGCCGCCCCCGCGCCCCCCGATGCCGACACAAAGGGAGCGCGTCACCCACCGGTCCCGGCGCCGGGCTCCAGGCTCCTCCTCCCGCTCGGCCGCCGCGGGCTGCGAACGCTCCGCCGAGGCCGGGTCCTGGGGTGCGCGCCCGCCGGGGTCCCGCCTGCGCCCCGCCCGCCTCGCCGGCCCCGCCCGCGGCCCTTTGTGCCCGGCCCGGCCTCCGGCGGGGCGCAGGCGGCGGCGCGAACGGCACAAAGACGGGGCGCGGAGCTCGGCCCCCGCCCGCCGCGCAGCGCCCCCTGCCGCCCGGCCTGGGCACCACACGGCCCGCTGCCCCCCCCCCCTCCTCCAACCAGAGGTGCCCGCCCGGCCCCCCGGGGGGATGGAGGCATATCCACCCGCAGAAAAGAAACGGGCCGAGCAGGTGCTCGCAGCTCGATGCCCCCCAGGCCTGGCACACGGGGCTCGCTCGGCTCCCAGAAGTCTGTCCCTGGTGCCAGCCGTCGCGGGAGGAGCCGCTGAGCCCGCTGGGGAAGGGGTGGGTGCCCGCCTGGCCGGCGGGGCTCGGGGGTTGAGCTTCGTCCCATGAACCAGGAGGTCACGGTTTGATCCCGGGTCGGGGCGCATTCGGTCGGGGGTGACAGGCTCGACCCCCCGGGAGAGGGGGTGCAGGAGGCAGCCGATCCATGACTCTCTCTGTCACTGATGTTGCTGCCTCTCTCTCCTTCTCCCTTCCTCTCTGAGGTCAATCAAAAAACAGCAACCACTACATTAGAAAGAAAGGAAGAAAGAAAAGGAGAGAGAGAAAGAGAGAGAGAAAGAGAGAAAGAAAGAGAGAAAGAGAGAAAGAAAGAGAGAGAGAGAGAAAGAAAGAAGGAAAGAAAGAGAGAGACAGAGAGAGAAAGAAAGAAGAAAGAAAGAAAGAAAGAAAGAAAGAAAGAAAGAAAGAAAGAAAAAGAGAGAAAGAAAGAAAGAGAAAGAGAGAGAGGGAGGGAGGGAGGGAAAGAAAGGAAGGAGAAGGAAGGGAGGGAGGGAAAGAGAGAGAGGGAGGGAGGGAAGAAGGAAGAAAGAGAGGGAGGGAAAGGAAGGAGAAGGAAGGGAGGGAGGGAAGGAGGGAGGGAGGAAGGAAGGAAGGAAGGAAGGAAGAAAAAAGAGAAAGAAAGAAAGAAAGAAAGAAAGAAAGAAAGAAAGAGAGAGACAGAAGTGGTTGTCTGATGAGAGGCCCTCCCTCTGCCAAGTCACATGAGCTTCTCCCTCCCCCTCACACCCCCACCCCAGCCCCATCCCACCGCCTGGCTGCTCTGAGCAAGGAGAGGGTGTCCCCCCACATGGTTGGGGTTCTGACTCCCTGAGGTCCAGGCAGAGCCGTTCCCTCCCTGCCTGCAGCTCCTGCTGTTGGAGCGGAGGGTCTGGTGACAGGCAGCCCCTGAATGGAGGGCGGGCTCTGGGTGCCCCCCCCCGCCCCGGCATCTACCGGCATCCGTGCCCTTTGCAGCCGAGGCAGAGCCAGGGCAGAGCCAGGGCCATGCGGTGCCTCTGCCGACGGACCCTGCCTGACTGGAGTGTCCCGCCGGGCGGGCGGGCGGAGGCCCAGACCACACGCAGGCGTCTGCGCTGGCACGGGCCCTGCCAGCAGGAAGGGGGTGCCCAGAGCTCATTCCCAAAGGCCCAAAGGCCTGAGTCCACAGCCCGAGGTTTAAAGCAAGAAAAGGGGGGCAGGGCATGGGCTCAGCCCCTGAGCAGGGCTCCGGGGGGACCGGGCAGGTGTGACGGTGGCCGCGGCGCCTCATGCCGCCCCAACCGTGTGACCAGAGGGTTAGACCAGACCTTCAGTCCCACCCCTGAACTTCGAGGAGGGGGGAGGGAGGCCTTGAATCACGGCCAACGCTCTCCTCACGCATGACTATGGACTGCTGCCTCTGGGGGACCCCAAAGGGCTCAAGGAGCTTTCAGGAGGAGCACCCCTGGCGATGGGGGGAGCAGGAGGTACCTGCCCTCTGCCCCTCCCTTCTGGCCACGCCTGGGCTGTGTTCCTTCCTAATCACTAGGGCACCCTGGGGGCAGCATGAGGGGGGGTGTCGGGGGGTCGGTGGGACCTGGCGCTCCCTGGCCTGCGGTGTGGGGCGATGGGACTGGTCGGCCTGGCTGGTGCAGGAAACCATAAGCACCCCGTGCGAACCCGGGAGCAGAAGCAGCTGGGATGCTGGGTTGCCGGGCGACAGACGGAGCTGCGGGCACTTTCCCAGGTGCCCCAGGGCGGCTCTCGAGCCTCCTCTCCCTGGTTGTGATGGTGGTTGTGGTTAAGATTCATCAAATTCCCAGGACCTGAGAGGCCTGCGCAGCCACACGGGGCATGCAGGCAGCGGGAAGCCCAGCGGAGCCTGGTTCACACTCGGGGTGCGGTGGGGGGAGGGGGGCGATGTGAGTGTCCAGGGCCTTCTCCTCGTCCGTGGGACAGGGGGCGCCGGCTGCTCTCATTCACGCTAAGGACACGCCCTGGCGGGGTAACCCCTCAGGCGGGGTACGGACAGGAGCATGGGGCATGAATTCTGACCCCGGGCATGCCGGGAAGAGGGGGTGAAGGCGCAGTCGCCTCTGAGGATACGGGGGTGGGTGATGGTTATGTTTGTCTGTTCTTGATTCTGCTTTTATTTTTTTTAAATTTTTAATATATATATTTTATTGATGTTTCACAGAGAGGAAAGGAGAGGGATAGAGAGTTAGAAACATTGATCAGCTGCCTCCTGCACACCCCCCACTGGGGATGTGCCCGCAGCCAAGGTCCATGCCCTTGACCGGAATCGAACCCGGGACCTTTCAGTACGCAGGCCTGCGCTCTACCCACTGAGCAACACCAGTTTCGGCTTGACTCTGCTTGTCAAAGAGGCCTGGACATGTGCTCTGTCCTCACGGACACATGCCAGGTTTTCCTGGTGCTCCCGCCGCGAGTGGCCGGGGTCGGACCGAGGTGGGTGCCCCAATGTGGCCGAGGGTGACCCGGCCCCGATGATGGGGGCTCCGGGAGGGTCCTCACCGGATGTGACCTGGGCCACATTGGGGCACTCACCTCGGTCCTGGGGCTGCGCCCGAGGCTGGCCATCAGGACGGGAGGGGAGTGAGGCCACGGCCTTTGGGGAAAGGGAGCGCACCTCCCCGGAGGTCAGGCGCTCGGGGTGTCCCAGGGAGACAGTTCGGCCGGACGGCATGAGGGGAACGCTGGGCCAGGGCGCAGAGAGCGGGCGCAGGAGGGAGCAGGTGACGGAGCGTCGGCCTTTTGTGACGTGGGGCCGATGCAGGGCCAGCCCCGGCGTCTGAGCGGTCCAGACTGAGTGGGCACCAGGAACCAGGGTGCTGGGGGGCCCTTCTCTCCAGGGCAGCTGGCCAGGCCACACTCGGCAGAGCGGCGCTCTGACCCCCACGCCCGGGGCTGGTGCCATGCTGGCTGCCTGTCTGCAGGAGCTCAGCCTCTGACCCCTAACCTGGGGCTGTTGCTATGACCCCCACTCCTGGGGCTGTTGCTATGACCCCCACATCTGGGGCTGTTGCTATGACCCGCACACCTGGAGCTGTTGCTATGACCCCCACTCCTGGGGCTGTTGCTATGACCTCCACTCCTGGGGCTGTTGCTATGACCCCCACATCTGGGGCTGTTGCTATGACCCCCACATCTGGGACTGTTGCTATGACCCCCACACCTGGAGCTGTTGCTATGACCCCCACTCCTGGGGCTGTTGCTATGACCTCCACTCCTGGGGCTGTTGCTATGACCCCCACATCTGGGGGCTGTTGCTATGACCCCCACATCTGGGACTGTTGCTATGACCCCCACACCTGGAGCTGTTGCTATGACCCCCACTCCTGGGGCTGTTGCTATGACCCCCACATCTGGGGCTGTTGCTATCACCCCCACACCTGGGGCTGTTGCTATGGCCCCCAGGTCCAGGCTGTTGCTATGACCCCTACTCCTGGGGCTGTTGCTATGATCCCCACACCCGGGGCTGTTGCTATGACCCCCACATCTGGGGCTGTTGCTATGACCCCCACTCCTGGGTTTGTTGCTCTGACCCCCACTCCTGGGGCTGTTGCTATGACCCCCAGGTCCGGGGCTGGTGCCATGCTGGTCGCCCGTCTGCAGGAACTCAGCCTTCTCACCTGGTGAGTTTGGGCCACGGGGTCCCACCGGCGCTAGCTTCTGTTGTGGAATACCAGGCCACGGTCCCGCCCTCTTACCTCTGGCTGCCGAGGGGCTCAAATGTGCTCTCGAACCCCGGACAGCCTGGCTGAGGCCCAGCGCGTCCCCGCCTCTAGCGATGGCAGTTTGTGCAGCTCGCAATGACCGCACACACTCCGGCGTACGCACGGAGCGAGGAGGCTCGATCGAAACACATTTAATACATTACATCTTCCCGCACAGCGTCGGGTACGAGGGCGACATATACACGCGTTTGTTTCCCCAGCGTCTCAGGGGGCCCCTCACACTCGGGCGGATGTCCCCCTCCCACCCCCCACCCCCCGCCGGGGCCCACCCTGCCTCTGTGATCGCAGCTGACGGAGCGTCTTTTCTCCTAGGGGGCGGCCTGCGGGGATGGTGGGATGGAGTCCCCTGTGACCTGTTCGCTCGCTTTAGGATCAGGTTCTCTCTCTCTCTCGACCCAACAACTGGGTCCCCAACTCCCTCCAGACGCAGAGCAAGGCGCCCGCGTTCGGGGGGGGGGGGGGGGGACCCCGCCCGCGTTCCGGGGGGGACCCCGCCCAACGGTCTCGCTCATCCCCGCAGGTGAGAGGAAGGAGGCGCAGCTCCCTCACTTCTGGAAAGGACCGAGGGGGCACCCCCTCAAAGCCGGACGGACAGCGCCTGGGGCGGGCTCTGCAGGCCTGGGGAACGGGTCAGCGCCACCTCGTGGCGGGCAGCGGCGTGGCAGCGGGACAGAAATAGCTCTTTCCTCTGCTGGGGCCAAACATTTTCCATGATTTTGCTCTTTTGGATACAATGGCAGGAAGGACTCGGTCACACAAACAAGGCTCTGGCCCTGACCCCTCTCGGGGACAGGAGCCTCCCGGTCTCTCTGGGTGCAAGGAAGAGACAGGGGGGGGCCTGTCCTCGGGCCTGGACGATGCTTCACTCGGAGGACTCGAGAAGCGGGACCCGGGCCCTCGGCTCCGTCGACATGGGATCAGGTGCGGCGTGTGCCCCTCCTCACGCTCCCACACGCCTGGCCGGGAA
Organism: Antrozous pallidus; assembly: GCA_027563665.1. Classification (NCBI taxonomy): domain Eukaryota; kingdom Metazoa; phylum Chordata; class Mammalia; order Chiroptera; family Vespertilionidae; genus Antrozous; species Antrozous pallidus. The sequence goes on from CM050523.1 coordinate 72,375,272, forward strand.
GTCCCGCCTGCTGGGGGGGGGGGGGGCACAGCCGTCTGCCCCCCACACTCCAGTTTCTGCTGAACAGACTGGGGTGGCTGAATAAATGGTTCACACGGCACCCCGAGGCCTGAGCCCTGGTCAACGGTTCCGGGAACTGGGAAATGTGTCTGCGATTTGCTAGGAATCTTGGAGAGGAAGGAGAGCGAGAGGGAGAGCGAGGCGGGGTGGAGAGAAAGAGGAGGAAGAGAGAGAGGAAAGAGAGAGAGAGAGAGAGAGCCCTCATTCATGGAGCAGTCAGCCCGGGCCTGGGCTGGTCCTGGCATCATCAGGGGCCGCGGCTACCTCCCAGGCCCCCACCGAAGCCGGATGAGTGGCCGTCCCTGAGCGGACACACTGTCTGCGCTCCGCACGCCCGGGGAGGGAGTCCAGGTGGCCACGGTGCGGGAGGGCTGGAGGCAGACGGCGTTGCCGGGAGCAGCCACGGCGACAGGGTGATGTCTCAGTCCTTCCAGACGTGATCGCTGGCCCCGGGGTTTCGCAGAAAAGACGTGACAGTGGCGTGAGCAGACCAGAGAGAGCGCCTCGGAGACGGACACGCAGGAACCCCAGGAGACGGGGCTCAAAGAAACCCAAACCGGACAGGCGGACGGTCCGCCTCCGTGGGTTCCGTTACCACGGTGACGTGCGCCGTGACCACGCGGCCAACCACCGGGTGCAGCAGGGAGTCCGCGGGCCCCCCACACGGGCGGCAGGAGGCCCCCCTGGGACGGGGACGGGCGGCCGGCAGCCCTACCAGTCCAGCTTCAGGTCGGCCTTGCTCCAGACGTACTTGCCTCCGCGCTTGAGGAAGGTCTGCTCGTCAAACCCGCTGAACTTGATGGCCTCCTGCACCCCCACGTCCAGGATGGACGGGGACGGGTCCTTGCGGCCCTCCCTGCAGTTCAGGAAGCGCATCTGGAAAGGCAGGGCAGACACGGGGTTCCACGTCGCGTGTGCCCGTCAGACTCACCCCGACGTGTGGGTGTATCCCCTCGTCTCAGCCCCGGGGGGGGAACCGGGAGCCGTGGGCCCATAGGTGGCTCAGCCGGCCGGCCCCGGGGAACCGCATTCGCGCGCTCAGCTTACCCCTCACGCCCCCCTCAGAGCAACACACGGAATGCGTGGCTCTGAACTACCTTGGGTTCACTTGAAAGCAACGAAAAGCTAAAAGGTCCCGGGAAGCATCTCTCCAAAGACCAAATCCAACTTAAAAATTGCCGCCAGAGCCGAAACCGGTGCGGCTCAGGGGATGGAGCGTCGCCCTGCGGACTGAAGGGTCCCGGGTTCGATTCCGGCCAAGGGCATATGCCTGCTTGTGGGCTCCATCCCCAGCGTAGGGCGTGCAGGAGGCAGCCATCGATGCGTCTCTCTCCCACGGACGTCTCTCTCTTCCGCTCGCCCTAAACACCGATGGGAAGATGGCCTTGCGTGAGGAGTAACAAAAAGAAGAAGAAAAAAGGAAAGATGACACGCTGGCCGGGGACGCTGTGGACCGAGCGCGGTGTTCTCAGGCCTCGGGGCTCCCTCACCCTCTGCGGGGATGGCGGGGCGGGGGGCCCAGACGGGGGGTACTCACATACTCATCCAGGATCAGGTAGGAGTCCTTCATCTGCAAAGGCAGAGGGACAAGGTCAGCCACTGGCTCGGGGCTCTCCCCCTGCTCTGAGCTTCCCCCTTACCTCAGTGTCTCTGGGCATGTCGCCCCAAGGGAGCCCCTCCTTCCCCCTTCTCTCTCCTCTCCCCCCCCCCCACCCCAGCCCTCCAGGGCAGCTGGTGTGTGTGTCCCACCCACCCGTCACCAAGCCCGGACTCCCTGCCCGGTGCCCACAGGGTCCCGTGTCACTCGGAAAAAAGTCTCCCGGCGACTTTCCCCATCGCCTCACGGCGGGAGAGCCGGCTCCTCATTACCCGGCATCCCCAGGGGCCGATTCCCCAGGCACCCCGCCGCCCCCCTTTTCCGACGTCTGTGCTGCAGGAGGAGAGACCAGCCCTCCTCTCTCACGCCAGCGTCCACAGGGGCACCTCGCCCGCCGGCGGGAGCGGGCACCCTGAGCTCACGCAAAGGCCGTGAGGCTGTCCTAGCCAGTATTGCCCAGTGGGTAGAGCGCCGGCCTGCAGACTGCGGCGTCCCGGGCTGGATTCTGGTTGGGGCACATGCCCCGTGGCGGCTCAACCCCCAGGACAGGGAGGGGGCGTGCGGGAGGCAGCCGATGCAGGGTTCTCATCACAGATGTTTCTATCCCTCTCTCCCTCTCCCTTCCTGCGTCTAGAATCAGTAAAGGTGTTTAAAAAAGAAAAGAACACACAGCCCAAACCGGTGTGGCTCGGTGGATAGAGCGTCGGCCTGCGGACTGAAAGGTCCCAGGTTCGATTCCGGTCAAGGGCAAGTACCTTTGTTGTGGGCACATCCCCAATGGGGGCTGTGCAGGAGGCAGCTGATCGATGTTTCTCTCTCATCGATGTTTCTTTTTTTTAAAATATATTTTATTGATTTTTTTTTTTTTTTTTTTTTTTACAGAGGAGAAGGGAGAGGGATAGGAAGTCAGAAACATTGATCAGCTGCCTCTTTCACACCCCCTACTGGGGATGTGCCCGCAGCCAATGAATGTATATGCCCTTGACCGGAATCGAACCCAGGACCTTTCAGTCCGCAGGCTGAGGCTCTATCCACTGAGCCAAACCGGTTTCGGCTCATCGATGTTTCTAACTCTCTATTCCTCTCCCTTCCTGTGTCTAGAATCAGTAAAGGTGCTTAAGAAAGAAAAAAACACAAAGCCGAAACCGGTGTGGCTCAGTGGATAGAGCGTCGGCCTGCGGACTGAAGGGTCCTGGGTTCGATTCCAGTCAGGGGCATGGACCTTGGCTGCGGGCACATCCCAGTGGGGAGTGTGCAGGAGGCAGCTGATGGATGTTTCTCTCTCATCGATGTTTCTGACTCTCTATCCCTCTCCCTTCCTCTCTGTAAAAAATCAATACAATATATATTTTTTAAAAATCAATAAAAATATATCTTTAAAAAAAAAACCCACAAAGGCCCCAGGGCTGGAGGACGCAGGACAGAGGCGGCCCCGTCTGTCCGTGACGCAGTGGAGCTGGGGCGGGGGCCCCGTCTTGGGAGGCGGGCACCCACCTTGGCGTTGCACTCGGGCACCAGGCAGGCCACGCCGCGGTGCCGGTCCAGGAAGGCCTGGAACTCCTCCTCGCTGATGACGAAGCGCTCCGCCTCCCGCAGGGCGTGGTCCCCCGCGTTCTCGCCCTCGATGAGGAGGCACTGGAACACCTGGGACACGCGTGCGTGTGCGTGGCGGGAGCGTCCGCCGACGTCCCCCCACACCGAGGCTGCCCCGCCTCCCCGGCTTCCCCTCTCCTGAGCCCGGTCGACTCTCAGACTGAGGAACGTTCTAGAAAGACGTTGCTCTGGGGATACCTGAGCTCGCCCTGGGGTGCAGGGAGCACGGGTGCTCCTGAAAGGTGGACCCAGAAACAACGGCCCGTGTGTATGTGAGTGTGAGTGTGTGTGAGTGTGTATGTGAGTGTATGTGAGTGTGTGTATGTGTGAGTGTGTGTGTATGTGAGTGTGTGTATGTGAGTGAGTATTAGTGTGTTTGTGAGTGTGTGTATGTGAGTGTGTGTGTGTGAGTGTATGTGAGTGTGTGTGTGTATGTGTGAGTGTGTATGTGAGTGTGTGTGTATGTGAGTGTGTGTGTGTATGTGAGTGTGAGTGTGTATGTGAGTGTGAGTGTGTGAGTGTGTGTGCGTGAGTGTGAGTGTATATGAGTGTGAGTGTGTGTTTGTGTGAGTGTGAGTGTGTGTGTGTGTATGTGAGTGTGTGTATATGAGTGTGTGTATGTATGAGTGTGTGTGTATGTGAGTGTGAGTGTGTTTGTGAGTGTGTGTGTGAGTGTGTATGTGAGTGTGTATATGAGCGTGTGTATGTATGAGTGTGTGTGTGAGTGTGTGTATGTGAGTGTGTGTGTGTGAGTATGTGTGTGCATGTGTGTGTGTATGTGAGTGTGTGTGTATGTGAGTGTGTGTGTGAGTGTGTGTGTGTGCATGTGAGTGTGTGTGTATGTGAGTGTGTGTGTATGTGAGTGTGTGTGTGAGTGTGAGTGTGTTTGTGAGTGTGTGTGTGTGAGTGTGTATGTATGTGAGTGTGTTTGTGAGTGTGTGTGTGTGAGTGTGTATGTATGTGAGTGTGTTTGTGAGTGTGTGCATGTGAGTGTGTGTGTATGTGAGTGTGTGTATGTGAGTGTGAGTGTATGTGAGTGTGTGTGTGTGTATGTATGAGTGTGTATGTGAGTGTGTGTATGTGAGTGTGTGTGTATGTGAGTGTGAGTGTGTGAGTGTGTGTGCATGAGTGTGAGTGTATATGAGTGTGAGTGTGTGTTTGTGTGAGTGTGAGTGTGTGTGTGTATGTGAGTGTGTGTATATGAGTGTGTGTATGTATGAGTGTGTGTGTATGTGAGTGTGAGTGTGTTTGTGAGTGTGTGTGTGAGTGTGTATGTGAGTGTGTATATGAGCGTGTGTATGTATGTGTGTGTGTGAGTGTGTGTATGTGAGTGTGTGTGTGTGAGTATGTGTGTGTGCATGTGTGTGTATGTGAGTGTGTGTGTATGTGAGTGTGTGTGTGAGTGTGTGTGTGTGCATGTGAGTGTGTGTGTATGTGAGTGTGTGTGTATGTGAGTGTGTGTGTGAGTGTGAGTGTGTTTGTGAGTGTGTGTGTGTGTGTGAGTGTGTATGTATGTGAGTGTGTGTGTGGTATGTGAGTGTGAGTGTGTGTGTGTGTGAGTGTGTATGTGTGTGAGTGTGTGTGTGAGTGTGTGTGAGTGTGTGTATGTCTATGTGAGTGTGAGTGTCCATGTGAGTGTGTGTGATCTGCCGGTCACCCCACAGATCAGCCCTGATGGCCAGCCAGGCGTAGGCCGAGGGCCCTTACCCAGGCATGGGTTTCGTGCCCGGGCCTCTAGTAACAACGTTTTAAAAAGAAGGACCTGGCTCCGCTGGCTCTGTGGCTCGGGGCTGCGGCTCACCACCTCCACCCCCGGAGCCGTTCCCGCAGCTCGGCTCGGCGTGGCCGTGGGCCTGGCCGTGGGCTCGGCCGCAGCGCTCACCTTCCAGCGCACCGGGTTCAGCTCCTGGATGTGCGCGCGCATGTCCTCGTCCACGTTGAAGCGGTTGATGACGGAGTTGATCTTGAAGGCCACGCGGTACTGCCGGCACCAGCGCCGGAGCTTCCGGAGGTTCTCCACGTGGTTGAGCTTCCCCTGCCCGCGGCCGATGAGCACGTTCACGTCCTCGTTAAAGCTGTCGCAGGAGATGGCGAGGATGTCCAGGTCCCGGCCTGCGGAGAGGCGGCGTCAGGCCCCCCCGGGACCCACCCCGGCGGCTGGACCCCCTCGGGGGGAACAAACCTCACACGTGCGTCTCCGTTGTTTAAACGCCGTGTGTCCTCCCCCTGCACGCTCAGAAACGTGCGCTGCACTCGGTGAATAGTCTTAGACAAGAATACGCCTCACGGGATGCAGGCGACCTTTACACGGGAGAGGAACTCGCTGCCGTGTGTGTGTGTGTGTGTGTCTGTGTGTGTGTGTGAGCTCCTGCCAGCACGTCCTCCAGGCACATCTGAGGGAGGTTGGTACGTTGGCCCTATGAGCTCTGCAGACCTATATCTTTTCATGCACACACACACACACACACGCACACACACATACACATGTATACGCACATATATATACATGCACACACACATACACACATGCACACATACACACACATACACCTATATACATACACATATATGCACACATACACGCACATATGCATACACATATGCAATACATACATATGCACACACATATGCACACACATACACACGCACCACACACACACTAGAGGCCCAGTGCACAAAATTTGTGCAAGGGGCTAGACCTTCACAGCCTCGGCTTCATCCAAAAGGTCATCTGGAAGTTTGTTTGGCTGTCTGGTCTAATTAGCATATTACCCTTTTATTATTTTATGTATCTACTAGAGGCCTGGTGCATGAAATTCATGCCTGAGGGTGTGTATCCCTCAGCCCAGCCTGCATTCTCTCCCATGTGGGATCCCTCTCACAATCCAGGACTGCTGGCTCCCAACTGCTCGCCTGCCTGCCTTCCTGATCGCCCCTAACCACTTCTGCCTGCCAGCCTGATCACCCCCTAACCACTCTCCTGCCAGCCTGATTGATGCCTAACTGCTCCCCTGCCAGCCTGTTTGCCCCTAACTGCCCTCCCCTGCAGCCTGGTCCCTCCCAACTGCCCTGCCCTGCAGGCTAGGTCCCTCCCAACTGCCCTGCCATGCTGGCATAATTGCCCACAACTGCCTTCCCCTGCTGGCCATCTTGTGGTGGCCATCTTGTGTCCACATGGGGGCAGCCCTCTTGTGTATGAGAGAGATGGTCAATTTGCATATTACTCTTTTATTAGGTGATATGCAAATTGACCATACCTCCGATCGAGCCATGCTCATAAGCCAATGAGGAGCAAATTATGCAAATTAATCCAGCCAAAGTGGTGGTTGATTTGCATATCCATGCACAGAAGACGGTAGAAGGAAGCCAAGCGCTGCAGAAGGGAGCAAAGCTGCGGAGAAAGAAGCCAGCGGGGCGGGGGAGAAGGGAGGGAAGGAGGCAGAGGAGATGGGAGGGAGGCTCCAGAGACAGAACGGAGCAAGGAAGCGGAGAAGGGAAGGAGCTTTGCTCAGGCCTCAGGAAGCTCTATTCTTGCAGGAATCTTCCTGCACCAGGCCTCTAATATCAGATCTAATAAAAGAGCAATATGCAAATTGACTGTACCTTCACTACACCCCCAAGCCAATCCAGAGTGGAGGGCAGGGCCGAGGCCCGTGCTAGCCAGGCTCAAGCTGGCTGGGGCAAAAGCCTGGGCCGTGGGGGAGGGCTTTAGGGGGGGTGTGGCTGGGAGAGACAGCCATTGGCCCCATTGCAGGGCCATGGCTGAGTGCCCAAGGCCTAAAGCCCCAACCAGAAGGGGTGAGTGCTTAGTAGGACATCCCCTGAGGGCTCTCAGTATGTGAGAGGGGGCAGGTGCGGCTGAGGGATCACCCACCCCCAGTGCATGAATTTCGTGCACCGGGCCATTAGTATATATATATATATATAATTGATTTCAGAGAGGAAGGAGAGGGGAGAGAGAGAAACATCCATGATGAGAGAGAATCACTGACAGGCTCCTCCTGTACGCCCCACACTGGGGACTGAGCCCACAGTCTGGGCCTGTGCCCTGATGGGGAATCGAACCCTGACCTCCTGGTTCCCAGGTGGGTGCTCAGCCCCTGAGCCCCACCACCAGGGCAGTTGCTTACTTTCTAGGAGACTTAACGTTTGATAGCAAACGAGCAAACAGTGGGGCTTGCCTGCTGGTGGGGAAGCTGGAGCTCAGCCCCCTGCACCCCACCCTGGCCGGCCCGCCCAGGTGCTGTGCTCACAGACACTGTTATCTGCCTGCGCACACGTGTTTACGGGAGCCCTGCGGGACTCACAGGCCCTTAACTCCAAGCGCAGCCGGCGGAGAGGTTAGAACAGGCCTGTTGGGTCCCCTCTGGTCCCCGCAGACCTGGCCGGGCACAGGTGGAAGGAGACGCCCCCGCGAGGGGGCGCCTGGGCGGGGGGCGCTCACCGTACTCCTTGAACCAGCGCTCCCGGATGAGGCTGCCATTGCTGACGACGCTCACGCTGGGCAGTCGCAGCTCCTGCTTGCAGAACCGGACCAGACGGCCCAGGTACTCTCCACGGTCCTTCAGAAAGGGCTCACCGCCCGAGAAGTTCACCTTCTCCATGCCTGGCGGGCAGAGACACCCCGTGGTGAGAGGGAGGCGTGCACCGGCGGCCCCCGCATCCCCCCCCCCCCCCGCCACCCACTGGGGACGGAACCTGCTAGCTGGGCCTGTGCCCTGACCGGGAATCGAACCCTGACCTCCTGGTTCCTAGGTCGATGCTCATCCCCTGAGCCCTGCCAGCTGGCCAGGACTTCCCTCTTTAACTCTTTCTGGAAAACCCAGTTAGGTGCTTTGGACAAAGCTGGACAGCACCCCAGCCTCCCCACCTGCCTCTTCCCAGATGCTGGGCGTACGGCTCAGCCGGCCCCGTGGTTTTAAAAGACCTGGCGCCCCTCCCCAGGGTCAGCCAGGGTGGTCTCTGGGGCAATGGGAAACCACGGGCCCCCAGTCCGTGGGCACCCCCAGCCCGTGTGCACCCCCAGCCCGTGTGAGCCCCCAGCCCGTGTGCACCCCCAGGCCATGTGTATTCCTCCAGCCCGTGTGTGTCTCCAGCCCGTGTGTGTGTGTGTGTGTCCCCAGCCCATGTCCACCCCCAGCCCGTGTGCACCCTCAGACCCTCTGCACCCCCAACCCGTGTGTGTGTGTCCCCAGCCCATGTCCACCCCCAGCCCGTGCACGCCCCCGGTCCGTGCCGTGGCCGAGCCCGATGCCAGGGACTCACCGGCCTCCTTGAGCAGCCGCAGGCCGCGCTGGGCCTCCTCCAGAGGCAGCACGAAGGAGGTCTTGGCCGTGTGGAAGCAGAAGCCGCACTTGTAGTTGCACTGGCGGGTGAAGTGGTAGTTGACGCTGGTGGGCGTGAGGGGCCCGTCCTGGCCGCCCTCCTCCTCCTCCTCCTCCTCCTCCTCCTCCTCCTCCTCCTCCTCCTCCTCCTCTTCCTCCTCCTTCTTCTCCCCCTGCCTGGCCCCCTTGGGCTCCGGCCCCTCCTGCCTTCCCCGGGCCCCTGTGGGTCCCTGCCAGCTCAGGCTGGAGCACCGCTCGGAGCCACAGGAGCAGGGGCGCCAGGCTGCCCCACAGGGTGCCCAGCAGCTTTGCGGGCAGCGCCAGGGGATCCAGTGCCCACATGGTGCAGGGCTGGTGGTGGGCGCCCGCCCCGCTCGCTTATATGTGTGCAGACACCTTCTGGGCAGGCACACACCCTCCCTGCGACACACCCCTGCTGCCCTCAGCTGCTGAGTTTCGGTTCTCTCCTCCCGAAAACGAAAGCTGGAGCTGGGCCAGCCACTGAGGACGCCCGGCCGGGCTGTGCCTCCGGCGAGCCCCAAGGGCCGCGTGCGACAGACGGGGCCACCTCTGTCCCCGAGTGACTCACACTCAGGTCACTTCTAGAGGTTTCCACCGTCACCTCCACCGGTCACTCTGTGACCCCCTCACTCGCCCTGTGACCCCCTCACTCCCCCTGTGACCCCCTCACTCGCCCTGTGACCCCTCACTCCCCTGTTGACCCCCTCACTCCCCCTGTGACCCCCTCACTCCCCCTGTGACCCCCTCACTCCCCCTGCGACCCCCTCACTCGCCCTGTGACCCCCTCACTCCCCCCTGTGACCCCCTCACTCCCCCTGTGACCCCCTCACTCCCCCTGTGACCCCCTCACTCTCCCTGTGACCCCCTCACTAACCCTGTGACCCCCTCACTCGCCCTGTGACCCCCTCACTCTCCCTGTGACCCCCTCACTCGCCCTGTGACCCCCTCACTCGCCCTGTGACCCCCTCACTCGCCCTGTGACCCCCTCACTAACCCTGTGACCCCCTCACTCGCCCTGTGACCCCCTCACTCCCCCTGTGACCCCCTCACTCCCCCTGCGACCCCCTCACTCGCCCTGCGACCCCCTCACTCGCCCTGTGACCCCCTCACTCCCCCTGTGACCCCCTCACTCCCCCTGTGACCCCCTCACTCGCCCTGTGACCCCCTCACTCCCCTGTGACCCCCTCACTCGCCCTGTGACCCCACCCCCTCACTCGCCTTGTGACCCCCTTCACTCCCCCTGTGACCCCCTCACTCGCCCTGTGACCCCCTCACTCCCCCTGTGACCCCCTCACTCGCCCTGTGACCCCTCACTCGCCCCTGTGACCCCTCACTCCCCCTGGACCCCCTCACTCCCCCTGTGAACCCCTCACTCTCCCTGTGAGCCCCCTCACTCGCCTGTGACCCCCTCACTCCCCTAATGTGACCCTCTCACTCGCACTGTGACCCCTCACTTCTCCCTGTGACCCGGCTCACTAAGCCCTGTGACCCCTCACTCGCCTGTGACCCCCTCACTCCCCCTGTGACCCCCTCACTCTCCCTGTGACCCCCCTCACTCCCCCTGTGCCCCCTCACTCATCCTGTGACCCCCTCACTCTCCCTTGTCTGACCCCCTCACTCCCCCTGTGACCCACTCACCGCCCCCTGCGACCCCCCTTCACTCGCCCTGTGACCCCCCTCACTCCCCCTGGACCCCCCTCACTAAGCCCTGTGACCCCCTCACTCCCCCTGTGACCCCCTCACTCCCCCTGTGACCCCCTCACTCCCCCTGTGACCCCCTCACTCGCCCTGTGACCCCCTCACTCCCCCTGTGACCCCCTCACTCCCCCTGTGACCCCCTCACTCCCCCTGTGACCCCCTCACTCGCCCTGTGACCCCCTCACTCCCCCTGTGACCCCCTCACTCCCCCTGTGACCCCCTCACTCTCCCTGTGACCCCCTCACTCCCCCTGTGACCCCCTCACTCGCCCTGTGACCCCCTCACTCCCCTGTGACCCCCTCACTCCCCTGCGACCCCCTCACTCGCCCTGTGACCCCCTCACTCCCCCTGTGACCCCCTCACTAACCCTGTGACCCCCTCACTCGCCCTGTGACCCCCCTCACTCCCCCTGTGACCCCCTCACTCCCCCTGTGACCCCCTCACTCGCCCTGTGACCCCCTCACTCCCCTGTGACCCCCTCACTCGCCCTGTGACCCCCATCACCTCACTCCCCTGTGACCCCCTCACTCCCCCTGTGACCCCCTCACTCGCCCTGTGACCCCCTCACTCCCCCTGTGACCCCCTCACTCCCCCTGTGACCCCCCTCACTCCCCCTGTGACCCCCTCACTCCCCCTGTGACCCACTCACTCCCCCTGTGACCCATCTCCTGTACCCCCTCACTCTCCCTGTGACCCGCTCACTCCCCCTGTGACCCCCCTCACTCCCCCTGTGACCCCCTCACTCGCCCTGTGACCCCCTCACTCCCCCCTGTGACCCCCTCACTCCCTCCTGTACCCCCTCACTACTCCTGTGACCCCCCTCACTCTCCTGTGACCCCCTCACTCCCCCTTGGTGCCCCTCACTCCCCCTGTGACCCCTCACTCGCCCTGTGACCCCCTCACTCCCCCTGTGACCCCCTCACTCCCCTGTCTCACTCGCCCTGTGACCCCCTCACTAACCCTGTGACCCCCTCACTCTCCCTGTGACCCCCTCACTAATCCTGAAACCCCCTCACTCTCCCTGTGACACCCTCACTCTCCCTGTGACCCCCTCACTCTCCCTGTGACCCCCTCACTCCCCCTGTGACCCCCTCACTCTCCCTGTGACCCCCCTCACTCCCCTGTGACCCCCTCACTCTCCCTGTGACCCCCTCACTCCCCTGTGACCCCCTCACTCCCCCTGTGACCCCCTCACTCCCCCTGTGACCCCCTCACTCTCCCTGTGACCTCCTCACTCTCCCTGTGACCCCCTCACAGGGAGAGTGACCCCCTCACTCCCCCTGTGACCCCCTCACTCCCCCCTGCGACCCCCTCACTCCCCCTGCGACCCCCCCTCACTCCCCCTGTGACCCCTCACTCTCCCTGTGACCCCTCACTCTCCCTGTGACCCCTCACTCCCCCTGTGACCCCCTCACTCTCCCTGTGACCCCCTCACTCCCCCTGTGACCCCTCACTAACCTGTGACCCCCCCTCACTCCCCCTTGCGTGACCCCCTCACTCTCCCTGTGACCCCCTCACTCCCCTGTGACCCCCTCACTCCCCCTGTGGACCCCCTCAACTAACCCTGTGACCCCCCTCACTCCCCCTGTGACCCCCTCACTCCCCCTGTGACCCCTCACTAACCCTGTGACCCCCTCACTCCCCCTGTGACCCCCTCCCTCCCCCTGTGACCCCCTCATTCTCCCTGTGACCCCCTCACTCCCCCTGTGACCCCCTCATTAACCCTGTGACCCCCTCACTAACCCTGTGACCCCCTCACTCCCCCCGTGACCCCTCACTCCCCCTGTGACCCCCTCACTCGCCCTGCGACCCCCCTCACTTGCCCTGCGACCCCCTCACTAGCCCTGTGACCCCCTCACTAGCCCTGTGACCCCCTCACTCCCCCTGTGACCCCCTCACTCCCCCTGTGACCCCCTCACTCCCCCTGTGACCCCCTCACTAACCCTGTGACCCCCTCACTAATCCTGAGACCCCCTCACTCCCCCTGTGACCCCCTCACTCCCCCTGTGACCCCCTCACTCGCTCTGCCACCCTCTCAGACCACAGCCATAGTGATGCCCCCAACCCCGTTCATGCTAACCCTTGGAGCGGGAGGACACTCCCTGCACTCGGCCCCTCTGACCGTAGGTAACAGACGGGGGACAATCAGGCACTTTGCTTTTCAATGTGTTTGTGCTGATCGCAGAGAGGAGGGGAAGGGGACAGAGAGACATGGACGATGAGGGAAGATCCTGGACAGCCTGCCTCTTTCACTCTCCACAATGGGAGTGGAGCCCACACCCGGGGCAGGTGCCCTGACCGGGAATCGAACCCGGGACCTTTCCGTCCACAGGCCAACGCCCCGTCCACTGAGCCACACCAGCCAGGGCAGCAGGCCCTTCCTCAGATGCTCCTTTCTCAGGAAGGCGGCTGGCCGTGGGTGTTCGGTTCTCAGAGAGCCCTGCGGGAGGTCCTGCCACTCTCCCCGCGCCTCTGCCCTGCGCTCTGTGCGGGCGTGTGCCCCCTGCGGGCGTGCGAGGGCATGAGATTGCGAGTGTCGGACGGTCCTCGGGAACCCCCCGACCCGAGCTCCTCTCCCAGCAGCCCCGGGGCTCTGGGTCCCATCTTCTCCCTGGACCCTCTCCCAGCAGCCCCGGGGCTCTGGGTCCCATCTTCTCCCTGGACCCTCTCCCAGCAGCCCCGGGGCTCTGGGTCCCATCTCCCTAGACCTTCTCTCCCAGCAGCCCCGGGGCTCTGGGTCCCATCTTCTCCCTGGACCCTCTCCCAGCAGCCCCGGGGCTCTGGGTCCCATCTCCCTGGACCCTCTCCCAGCAGCCCCGGGGCTCTGGGTCCCATCTCCCTGGACCCTCTCCCAGCAGCCCCGGGGCTCTGGGCCCCATCTCCCTGGACCCTCTCCCAGCAGCCCCGGGGCTCTGGGTCCCATCTCCCTGGACCCTCTCCCAGCAGCCCCGGGGCTCTGGGTCCCATCTCCCTGGACCCTCTCCCAGCAGCCCCGGGGCTCTGGGTCCCATCTCCCTGGACCCTCTCCCAGCAGCCCCGGGGCTCTGGGCCCCATCTTCTCCCTGGACCCTCTCCCAGCAGCCCCGGGGCTCTGGGTCCCATCTCCCTGGACCCTCTCCCAGCAGCCCCGGGGCTCTGGGTCCCATCTCCCTGGACCCTCTCCCAGCAGCCCCGGGGCTCTGGGTCCCATCTCCTGGACCCTCTCCCAGCAGCCCCGGGGCTCTGGGCCCCGTCTTCTCCCTGGACCTCCATTCTGGCTGCAGACACCTGAGCTGTTGACCTCCCGGACCAAAGGGCTGTGCATGTGTGGGAGGGCCCTGAGGCAGAGCCCGTGGCGGGGTGGGGATGGGGAGGGGGTTTCAGAGAAAACTGTCTGGAAGGAAACAGAAACCCTGTTTCCGGGGAAGTGAAACTGAACCCCGCAGCAGACGGGAGGGGGCCTTGTGCTGAGGACCTGCTCTGCCACCTCTGAGGGAGTGCTTTCCCCTCAGCCCTGCCTACAGCGTGTGGACCCCGCTCCCCCCCCACCGCCCCCGCCCCCCACATCTGGCTCAGACCAGCGGTTTGTGTTGTTTGTCCTCCAGATCACGTGGCTCTAAGGAACCGAAAACAAACTTGTTGACTTTTCCCACCAAGTCCCCGCCGACCTCAAGGGGAGGGGGGGGCGGTGGGAGCCACAGGCTGGAAGGCACGGCTCCCGGCTCGGCCACTGCTGTTAGTTTGAGATAAAGTTCTCCCCGCCCCCCCCCCCCCCCCCCCCCGCTTGCCCAGGGAACGCGGCTCAGTCTCACACCCAGGGCGTTTGAAGGGTGACAGGACATAAGGCGTATCTTTTAAAAACCTGTTTTTATTGATTTCAGAGAGGAAGGGAGAGGAGAGAGGAACATGAATGATGAGAGAATCACGGACCGGCTGCCTCCCGCACGCACGCACGCACGCTCCACACTGGGGATGGAGCCCGCACCCCGGGCCTGGGCCCCGACTGGGAATCGAACCCGGACCTCCTGGGTCCTGGGCCGGCTGGTGCGGCGTGTGTTCAGCACGGAGCGCGTGGTGGCACAGACGATCAGAAACACCGCCCACGTCACGGGGAGTGCCCACGCCGGCGCAGCCGCCCTCCCTTCGCACCAGCGTGTCTCACACTCGGAGAAGCTGTGCCGCCCGGGACACGGGGATTGAAGTAGAATTTTCAAAATATATATATTTAATTGATTTTTCACAGAGAGGAAGGGAGAGGGGCAGAGAGCTAGAAACATCGATGAGAGAGAAACATCGATCCGCTGCCTCCTGCACACCCCCCACTGGGGATGTGCCCGTAGCCAAGGTCCATGCCCTTGACTGGAATCGAACCCGGGGGACCTTTCAGTCTGCAGGCCGACGCTCCACCCACTGAGCCACACCGGCTGGCGCCGGACTAGGATTTAAACCGGGCCACACCGCTCACTCACTGGTCGTCATCACCACGGTCCTCTGCTGTCACTTCTTCAGCTGTTGGACCCGGCCCGGTCTGCGTTCACTCATTGGTTCTTCTCACTCCTCCCTCCCTGTCTGCCGCCAAGAAGACCCTGCCCTTCGGTTTTCTCCAGCCTCACTCGTTTGTTTGTTATTACTAATCGCTGTTTAATCCTCGCCTCCCTCGAGGTTTAGAAGGAGGGGGAGGGAGGGGGGAAAGAGGGAGAGGCGGAGAGGGGCCGGGGAGAGACGTGTCGAGGTGACAGAGACACGTCGATCCGTTGCCTCTCTCTCTTCCCATGTTTCTAACTCTCTATCCCTGTCCTTTCCTCTCTGTAAAAAACCAGTAATATACACACACACACATATATATATATATATATATATATATATATATATATATATATAGCACTGACGAAGGAGCAGGTTCCTTTTTGATGTTCCCCTGTGCTGTGCACGCCCCCCCCCCCCAGCGTCTCTCTCGTGGGGAACACAGGGACGGGTCCGGGGCGCTACCGCGTCCTCCTGTCTGTTCGCCCGCTCCCCCCCGAGTCTGCAGAGGAGCTATGTGTGTGCCAGGAGTTTCCTGTCTCATCAGACACCACGCTACTCAACTAGCACGGCCCCACGGCAGGCCTAGCTGTTCTCGCTTTATCTTCTGTCTTGCACCTCGACCTCAATGCTAACCTTTCCCGATTTTGTAGCGGATCCCCCCCCCCCCGCACCCCCCCCCAATTCGGTTTTCTCGATCAGCCAGACCTTGGCCAAGACCAGCGAACCAGCACCCAGGAAGGAAAACACCCAAGTGGTTGCGTGAATGAGGCAGCCCTGGCGCAAGGGGCCTCTTCCGGCCCCCAAACTCCCCGTGGGCCCCATGGCAGGGCCCTGAGCTCAGACTATTCGTTTATTTTTAACCTTTATTGTTGAAAGCTTTACTTAGGTCTTCCTCCTCCCCTCCCCCCACCATTCTTCCAGTCTGTCCCCTCCCCACCACCCACCCCTTCCCACCATTGTCTGCGTCCTCAGGGAGTGCAAGCTGGGGCGTGCACACAACCCATGGTGGACCGCCCCCCCCCCCCCACTTCCCTCTGGGGCTCCCAGTGGGACAGGCCCTGGGAGGGAGGCGCACAGCGGGGGTCCCAGCTGCAGAGTCAGCAGCAGAAGAGGGGAAACTGAAGAAAGCGCAAAGCACTCGCTCAGGCCTGGGGTGGGGTGGGGAGGGGGGCTGGGTGTGAGCCAGGGCGGGGAGAACAGGCTGCAGGGTCCCGGGTTCGATTCCGGTCAAGGGCATGCACCTTGGCTGTGGGCACATGCCCAGTAGGGGGTGTGCAGGAGGCAGCGGATCGATGTTTCTCTCTCATCCATGTTTCTAACTCTCTATCCCTTTCCCTTCCTCTCTGTAAAAAACGAATAATATACATATATATATTTATTTTTATTTTTATTTTTAAAAAGCACTGCAGGTCCCCCGGGGTGCGGCGTCTGCAGAGCCAGTGAGGCCAGACGGACGGATGGACAGAGGGACTCACCCGGACCAGGTTCACCTGCGCTTGGAGCTCCGCGCAGGCGCAGTTCCTCCGGGCTCCGCCTGCAGAGCCCGCGGGGAAGGAAAGGCGGCCCCAGCGGCGGCGGGCGGAGCGCGCGGGGGGGGGGGGGGGGGGGGAACCGGGGACCCGCGGCCACGCGCCCCGCGGCCTTTCCCCCCAATCCCTGCCCGTTGGCGCGGACTTCGCCCGCCTGCACCCCAGCTCGCCCCGCAACCCTCCGCCCCCCCTGCCCCCCCCCCCCCCCGCCCCAGCTTCCGCGGCCGCTTCGCTTTCGTTTCCCCCGGCGGCGCCTGACCGCGCCCTGTTTTCTAGGCGCGGGGACTCGGGCCCGGGAGCCGCCCATGGCCCCGGCCAGCCGCCTGCTCGCGCTCCTGGCCCGGCCGCCCAGCCCGACCCACGCGGGGACCATGGCGCAGCCCAGCTGCTTCGCGATCGAGCTCCCGGGCTGCGGCCTGGCGCACTTCGCCGTGGGCACCGCGGGCACCCCAGGCACCGGGGACACCGCGGGCATCGTGGGCACCGCTGGCACCGGGGACACCGCGGGCATCGGGGGCACCCCAGGCACCGGGGACACCGCGGGCATCGGGGGGCACTGCAGGCACCGCCGCCGCGCTCCTGAGCCCCCCGGGCCGCAGCTACGCGCTGTGCGTGCCGGTGGCGCCGGGCCGGGACTGCGCCAACCGGGTGCGCGCGGCGCGGCTGCTCCAGCGGCTCCTCCTGCAGCTCCGCCGCGGGCCCTTGGGGCGCTGCCAGCTGCGCCCGATGCTGCGCTACCGGCCGGGGGGCGAGGCGGTTGGCCTGCAGCGGGGGGTGCTGCTCCGCGACCCCGACGGCAGCCCCGACACGCGGCGCGCGCTGCTGGCGCTGCTGGACTCGTGCCCGGAGGCGCCGCGCCCGAGCCTGGCCGAGTTCGTGGGCGACGAGAGCCGCCGGCTGTGGCTGCGCCCGTGGGAGCTGCGGAGCTGCCGTGAGTGGCGGCAGGTGGAGCCCCAGAGCGTGGTGCCCGCCCCGGAGCCCGCGCTGCACCCCGCGGTGCCGGACCTGCCCAG
This sequence comes from Antrozous pallidus, assembly GCA_027563665.1. NCBI lineage: Eukaryota > Metazoa > Chordata > Mammalia > Chiroptera > Vespertilionidae > Antrozous > Antrozous pallidus. Next base: position 72,392,613 of record CM050523.1, read on the forward strand.
CTCAGGCGTCTTCCCGCACCGAGAGGCCGCGCGCGCGGTCTTGGAGGCGGTAAGTGGCCGCCCTTCCCCAGCCCGTGGGATGGAGCGTGGGTCCGGGTCCGAGGAGCGGGCAGGGTATGGGGCGGGGCTGCCTGGCGAGACCCCTCTTGGTTGGTCCTTGGTTCACTCTGGGGTCCCCTGCCTGCCTGGCTCTGTCCGGACCCCTGGCTCTTTGGAGATCCCAGCCGCTAGGGATGCCCACCCCGATGTGGGACACCTGGGCCCTGGCACAGAGCTGGACACAGGACAGGACAGGAGCCGAGGGGTACGGAGATGACGTCAGCGCAGGGTCTCACCGTCCCCAGGTGGGGGTGGAGAGAGGCAGGCCTCTGGGGGGTGGGGGGGTTGTAAGTGCTGGAGACTGAAACAGGCAGCCTGCTTGGGCCACTGAGCTGCCGTCTCCACACTCCATCACTCCTGGGTGAGACCCCACCCTGCCGTGGGGGGCCAGGAAGGGAGCACTGGGCACCTCAGGAGCCAGCGTTCTCGGGGACCCCACCTAGCCCGGACCTGGGAGCCAGGGGCATCCCAAGAGGCCACCCTGCGGGCCTGGATCCATTTGACAAACTTATGGGGGACCCCCGGGGACAGGCGCGCAGGCCCAGCCATCCGGGGTGAAATCCAGACTCTGGCATTGAAGGGTCTGGGTCACTTCACTTCCTTTTAAAATTTATTTTATTATTTATTATTATTTTTTAAACACATTTTATTGATTTTTTTTTATAGAGAGGAAGGGAGAGGGATAGAAAGTCAGAAACATCGATCCGCTGCCTCCCGCACACTCCCTACTGGGGATGTGCCCGAAACCAAGGCACATGCCCTTGACCGGAATCGAACCCGGGACCCTTCAGTCCGCAGGCCGACCCTCTATCCACTGAGCCACACTGGTTTCGGCTTTTTAAATTATTTTTATTGATTTCAGAGAGGAAAGGAGAGAGAGAGAAACATCGATGAGAGAGAAATACGGATCGGCTGCCTCCTGCACGGCCCCCACTGGGGATGGAGCCCCCAACCCAGGCCTCTGCCCCGACCGGGGATCGGACTCTGACCTCCTGGTTCCTGGGTTGACGCTCAGGCCCTGAGCCAGGCCGGCCGAGCTCAGCAAGTTTCTTAAGTGTTTTTGCATCTGTTTCCTTAGCCACAGAGGGAATGCTGGGACCTCCCACAGAGATGTCAGCATGCCCGGCTCAGCCAAGCACACGCCTCAGCCCAGAGCTGCCGCGGGGGGTCAGGGGGAGACTGCAGTGGGGTGACCCAGAGTCTGCTCTCTGAACCCCTGTCACACCCCGCTCTGCTCTGTGCCGCCTGTGTCCGCGCTCCCCATAAGCTTGTCAAATGGATCCAGGCCCACAGGGTGGCTTCCCGGGGCGCCCCTGGACCCCAGGCCCTGGCTAGGCTGGGTCCCCGAGAACCCTGGCTCCTGAGCCCTTGAGGTGCCCAGTGCTCCCTTCATTCCCATCCACAGGACGGGGAGCGATGGAGAGGTGGGGGGCCCACTGCTCTCTTCAGAGCTCAGGGTGGGTGCAGCCGATCCTCCAGGTGTCTGGACGCACTTCCCAGGCGGGATCTGGGGTCCCTACATCGCTGGGTGACGCTGACCATAGTGGGGTGTCACTCCTGTCCTTCCTCCTCGGGGAGGCGGGACCCTGACCATTGCCACCTTTGAGCTGCAGCCACCCCTCCCCTGCCCTCCGCGCCCACAGCCTGTGAACTGGGGTGGCGCCAGCTGCCATCGCTGCCTCAGGCTCCGAGTTGCTCTGGGCTTAGCTGAGGCTCCCCCACATCCTGTCCCTGACCCGCCCCCTGACCCCCCTGACCCTCCCCCGACTCCCCCCCTGACCCACCCCCTGCCCCCTCCCCCGACTCCCCCCTGACCCTCTCCCTGACCCTCCCCCAGACTCCCCCCTGACCCTCCCTTTGACCTTCCCCCTGACCCTCCCCCAGACTCCCCCCGACCCTCTCCCTGACCCTCCCTCTGACCCTCCCCCTGACCCTTTCCCTGACCCTCCCCCTGACCCTCTCCCTGATGCCCCCCTGACCCTCCCCCTGACTCCCCCCTGACCTTCCCCCTGACCCTCCCCCGATTCCCCCCTGACCCTCCCCCCTGACCCTTCCCCTCCCCCTCCCCCTCCCCCTGACGCTCCCCCTGACACTGCGCTCTCTGCAGTGCACCCCCTTCCTGCCGGAGGCCCGGGCGGTGCTGGAGCTGGTGGACCGGTGCCCCCGGCAGGTGGACCGAGGCCCCTTCCCGGTCATCGTGGTGGAAGGCCTGGACGCCACAGGTGAGGGGCACTCCCCCCGTGAGGCACCGCGGAGCCGGTGAGGTCTGCCCGAGGGAACTGCCGTCCGCTGGGCCTCAGGGCCTCTGGCTGTGCCCTGTGCCCTGTGCCGGGGGAGCTGAGCCGCCAGACCCGGTGGGCGGCCTGGGGCTGGGGCAGGAGCCTCAGGACCATGGGTGGCAGTGGGACAGCCTGGTGGGGAGGCTGGGGGGCCGGGGGGAGGTTGGCGGGGAGAGGGGCGGTGTTTGGCCCAGGGAGAGGCTGGGCCAGGGAGGAAGGCGGGATGGGTCCTCGCCACAGAGAATCGGCCCCGCGGAGTGTGGTCAGGAGCCGGTGCCCGAGGCCCGGAGGGCGGGAGGCGGAGGAGGCCTTAGGGAGCCGCCACGCGGAGGTGAGAGCACGTGGAGGGCCTGTGCTCAGCCCCCACACACACAGATTGCCCGAGGGCAGAGGGGGGCCCCCGGACAGGCTGTTACTATCATTACCGTTATTCTCTTTAGAGAGAGGGAGAGGGAGAGGGAGAGAGAAACATCAATGAGAGAGGAAGCCACGGATCGGCTGCCTCCTGCACAGCCCCCACTGGGGGTCCAGCCCCCAACCTGGGCAGGTGCCCTGAGCGGGAATCGAACCGGTGACCTCTTCATTCCTGGGTCAACGCTCAGCGGCCGAGCCACCCGGCCAGCCAGGTGACAAGGCTGTTCTCGGGGAACAAGGGTGTCGAGGCGGCTGGAGGGCCCTTTCCCAGGCAGCTGGCAGGTCCGGGGGCGTGAGCAGAGCCGACCCCGCCTCCCCACCACAGCAACCCCGTCACGAGTCCCCAAGAGGGCCTGTTGGGTTCCCGTCCCGGTATTCCGACACCAGAGAGCGGATCCCGGGTTCCCAAGGGCCTGACAGTGTCTGTGAAGCACGCGTGTCAAACTCACAAGCTAACACGGGCCGAAGGAACGCGGCATGCGGCCTGCCAGCCGTGAGTTTGACACGCCTGCTCTCAGGCATCGCATGATTTCACCCATTATGCTGGGGTGTTGGGGGCTGGCTCTCTCCTTCCCACATCCAGCGTGGAGAGAGAAGTAGGGTCCGGTTTCTGAGTAGAGGAGCTGGGGATGGAGAAATAAACGAAAGAATAGACGACACAGAAGTAGAAATAAAGCTGGGGCTGGGTGGAATCTCTGTTCTCTCTGATGGAAAGACAGGGAATCCCAGCCCAAACGCAGTGTGTTTATTTATACTGAAACAGAAAGGGGTTTCACCTGAAAAGACGTAAAATCAAAGGAGCTTAAGTGGGCCCAGGCCCCACTCCTTCCCTCATTCCCTCATTCCCGGGGGCTCGGCTGAATCTACATCTCAAGGACCGTCCGCCCGACACCTGGAGCAAAGTTAAGAGTCAGGACTTGATCACGCATCCAGCCCTTTTGGTGGGTGTGTTTCCGAGATGCAGCTCTGCCTGGCGCCTCGGATTCGGCTGACGCTGATGTAAAGAATGCTCCGGTGCCTTCCCCGGGGGCCGGCGCTCTGCACTGGGGGACCGCAGAAGGAATGCCTTGCCTCCCTCGTGGAGAAGGACTCTGGGAGGGGCGGGGGTGGGGCTGAGGCTTGCCGTGTGCCCCGCAGGCAAGACCACCGTGACCCAGGCGCTGGCCGACGCCCTCCAGGCCGTGCTGCTGAAGTCCCCGCCCGCCTGCGTCGGCCAATGGCGGCAGACCTTTGACACCGAGCCCCCCGTCATCCGGAGAGCCTTCTACTCTCTGGGCAACTACCTCGTGGCTGCCGAGATTGCCCAGGCGTCCGCCAAGGCCCCCGTCATGGTGGACAGGTGGGTGAGAGGTGTAGGGTTTTTTTTTCTCTCTCTCTCTCTTTCCCACGTCCGGCATAGAGAGAGAGAGTGGGTCCAGTTTCTGAGTAGAGGGGCTGGGGGTTGAGAAATAAAAGACTGGAAGAGAAGATGCAGAAGACAGAGAAATAAAAAGCTGGGGCTGGGTGGGACATCTGTTGTCTCTGACGGAGAGGCAGCGACTCCGAACCACAAAGCCGTCTTTGCTTATCTCCCCAACATATCAGGACGTTTCACCAAAAGTTAGGATCAAATGAGATTACTTGCACTCTTGAGTAGGCCCGAGCATTCCTCGCGCTTGACTGGGTTTACACGTCATTGCTCCGCTCCCTGACACCTGGGCAAAGGTGAAGGCCAAGCTGATAACAGGTCAGCAGCCTTTTTGGGGGAAGCGTGTTCCCAGGGCGTGGCTCTGCCTGTCGCCTTGAGTTCCGCTGGCAGTCATTAAAGAAATGCCCACGTGCTGCCTTCCCAGGGGGCCCTCTACACAGAGGAGGGTGGCATGGCCTTCCTAATGTGTGTGTGTGCACACACGTGCATGTGTGTGTGTGCACACACGTGCATGTGTGTGTGTGCACGTGCGTGTGCATGTGTGTTCGCGTGTGTGCGCACACACTTGCGTTTGCTAAGGGAAGCGGTGTGACGGTAGTCACAGGAATAGCATCTGTGATGCACACATCGCCTGCACCGCCGCCTGGCATGGCGCTAAGAGGCTACATACATTGTCCTAAATCTGGGCGGGCACGGAGAATTACGCCAACTCCCTGCTGAGAAACGCAGACGTGAGAAAGACGATGCCAGCTCCCCGGGTCCTGAGCGGCCCATCGGGACAGTGGCCACGACCTCCCTCCCCGATCCGCCACTTGAGCAGTTTGCCGGGTCGTTGGCTGAGCCGGCAGGCACGCACCGGCCACCTACCCAGTGCCAAAGACGGTTTCCCCCGTTGGTGCCCCGCTGTCATGGAGCAAGCACACGGGGGCAGGAGAGGGTGGTGACTACAGCGTGTCCCAAACGTGTGTGCACACGCTGGGAGTCATCCTAAAGGCATGTTTGCAAGGGCACGCGTCCTTTCCGAAATGGCGCGCTCATCTGTGAAAGTTTGTAACCTCCTAGAAACCGCTGTCCGTAGAGCACACGGAGGTGGGCAAACCCCCAGGGGGAGACGGGTTGGGGCTGTGCGAGAGCGGCTCTCACCCTGAGTGCAGCTCCTGCTGAGTCCCGGCTCTGCGGGGAGCACCCCGCATCCTCGCTGTGGCTGTGCATTTTACTCTCTTTTAAAAATATATCTTTATTGGTTTCAGAGAAGAAGGGGGAAGAGAGAAAGAGAGAGAGAGAGAGAGAGAGAGAGGGAGGAGCATCAATAATGAGAGAGAATCATGGATTGGCTGCCTCCTGCACACCCCACACTGGGGATCGAGCCTGCACCCCCGCCTGTGCCCTGACTGGAAATCAAACTGTGACCTCCTGGCATATGGACCGCTGCTCAACCACGGAGCCACACCGTCCAGGCCAGCTGTTCTCGATGTTTTATAAATATTTTAAGCGTAAGGTGCAGGTTTATTTATTTAACTAGGGGCCCGGTGCATGTAATTCGTGCATTGGGGGTGGCTGGTTCCTCAGCCCAACCTGCCCCCTCTCACATACGGGAGCCCTCAGGGGATGTCCTACTGACGGTTCACCCCCGGCCTTGGGCAGCAGCCATCTTGGTTGGAGGTTAATTTGCATACAACTTCTGATTGGCTGGTGGGTGTGGTGGAGGCACAGTCAATTTGCATATTACTCTTTTATTCGATAGGATTGGTGCAATGCTTAAGAGGCCACCTCAATTCTTCCTGCAGATAGGGAGCTCACCTCTCCTTGGCCCCCCCCACCCCACCAGGTACTGGCACAGCACAGCTGCCTACGCCATCGCCACTGAGGTGAGTGGGACTGTCCAGCACCTGCCGCCGGCCTGCCACCCCGTATACCAGTGGCCGAAGGACCTGCTCAGACCCGACCTGGTCGTGCTGCTGACCGTGAGCCCCGAGGAGCGGATGAGGCGGATCCAAGGCCGCGGCCCCGAGAGGACCCGGGAGGAGGAGGAGCTGGAGGCCAACAGCGTCTTCCGGCAGAAGTAGGTGCTCGGCCCTGGCCAGGCGGGGGCGCCGGAGACGCTCAGGGGAGAAAGCCGGCGACCTCTGGCTTGTGTGACCTCTGTCTCGTCTGCCGTTGGGCGTATGACCTAGTCTCTGAGCCTCTGCTACTTGGTCTGCAAAAGGGGGGTGCCAGTGGGTCCTCCCTAAGGTCACTGGGTATCAGGAGGGCAGGCTCACACAGAGTCCTACTGTGTGGCGGACAGTAGGGACTCCTAGGTGCTGGCTGCTGAACATCACTCCTAACCTATCAGGTATTTTTATTTTTATTTTTTAAAATATATATTTTATTGATTTTTTACAGAGAGGAAGGGAGAGGGATAGTTAGAAACATGGATGAGAGAGGAACATCGATAAGCTGCCTCCTGCACACCCCCCACTGGGGATGTGCCCACAACCAAGGAACATGCCCTTGGCCGGAATCGAACGTGGGACCCTTCAATCTGCAGGCCGACGCTCTATCCACTGAGCTACACTGGTTTTGGCCTATCAGGTATTTTTGAAAATACATATTTTTATTGATTTCAGAGGGAAAGGGAGAGAAAGAGAGAGAGAAAGAGAGATGATGATGCGGAGGAGGAGAGAGAATCATGGTTCAACTGTCTCCTCGTGCCCCACACTGGGCCTTGAACCCACAACCCGGGCCTGTGCCTGGGTCTCAGGTCGCACTTAACCACTGAGCCACACGGCCCGGCCCTCTCGGGCACTAAACTCCGCTCTCTGCCCATGGGCGGCGCCGGCGCCAGGGGAGGCTGTGCTACCCCCACGGGGACCTTGCTTCCAGCTGCGGGGGGCCAGCGGGTGGACAGCGCCGGGTGCCCGGAGAGCCGATGGAGCCGCGTGCCCACCCCGTTCCTTCTCCCCGCCCCAGGGTGGAGGTCTCCTACGCGCGGATGGAGGACCCGGCCTGCCACGCGGTGGACGCCAGCCCCTCCCCGGAGCGGGTCCTGCAGGCCGTGCTCGCCCTCGTCCGCCAGCGCTGTCCCCGGCTGCCGTGACCCGCGCCTGGCCACCCGTGGGCGCCTCACTGCCCACCGCCGGCGCGGGGTGCCACGGAGCACGGACCCCTCCCTGCCCCTCCTCACCGCCCCTGCTTCCGGCCGACGGGCCCGTGAGGCTGGAGACGGCTGTGTTCCCCAAGAGCCACGAGGGGTTTCCGCCCAGTCCCATGCGCTTGTTCTCGGAACGGGGTTTCCTGCGCTCCCGGGAAAGGCCTCCGCGGTCTGTCTTGTCCGAGGCCCGAGTCCACGGGAGCCACGAGGGAGCCCTCCCCGCCCGGCGGCATCCCAGCATCCCGCCCCGGCCTCCCCACCCCTGGTGAGACCTTGACACATGGGCGTGGCTATCCTCCCAGCCGGGCCGCACCCCCGTTCTCCGGACCGAGCCCGAGCCCCCGATCCCGCCTGGAGCCACGCCCTCCCGCAGGACGCGTCTACGTATCCTCCGGCACTCAGGAGCTGTCTGGTGGGCAGGGGGCACTCACACGGCCGGTGCCCGCCTGTGCCCGCGGCTCGCACCCCCGAGGCCCCTGAGCGCAGGCATGCCGGCCGCTCTGGGATCTTGGGATTCCGTTCTCCGCGTCTCGGTCCCATCCCTTGCTGGTGGACTGACTTGGGTGCGGGGAAGGGCTCTGCCCTGAGCTGGGTGCCCGCACGCGGCCGGCAGCGATGGGGGCACGGGGCTGCGTCCCGCGGGGTTCCCGTAGCCGAGGGCGGGGCTTCACCAACAACAGCGGGGGGCCAGGGAGCCCCGGCGAGCTGGCGTGTCTCCATCATGAGCACGTGGCCCTGGAGGGGCTTTCTTAGTAGGTGGCCTTGCACTTGAGTGTCTACAATTGCACATGAAATCCGCATAGGGGTCTGGCCAGAAAACAGTGGCTGAGCTGCGAGGACATTGAATAGCACGGGGGCCGGGGGTGAGTCGGGTAATGTCGGCAGGCACTTGATCAGGAAGGTGAGGATGATGCTTTAAGTGTCTTAAGGAGCGAGCAGAGCCAGCCGATCACCTAAAATCTCTTCCAGTTCTAAGATGGATAGATGATTGTCTTCTTGAGATATTCCCCCCTCCCATTCCCCCCCCCCCCCCGATAATTATAGTTGAGGCCTTATCAGGTTCATGCTATGGAATCTTCGATTGTAGTGACGTTTAGTGTTAACGATCTCGTCCTGTTTTCCAGAAGAACTCTGGGTAATGTGCACACTCTGTATCTGGGCACAGAGATGGAAATGTAATTTCCGCTGAAGATCGTTTTAAAGCTGATACACAGTGTCGGGTTCCTTTAAGATGCGACCCGAATTAGGTTCTTGGGGTTCGTGACTTTGCGTGCTGCCCCGGAAAACACGCCCCCGTGCCCCCTCCCTGCCCTCGCGGCGAAGAAACTCGCTGTGGTCTCCAGCCTGTGCCACCGGAGACGCCCGAAGGTGCATCCCAGGTGGCTCTGGGGCAGGAGGGACGTTTGGGGTGTGAAGAGGGCAGGCCTGTCCCCCGACCCCAAGCGCCATCTGCATGTCCTGCCCTGACGCCCCACCTGCTGGCTCAGTACGGCGCCCCACGTCCCACTGGGTCCCCCCGCTCTGACCGGTGACTTTCCTTCAGTGACCGGACTGCCAGGTCCTTGTGGCGCGGGCTAAATGCACCCCTAGCGTGGCCTGTGGCTCCCCCGGGCCTGTGCCTCCCCGGGGCCTGTGCCCTGGCGGACGTCTGCTTGGCAGCACCTCATGGCTGATCTTGAACTTTAAGAAACGTCACGTGGGAAACGGGTAACGGGTTGCGTTTGGTTCTGCCTGCCCCGCTTAGGGCTCCGCTCTTTTTCTCCATTTTGTTTCATGAAAATGGAACCCAGTGGCCTCCCAGCAGGTGCATCCTGTGCCCACCCGGGGGGGGGGGGGGGCGCGGGAGAGAGCTCCCGGGCATGGTTTCTCCAGCTGCACCCTGAGAACAGCCTGCTCTCCTGGGAGGACAGGGGACAAAGCCCGGGGTGTTTCCGGCCGAAGCAGCCGTCTTTAAAGCGACTGACTTTTTCTTCTTCTTTTAAAAAAAAAAAAATATTTCATTGATTTTTTACAGAGAGGAAGGGAGAGGGATAGAAAGTCAGAAACATCGATGAGAGAGAAACATTGATCAGCTGCCTCCTGCACACCCCCTACTGGGGATGTGCCCACAGCCAAGGCACATGCCCTTGACCGGAATCGAACCCGGGACCCTCCAGTCCGCAGGCCGACGCTCTATCCACCGAGCCACACGGCTCTCAGCAAGGGGCTGACTTCTTGCTCCGAGAATTCTAACACAGCCTGGGGCCAGAGAGGGTTTCAGAAAGGCCTTCGTGAGCAGCGTCCCTCTGACAACGTGGGGGTGGGCCTCGTGCACGGCTTGCCCTGGTCACCTGTCAGCGGCAGGTGCGGGCGTGCGGGCGTGCGTGTCCGGCTTCCCACAGGCTCCTCACGGAGCACCGGCCTCACCAGCTCTGCCACCGACATCGCCTGGCGCGCCCCCCCCCCCCCCCCCCCCAGTGGCTGCTGTGCCAGATGATTCCGGTTTGGGACCTGGCGTCCGAGGCGCTGGGCTCTGTGTATGCTTGTCCACGTGCTCTCAGAGCCTCGCACCCGCTCCCCTCCAGCAGCTCTGGGTGCCGCGGGGCTGCCGCCGCCGCTGAGATGGTCTGAGGGCCCCGCAGCTCCCGGCCCCTGCAACGCTGGCCGGTCGCCGAAGCCCGTGGCTGGATGACACGCGGTCAGCTGCCGCGCAGCCCTTCGCCGGACACCACAGCCGCACAGCGAGGGGTCACGTACGGTGCTGAGCCCTTAGCGTGTTTACCCTCCAGTCACGGCCGAACAAGCACAGCCGTGCACGCCGCACGTGTTCACGAAAGCCTGGGACTCACGGGGACATGTTATCCGGCCACGGGATTTGACGATCGGTCGGCAGCCCCGGGGGGGGAGGGCGGGGGCGGGCTGGGACCTAGCGGGGCCCTTAACCACACGCCACAGCCGCACGGCGAGGGGTTCACGTATGGTCCTGAGCTCCTCAGCGTGTGTGACAGGATCAGAACGGAGGCATGTGGTTTCTGTTCCGTGTTGCCACGTTTCAGTCACGGGAGTCCCGGGCCGGCACACAGCCTGTGATGTGTGGGCTCCCTGAGCCCTGTAGGGGAGTTAGTCTTTTCCTGCGGCTCCTGGGGGGACACTGGTCGCCGTGGACACACGGGTGCGGGCGTGGGCTTCTGTGTCACCAGATCAGAGCATTGCACCCGGTGCTCACCGCCCCAGATGGCACCTCCCGTCACCTGTGCTAGGACCCTCCTCCCTCCGCCCCTCCCCTCTGGCGACCACAAATGTGTATTTTACAAACAAACTCGCTTCGAGTCCCCGGGAAACCTGATGGCGGCTGCGTGACCGCCTGCCAGCCCCCCCCCCCCCCCCACGGCCCTGCTTTCCTTCCCAGGGAGCCAGGGATGAGGGGCGGCCTCCGTCTTGCCAGGCCTGGCGCAGCACCCAGCGCCGTCCCCCGGGGTCACCTGCTCCTCCCACTCAGGGCTCCTTCCCCCAGGTCCCCACTCCCTTCACTCCCGAGCGAGCGGGGTCCCGCCCCATGACTCAGCCTCAGCCCCTCCCCCTCTCCCCTTTGCTCTGACTCATGCACCTGCTCATCCACGTTTAGTTCACCCCCATATCCATGCCCATCACTGTATCTTTATCCCATATCCACACCCATATCCATGCCCATCACTGAATTTTTATCCCATATCCACACCCATATCCATGCCCATCACTGAATCTTTATCCCATTTCCACACCCATATCCATGCCCATCACTGAATTTTTATCCCATATCCACACCCATATCCATGCCCATCACTGAATCTTTATCCCATATCCACACCCATATCCATGCCCATCACTGTATCTTTATCCCATATCCACACCCATATCCATGCCCATCACTGAATCTTTATCCCATATCCACACCCATATCCATGCCCATCACTGAATCTTTATCCCATTTCCACACCCATATCCATGCCCATCACTGTATCTTTATTCCATATCCACACCCATATCCATGCCCATCACTGAATCTTTATCCCATATCCACGCCCATATCCATGCACATCACTGAATCTTTATCCCATATCCACGCCCATATCCATGCACATCACTGAATCTTTATCCCATATCTGTGGGAACCCCTTTCACACCCCGTGTGGTTCAGGGTCCCGGTTCGGGGTTTGGGTTCTGGAGAAGGCTACACACAAATGAATAAAGAGACTTAGAAAAGCATTAATTTGGGAAATGGGGGCCAGGCGGGAGTCCAACCCTAGTGGTAGAACTACTGTTCGCTCTGGCTTTACCATCCTTTTTATTAAGATTAAGATCGTAAGATACACCCATCTCCCCCAGGCAGGAAACACCAGTAAAAGCCAATCAGTGAATCTATTAGGACTGACAGGTGGGGCTGCTCCAACCACCAACATCCAGTAATTAGCTCCGACCCCTCAGAGCAATCAAGGTCGACCAGCCCTTCAAACTCCCTGTCCACAGCTCTCCGTCATCAAAACAATGATTGGCTTCCGGCACATATCTATAGCCATATCCATGTCCATAACTGTATACCCATGCCTGTTCCTGTAATTATAGTTGTATGTGTAAGTGTATGTATGTATATATGCATATGTGTATGCATGTGTATGTGTATATATGCGTGAATACATGTGTGTATGTGTGTATATGTATGTATATATGAGTATGTGTAAATGTGAGTGTGTATGTATATGTGTGTATATATGTGTATGTGTAAATGTGAGTGTGTGCCTGTATATGTGTATATATGTGTATAAGTAAATGTGTGTATATGTGTGTATGTGTAAATGTGCGTATATATGTGCATGTGTGTATGTGTGTATGTATATGTGTATGTGTATATAAATGCGTGTGTATATGTAAATGTGTATATGTGTGTTTGTATGTGTAAATGTGTATATGTGCATATGTATGTGTGTGTAAATGTGTGTATATGTGTGTATGTGTGTGTAAATGTGATTGTATGTATATGTGTGTGAATATGTGTGTATGTATATGTGTGTGTGTATATAAATGCGTGTGCATATGTAAATGTGTGTATGTGTGTATGTGTAAATGTGTGTGTATGTGTATATGTGTATGTATATGTGCATGTATATGTGTGTGTATATAAATGTGTGTATGTGTGTGTGTAAATGTGTGTATATATGTGTGTGTGTAAATGTGGATGTGTGTATGTGTATGTGTACATGTGTGTATATATGTGTATGTGTGTATATGTAAATGTGTGTGTGTGTGTCCTCTGCTCCTGTGCTAGGACGAGCGCTCCACTAAGGCCGAGCGTGCTCACTGTGATGTCCCGTGCCCACCAGTGCCTGGCACACGGCAGCTCCCTGTAGAGAGCGAACCCCTGCTGTCCCCCCGCCCTGGGGCGGGCTGGCCTCTCACCAGCTCTGCGGACACACGTTACTGAACACATTACTGAACTTCAAAACCTCTTCCTCGTCTCCTGTCTCCCTCAGGGTTGTCCGTCCCTCCCGTCCTGAGGGCGGCACTGGCCAGGAGGAGGGGGAGCGGATGACGGAGGGAGCTCTGGTTCTGCACAGGAGACACGCCGCTGGTGAACTCTGGGCAGGGCCAGGGGAGCCGGGGGCACTTGGGGAGGGCGCCCAGGAGCCTGCAGGGGCTGCATGAGGACTCACCCAGGAGCTGCTGGGACTGACCCGAGAGAGGCACCACCCGCTTTCAGGCAAAAAAGAGAATACCGCCTCTCCCCTCCCCATCCCCTCCTCTCTTCTCCCCTCTATCCCTTCCGCTCCCCTCTCTCACTTCCCCTCCCCTCCCTCCCTTTTCCCTCCTCTCCCCACCTCTCCCCCATCCCGCTCCTCTCCTCTCCCTCTCCCCCTTCCCCCTCCCCCCCTTCTCTCCGCCAGGCGGGCGATGCGGGAAGTGGCCGCTGGGGGGCGCTGTGGCTCCACGGAGGCCACGCGTCTGCCAGGGGAGGGCAGAGCAGAGCACAAAGGTGCCCTCCCGGTGCACACCGCCCCCTGTTTGGGGGTCCCCCCTGCCCGCGTGGCCGGCGTGGACGCTGGATGGACCCTGCACCCCAGCGCCCAGAATGAAGCCTCAGGACCAGCCGCGGACTTGGACCCAGGCTGGTGGCCTCAGGACAGAGCAGCTGCTCCCAGGGCACTGCAGGACTGGGGTGCAAAGGCTGGGAGTGGACCTGTCTCCCCAGGACCTTCTCCCAGGACCAGGACCCTCTCCCACACCCTCTCCCACACCCTCTCCCACACCCTCTCCCAGGACCCTCTACCACACCCTCTCCCACACCCTCTCCCAGGACCCTCT
>CM050523.1:72413760-72463760 GCA_027563665.1 Antrozous pallidus
GACGCTCTATCCACTGAGCCAAACCGGTCTCGGCTAGTTTTCCTTTTTTATTTGATCTACTAGAGGCCCGGTGCATGAAGTTCGTGGGAGGGGGGCGTGTCCCTCAGCCCAGCCTGCAGCTTCTCCAATCTGGAACCCCTCGAGGGATGTCCAGCTGCCCGTTTAGACCCGATCCTACTGGACATCCCTCTCACAATCCAGGACTGCTGGCTCCCAAGTGCTCGCCTGCCTGCCTTCCTGATTGCCCCTAACTGCTTCTGCTACCAGCCTGATCATCCCCTAACCACTACCCTGCCAGACTGATGGATGCCTCACTGTTCCCCTGCCAGCCTGTTGGCCCCAAAAGTCCCTCCTCTGTGGCCTGGTAACCCCTAACTGCCCTCCCCTGCAAGCCTGGGTACCCCCCAACTGCCCTTCCCTGCATGCCAGGTTGCCCCCAACTTCTCTCCTCTGCCGGCCTGGTCACCCCTAACTGCCCTCCCCTACAGGCTTGATTGCCCCCAACTGCCCTCCCTTGCAGGCATGCTCCCCCACCAACTGCCCTCGCTTGCAGGCCTGGTCCAACGGCCCTCCCCTGCTGACCATCTTGTGCTCCCCATCTTGTGTCCACATGGGGGCAGGATCTTTGACCACATGGGGGCAGCCCTCTTGTGTGTTGGAGTGATGGTCAATCTGCGTATTCCTCTTTTATTAGGTAGGATTATTTTTTTTTAAATATATATTTTTTATTGATTTCAGAGAGGAAGGGAGAGGGAGAGAGAGGGAAGCATCAATGATGAGAGAGAGGCATGGATCGCTGCCTCCTGCATGCCCGCCCATGGGGATGGAGCCTGGAACCTGGGCGTGTGCCCTGACTGGGAATCGAACCCGGGACCTTCCAGTCGTCAGACACTCAGCCACTTAGCCATGCTGGCTGGGCTAGGTCTAGTTCTCCATTTTAAAGCTCTGTGACTTTTTTTTCTCATTTCCTTGGAAGTGAGCGTGGTGTGTTTTCTGCCCCCCACAGGAAATCGGGGTACACCGAACTCTCGGTTGGGTTCCTCAGCCTCCCCCTCCCGTGGACACGGACCCGCAGGACACAGAGACCCGTGCTGCTCGCCTGCTCAGCACCCGTTTCCCGGGAGGAGCCTGCCTGCAGAGGAGAGCGGAGGTGGCGTGCCCTCTCTGCCCCCTGCCTGCCCGGGAGGGCCCGTGATTGGCAGGCCTGCATGGGGCAGAGGCGCTGTGGGTGCGGGAGGGTCCTGGAGGGCCAGAGGGTCCTTGGGAGGCTGTCAAGGCTCTGTCCGAGAGAGGGGTGAGAGCTGAGAGCTAGGGTGTCTGTCGGTAAGGGGGCCTCAGAGCCAGTGGTGTTATGCTCAGATTTCATGATCCCCAAAGATCACCAGGGGGCTGAATCCGATGCAATAGCCTAGAGCCTTTATTACAAGTCCAGGCTTGGCCCCCTGCCCCCGCCGATGCAGCGGCAGGAAGCAAAAGAGGGAAAATACCCAAAAAACATGCGATTTTCTAGGGAGGTGGGGCCAGACGCGAACACTGAGTTGGCCGATTCCGATTGGTTGGGTGAGGGCTGGGGCTGGTGACACGAATAATCCCTGACGCACGTGACCCGTCCTGTCCTTTGCTCTTGATTGGAGCTCAGGCGCACAGTCTTTCGCGATTGGCTGACTCAAAGGGAGGGGTTGGTGTCTGTGATTTCAAGATGGCGGCCCCCAGGGAAGCGTACCCATCATGCCACCAACATGGTGGCTGCCGAGTCCCACAGTCCAGAATGGCGGCTGTCTAAGGTGCTCTTTGCAGTCCCGCTCCGCCCTTTCAGCGGGAGCTGTTGGGGGGCGGGGGAGGCGGTATCCAAAAGTGCAGCTCTGCTCCCCACAGTTTCCTAAGAGAAAGCTGGAATCGTCCTCGTTGGGGACCTGCGGGGGCCATTGGCCATGTCCTGGCCTGTGCAAACCCCACAGCACCCATCCTGCCACCTGCTGGACGGCCGGGATCCGGCACCCTCCCTCCCAGGAGGCCACGTCCACGTGAGTTTCGGTGGCGGCACTTCCACACGTCCACCTCACTGTCCACTTCACCGTCCCCCTCCCCGTCCCCCTCACAGCCCACGCTCCCCGGGGCCCAGGGCTCCCCACCCCGGTCCGACGGATCTGTCAGCGATGATGGACTGCAAACACCCAGCCCCAGGCCCCTCCCGGAGGACTGACCTGCGATTTCCCGCGTGCAGGAGGCAGCCACGGCACGCTGTGCCGTGTGGCTTCACCGGGAGTGTATTAGGAACGCAGACGGCCGGCGGCCTGGCTCAGGGACTGAGCGTCGACCCAGGAACCAGGCGGTCGGGGTTCGGTTCCCGGTCGGGGCACGCACACGCCCGGTTGCGGGCTCGATCCCTAGGGTGGGGCGTGCAGGAGGCAGCTGATCCGTGGTTCTCCCTCATCACTGATGTTTCTCTCTGCCTCTCCCTTCCCCTCTGAAACCAATAAAACACCCCTTTTAGCCAAAACCGGCGTGGCTCAGCGGATAGAGCGTCGGCCTGCAGACTGAGGGGTCCCGGGTTCGATTCCGGTCAAGGGCATGTACCTTGGTGCGGGCACGTCCCCAGTGTGGGGGGGGGGGTGTATGTGTGCAGGAGGCAGCTGATCAATGTCTCTCTCTCATCCATGTTTCTAACTCTCTATCCCTCTCCCTTCCTCTCTGTAAAACATCAATAACATATATATTTTTAAAAAAACAAAACACGCTTTTTAAAAAGCGCAGACTGTCACCCCTCCTCCCACCCACTGATCAGACCGGGCACCAAGCCCCCCGAGAGTCGGAGAACATGGGGCCAGGCGGTCTGTGCCGTCCCTCCCAGCTCAGAGAGGCGGGATCCGAGGTCTCCCCCAGCCCCTCCCCAGTGCTGTCCCAGCCCCACCGTCCCCATGCCCGGACACGCCCGCCAGAAACCCGGAGCCCCCAGCCTCTCCGGTGCCTTTCCTAGGCTCCGTGGCCTCCGGGCGGAGGGAACCGGGACTCGGGGGGTTAAGCGGGAGGCACACCCCATAGGACAGCTGCCAAGGCCTGGAGCGAAACCTGATGATGCCTGCGCACAGGCAGCATCAGATCCCAGCTCATCTGTATTCGGAGGCACAGACGCTGATTCCTGAGCGCTGCAGACACAGGCTTCCTGCCTCTGGGCTGTGCTGTGAGCGCAGAGGGAGCGATAAGCAGGCACCAGATGAGGCGGCTGATCGCAGGACAGCAGACCCGGCTCCCACCCAGATCCCATCACACCCACAGGAGAAACCCTTGCAGATGTCACTCCGGGAGGGAGCGGCCGAGGGCATGTCCCCTTCTCTCCCTCCCTCCCCGGCACAGATTTCTTGCAAAGGATGTTCTTTCTGAATCTGGGTGACGTGAAGACCCCCGCCCCGCTCTGTGGCTCTAGATTGTTTGTTTGTGGGGGGTCCTCTCTAAGGGGTGAGGGGAGGAGGAGGATGTTTACAGGGGGGCTGTGCGCTCAGCACCCACTCCTTCCCCCACGGCCCTCTGAGGGGTCGGAGAGCTGTGTGTACGTGGGGTGGGGTCCGGGCAGAGACGGCAGTGGCGGGGGTCCAGGGGGCGGGGAGCAGCAGGAGCCGGGGTTCCTGCCAGAGGCAAGCGGCCTCCCGTCAGCAGCTGCGAGGGACCTACGGCCCCCCCCCCCCCCCACTCAGAATTCCCCGGGAGCCGATCCCAGGAGGCTGTGCTTGTGGGGACGGGTGTGGCGGCCCTGGGGGCGGGGGGGGGGGCGCCAAATGTGGGAACCCCTTTCACGTCCTGTGTGATTCAGGGTCCCCGGTTCAGGGTTCGGGTTTCTGGAGAAGGCCGCACACAAATGAATAGAAACTCGAAATAAACATGAATTTGGGAAATGGGGGCCGGGCGGTCGTGCAACTCTAGTGGGAGGATTACTGCTCGCTCTGGCTTTACCTTCCCTTTTATTAAGATGAAGATCACAAGATACACCCGTCTCCCCCAGGCAGGAAACACCAGTAAAAGTCAATCAGTGAATCTTCTGAGGACTAACAGGTGGGGGCTGCTTCAACCACCGACATCCAGTAACCAGCTCCGACCCCTCAGAGCAGTCAAGGTGGACCAGCCCCCGGATTCCCCTGTCCACAGCTCGCCGTCCTCAAAACAGTGATCGGCTCCCGGCAGAAGGGGCCGTGGCCGGGTGGGCTGGGACGCAATGCTCCCCCGCTCTCGCCCTCTCCCGGCACACGGCTCTCCGGTGCGGCAAATTCGGTTCAGTCCCGTTCCTTCCCCTGGTCGCCTCTACACACGTTTATTTTCTCTCAGCGAACATTAACTGGCCCATTCATGGAGACCGGTGTCGGGTCGAGCGGGAGACGGGAAAACAGAAACACGGAACGAGATCACAATTCTTCTTTTAAAATATATTTTATTGATTTTTTAGAGAGAACGGGAGAGGGAAAGTCAGAAACATCGATGAGAGAGAAACATCGACCAGCTGCCTCTTGCACACCACCTACCTACTGGGGATGTGCCTGCAGCCAAGGTCCATGCCCTTGACCGGAATCGAACCCGGGACCCTTCAGTCCGCAGGCCGACGCTCTATCCGCGGAGCCGCACCGGTTTCAGTTAAGCCTGTTGTGACTTTAGTTGGCCGTTTGGTTTTAGTTCGTTTGGCCATACTTTCCATTTTGTTCCGTTTCCCCCAATGGCCCTGGGAATGAGGTTAAAAGGAGACGGACTTTGCACAGACTGGACGCTGAAGGCGAGTGCACGGTCCGGGGAGCCAGCCCTCTCCGAGCCAGAAAGCGGAGCAGGGGAGAG
Source organism: Antrozous pallidus (assembly GCA_027563665.1). Classification (NCBI taxonomy): domain Eukaryota; kingdom Metazoa; phylum Chordata; class Mammalia; order Chiroptera; family Vespertilionidae; genus Antrozous; species Antrozous pallidus. Next base: position 72,418,576 of record CM050523.1, read on the forward strand.
GGTCAGACACAGGGTCAGACACAGGGAGAGGGTCAGACACAGGGTCAGACACAGGGACAGGGTCAGACACAGGGACAGGGTCAGACACAGGGACAGACACAGGGAGAGGGTCAGACACAGGGAGAGGGTCAGACACAGGGAGAGGGTCAGACACAGGGAGAGGGTCAGACACAGGGTCAGACACAGGGTCAGACAGAGGGACAGGGTCAGACACAGGGACAGGGTCAGACACAGGGACAGGGTCAGACACAGGGAGAGGGTCAGACACAGGGTCAGACACAGGGTCAGACAGAGGGACAGGGTCAGACACAGGGACAGGGTCAGACACAGGGACAGGGTCAGACACAGGGAGAGGGTCAGACACAGGGACAGGGTCAGACACAGGGTCAGACACAGGGTCAGACACAGGGTCAGACACAGGGACAGGGTCAGACACAGGGACAGGGTCAGACACAGGGTCAGACACAGGGTCAGACACAGGGTCAGACACAGGGAGAGGGTCAGACACAGGGACAGGGTCAGACACAGGGACAGGGTCAGACACAGGGACAGACACAGGGACAGGGTCAGACACAGGGACAGGGTCAGACACAGGGACAGGGTCAGACACAGGGACAGACACAGGGACAGGGTCAGACACAGGGACAGGGTCAGACACAGGGACAGGGTCAGACACAGGGTCAGACACAGACACAGGGTCAGACACAGGGAGAGGGTCAGACACAGGGTCAGACACAGGGTCAGACACAGGGACAGAGTCAGACACAGGGTCAGACACAGGGACAGGGTCAGACACAGGGACAGGGTCAGACACAGGGACAGACACAGGGACAGGGTCAGACACAGGGACAGGGTCAGACACAGGGACAGGGTCAGACACAGGGACAGACACAGGGACAGGGTCAGACACAGGGACAGGGTCAGACACAGGGACAGGGTCAGACACAGGGACAGGGTCAGACACAGGGTCAGACACAGGGTCAGACACAGGGACAGAGTCAGACACAGGGACAGGGTCAGACACAGGGACAGGGTCAGACACAGACACAGGGTCAGACACAGGGACAGGGTCAGACACAGGGTCAGACACAGGGTCAGACACAGGGACAGGGTCAGACACAGGGACAGACACAGGGACAGGGTCAGACACAGGGTCAGACACAGGGACAGGGTCAGACACAGGGACAGGGTCAGACACAGGGTCAGACACAGGGACAGGGTCAGACACAGGGACAGGGTCAGACACAGGGACAGACACAGGGACAGGGTCAGACACAGGGTCAGACACAGGGTCAGACACAGGGACAGGGTCAGACACAGGGAGAGGGTCAGACACAGGGACAGGGTCAGACACAGGGACAGACACAGGGTCAGACACAGGGACAGGGTCAGACACAGGGAGAGGGTCAGACACAGGGACAGGGTCAGACACAGGGACAGACACAGGGTCAGACACAGGGACAGGGTCAGACACAGGGAGAGGGTCAGACACAAGGACAGGGTCAGACACAGGGACAGACACAGGGTCAGACACAGGGACAGGGTCAGACACAGGGTCAGACACAGGGACAGGGTCAGACACAGGGACAGGGTCAGACACAGGGACAGACACAGGGACAGGGTCAGACACAGGGTCAGACACAGGGTCAGACACAGGGAGAGGGTCAGACACAGACACAGGGTCAGACACAGGGACAGAGTCAGACACAGGGAGAGGGTCAGACACAGGGACAGGGTCAGACACAGGGACAGACACAGGGTCAGACACAGGGACAGGGTCAGACACAGGGTCAGACACAGGGACAGGGTCAGACACAGGGTCAGACACAGGGACAGGGTCAGACACAGGGAGAGGGTCAGACACAGGGACAGGGTCAGACACAGGACAGACACAGGACAGACACAGGGTCAGACACAGGGACAGGGTCAGACACAGGGACAGGGTCAGACACAGGGTCAGACACAGGGACAGAGTCAGACACAGGGACAGGGTCAGACACAGGGACAGGGTCAGACACAGGGACAGACACAGGGAGAGGGTCAGGCACAGGGACAGGGTCAGACACAGGGTCAGACACAGGGACAGGGTCAGACACAGGGACAGGGTCAGACACAGGGTCAGACACAGGGACAGGGTCAGACACAGGGACAGGGTCAGACACAGGGACAGACACAGGGACAGGGTCAGACACAGGGTCAGACACAGGGTCAGACACAGGGACAGGGTCAGACACAGGGAGAGGGTCAGACACAGGGACAGACACAGGGACAGGGTCAGACACAGGGTCAGACACAGGGTCAGACACAGGGACAGACACAGGGTCAGACACAGGGAGAGGGTCAGACACAGGGAGAGGGTCAGACACAGGGACAGGGACAGACACAGGGACAGGGTCAGACACAGGGTCAGACACAGGGAGAGGGTCAGACACAGGGAGAGGGTCAGACACAGGGAGAGGGTCAGACACAGGGTCAGACACAGGGACAGACACAGGGACAGGGTCAGACACAGGGACAGGGTCAGACACAGGGACAGACACAGGGACAGGGTCAGACACAGGGACAGAGTCAGACACAGGGACAGAGTCAGACACAGGGAGAGGGTCAGACACAGGGACAGGGACAGACACAGGGACAGGGTCAGACACAGGGACAGGGTCAGACACAGGGTCAGACACAGGGAGAGGGTCAGACACAGGGACAGACACAGGGACAGGGACAGACACAGGGACAGGGTCAGACACAGGGACAGGGTCAGACACAGGGTCAGACACAGGGACAGGGTCAGACACAGGGTCAGACACAGGGACAGGGTCAGACACAGGGACAGGGTCAGACACAGGGACAGGGTCAGACACAGGGTCAGACACAGGGACAGGGTCAGACACAGGGTCAGACACAGGGACAGGGTCAGACACAGGGACAGGGTCAGACACAGGGTCAGACACAGGGACAGGGTCAGACACAGGGTCAGACACAGGGACAGGGACAGACACAGGGACAGGGTCAGACACAGGGACAGGGTCAGACACAGGGTCAGACACAGGGTCAGACACAGGGTCAGACACAGGGTCAGACACAGGGAGAGGGTCAGACACAGGGACAGGGTCAGACACAGGGTCAGACACAGGGACAGACACAGGGACAGGGTCAGACACAGGGACAGGGTCAGACACAGGGACAGACACAGGGACAGGGTCAGACACAGGGACAGAGTCAGACACAGGGACAGAGTCAGACACAGGGAGAGGGTCAGACACAGGGACAGGGACAGACACAGGGACAGGGTCAGACACAGGGACAGGGTCAGACACAGGGTCAGACACAGGGAGAGGGTCAGACACAGGGACAGACACAGGGACAGGGACAGACACAGGGACAGGGTCAGACACAGGGACAGGGTCAGACACAGGGTCAGACACAGGGACAGGGTCAGACACAGGGTCAGACACAGGGACAGGGTCAGACACAGGGACAGGGTCAGACACAGGGACAGGGTCAGACACAGGGTCAGACACAGGGACAGGGTCAGACACAGGGTCAGACACAGGGACAGGGTCAGACACAGGGACAGGGTCAGACACAGGGTCAGACACAGGGACAGGGTCAGACACAGGGTCAGACACAGGGACAGGGACAGACACAGGGACAGGGTCAGACACAGGGACAGGGTCAGACACAGGGTCAGACACAGGGACAGGGTCAGACACAGGGTCAGACACAGGGACAGGGTCAGACACAGGGACAGGGTCAGACACAGGGACAGACACAGGGACAGGGTCAGACACAGGGACAGGGTCAGACACAGGGACAGACACAGGGACAGGGTCAGACACAGGGACAGACACAGGGACAGGGTCAGACACAGGGACAGGGTCAGACACAGGGACAGACACAGGGACAGGGTCAGACACAGGGTCAGACACAGGGACAGGGTCAGACACAGGGAGAGGGTCAGACACAGGGACAGACACAGGGACAGGGTCAGACACAGGGTCAGACACAGGGACAGGGTCAGACACAGGGTCAGACACAGGGACAGGGTCAGACACAGGGACAGGGTCAGACACAGGGACAGGGTCAGACACAGGGACAGACACAGGGACAGGGTCAGACACAGGGTCAGACACAGGGACAGGGTCAGACACAGGGAGAGGGTCAGACACAGGGACAGACACAGGGACAGACACAGGGACAGACACAGGGTCAGACACAGGGTCAGACACAGGGACAGGGTCAGACACAGGGACAGACACAGGGACAGACACAGGGACAGACACAGGGACAGACACAGGGACAGACACAGGGACACACACAGGGTCAGACACAGGGTCAGACACAGGGACAGAGTCAGACACAGGGAGAGGGTCAGACACAGGGACAGACACAGGGACAGACACAGGGACAGACACAGGGTCAGACACAGGGTCAGACACAGGGACAGGGTCAGACACAGGGTCAGACACAGGGACAGGGTCAGACACAGGGAGAGGGTCAGACACAGGGACAGACACAGGGACAGGGTCAGACACAGGGTCAGACACAGGGACAGGGTCAGACACAGGGTCAGACACAGGGACAGGGTCAGACACAGGGACAGGGTCAGACACAGGGACAGGGTCAGACACAGGGACAGACACAGGGACAGGGTCAGACACAGGGACAGGGTCAGACACAGGGACAGACACAGGGACAGGGTCAGACACAGGGACAGGGTCAGACACAGGGACAGACACAGGGACAGGGTCAGACACAGGGTCAGACACAGGGACAGGGTCAGACACAGGGAGAGGGTCAGACACAGGGACAGACACAGGGACAGGGTCAGACACAGGGTCAGACACAGGGACAGGGTCAGACACAGGGTCAGACACAGGGACAGGGTCAGACACAGGGACAGGGTCAGACACAGGGACAGGGACAGACACAGGGACAGACACAGGGTCAGACACAGGGTCAGACACAGGGACAGGGTCAGACACAGGGTCAGACACAGGGACAGGGTCAGACACAGGGACAGGGTCAGACACAGGGACAGACACAGGGACAGGGTCAGACACAGGGACAGGGTCAGACACAGGGACAGACACAGGGACAGGGTCAGACACAGGGACAGAGTCAGACACAGGGACAGAGTCAGGCACAGGGACAGCGTCAGACACAGGGACAGAGTCAGACACAGGGAGAGCCGCCGTCTGCTGGACACAGACGATGACTCCCCTCCACCCGTGGGCTCCTCAGAGGTGCCTGCCTCTCGCCCGCTCCGCTGTTGTGCACCTGAGCATGGGTGACCTCTGGGCGGACAGATGCTGCTGCCCCCCCCCCCCCCGGGAGGGCTGTGGAGGGGGGACCGGGTCGGGGAGGGCAGACCAGGGGCTCAGAGGACCAGGGAAATGCCCGCTCGGAGACGTCCATGAGCAGAAACCCCAGCAGCCCAGGCCCCCTCTGGTCTTAGCGTCCAACCTGCGGGGAGACCACCCCCCCCGTCCCCCCGCCCCCCCCCCGCCAGATTTTAAAGGAAGTTCCACCTTAAATCCCAGGTGAACTCGCCTTGCGCCTCATCAGACGCTTTAAAAATGTGCGGCTCAGCGGACAGAGCGTCGGCCTGCGGACTGGAGGGTCCCGGGTTCGATTCCGGTCAGGGGCATGGACCTTGGTTGCGGGCACATCCCCAGTGGGGGGGGGGGGGGCGTGCAAGAGGCAGCTGATCGATGTTTCTCTCTCATGGATGTTTCTAACTTGCTATCCCTCTCCCTTCCTCTCTGTGAAAAAATCAATAAAATATATATTTTTTAAAAAAATGCGTTCCTGACTCTCCCGCGTGGCTCAGGGGTTGAGCATCGACCTAGGAACCAGGAGGTCAGGGCACAGGCCGGAGTTTCGGGCTCGATCCGGGGGCGAGGCGTGCGGGAGGTGGCCGATCGGTGACTCCCTCTCAGCGTTGGCGTTTCTCTCTCTCCCTCTCCCCCCCCCCCCTCCCTGAAATCAATAAAAACCTATTTCTTTTGAGAACGAGTTCCTGAACTCGGAGACCCGTCGAGGGGCCATGGGGTGCGGCAGACCCTGAGGGGGGGCGGAGGGGGCGGGGCCGCAGACACTCCCCAGGATGAGAAGGAGCCCTGTCCCACAACAGCTCCTTGCTCTCCCCTTTCTCCAAGAGCGCAGATGCTCGTTTGGGGGGAGGGCTAGGGTCAGGGCAGCTGGTCCGTGTGGACGGGGAGACCCATTCGCGTTGGGGGTGGTGTGGAGTCGCCGTGGGTGGGCAGTTGGGCTGTCAGCACGTCAGGCACCAGGAGCTGGCTCCGTGTGGGGTGACTAGAGGCGCGGGCTGGGGGGTCCTCACGGGAGGCCGCTGTGGGCCTGGACGGTGAACTTCTGACCTCGTATTTCTGGTTCCTGAGGTACAGACAGAACCCCCTTCTCCCGGGTGGCTCTGCTGGCTGCCTTCACAAACGGCTCTGAAGGCCGGAGGGAGAGGAGGCTGTGTGTGTGTCGTAGGAGGGAGAGCGCTGGGTCAGAGGAGGCATTCTCAGCCCCGGGGCGCCTCCCATCCGCACACCTCGACTCTCATCTGCACCCCCCTCCACCCCCCACTCTCTGTCTGCGCCCCCCTCCACCCCCACTCCCCGTCTCCTCCGCCTCCTCTCCTCCACCTTCCTCCTCCCTCATCTTGGTGGCCCTGTCTTTCCCAAGCCTCCTGGAGCTGTCTGTATTCTCGTTTTCCTGTATCCTCATTTTCCTGTATCCTCATTTATCTGTATTCCCATTTTTCTGTATTCCCATTTTTCTGTATTCCCATTTTTCTCGTTTTCCTGTATTCTCATTTTCCTGTATTCTCATTTATCTGTATTCCCATTTTTCTTTATTCCCATTTTTCTGTATTCCCATTTTTCTCATTTTCCTGTATTCTCATTTTCCTGTATCCTCATTTATCTGTATTCCCATTTTTCTGTATTCCCATTTTTCTCGTTTTCCTGTATTCTCATTTTCCTGTATTCTCATTTTTCTGTATCCTCATTTTTCTGTATCCTCATTTTTCTGTATCCTCATTTTCCTGTATCCTCATTTATCTATATTCTCATTTTTCTGTATTCCCATTTTTCTGTATTCCCATTTTTCTCGTTTTCCTGTATTCTCATTTTCCTGTATTCTCATTTTTCTGTATCCTCATTTTTCTGTATTCTCATTTTTCTGTATCCTCATTTTCCTGTATTCTCATTTTTCCGTATTCTCATTTTAACACGTGGGGGTGGGGGTGTCTGTGCCGTGTCTACATTGATGGTCACAGGGCCTGTGTCTTGGCTGCGGGCACATCCCCAGTGGGGGGTGTGCAGGAGGCAGCTGCTGGATGTTTCTCTCTCATCGATATTTCTGACTTTCTGTCCCTCTCCCTTCCTTTCTATAAAAAACCAATAAACTATATATATATATATATATATATATATATATATATTATTTATTTTTTTTAAATACCATTTTCTGGACCATTTCCTCTTCCTGCCCAGCCCCATCCCTGTGACCCCGGCTGCCTGTGCCCCAGCCGGTCCCTCTGAAGCGACAGTGTGTAAGGAGGGCAGAGGGTTTCAGCAACCCCCCCACCTATGCTCAGCTTTCCCTGGGGGCCTGGACCTCCATGCACCCACCTAGCCCTGCACCGTGTTCCCTGAACCCCCTGGGTGGTCTTGGGGTGGACGTGCTGGTGGATGAGGGCCAGGAAGGCAGGAAGGAAGGAGGGAAAGAGGGAACAAGTGTGGGGGCGACCTCAGCTGTTAAAGTCCTGAGAGAGCAGGTTTCACAAGTGCCCTGTCTGCCCCCCCAGAGCACAGTGGCCTTGAAGTACAGCAGTTTGGTAAACATGTCGCCCCTGAGCGAGGAGCAGTGACAAGGAGAGAGCTAGGGCTTTGAGTGGCACCAAGCTGGGATGAGGAGTTGTGTGCGAAGGTTAATGCTGGTCAAAGTATGGGAACGATGACTGTGTCATGTAACCAGCACTGGAGAAAAGCTTGGAGGAAAATAACCTGGGGGCTGCAGTCTGAAAGAGGACTTGCAGACCTCCCGATCCCATCCTTTTGTCTGTCTGTCATTTCCCAATCCTCACCCCCCTCTCAGGTGCTGTTCGACTGATGCCGGCTGCCTCCGGCTGACAAGAAAAAGGGGTCACCGGGCCGTGCACAGAGCCCCCTGGGGAGGAAAGCTCCGGCTGCTGGCTCTGTCTCTCCCCACTTCTCGCCGTTTGCACGTGGGTGGGTAGCGCCTCTTCATCCACTGTCTGCCGGGTGCCCCGTGGGTGCATCCCCTGGGCCGGAATTGGGGTGTACGTCAGCGACTGGCAACTGTTTTCATCTGGCTCACGTACGGTAATTACCAAAATTCTGCGGCACACCAAACATACGTTATTTATTTATTGGGGGGGGGGGGGGGCTTGTCTGACCAAAAAAACAGGCGTGGTTTGGATTGATTTTATACACAACAAAATTAATGCGATTGTGAAAGGGCAGAGCGGGACGGCCAAGACAGCCGCCGTTCTGGACTGTGGGACTCGGCAGCCACCACATGGGCCACGTGATGTGTACGCCAACCCGGGGCCGCCATCTTGAAATCACAGAGACCAACCCCTCCCTTTGAGTCAGCCAATCGCGAAAGACTGTGCGCCTGAGCTCCAATCAAGAGCAAAGGACAGGACGGGTCACGTGCGTCAGGGATTATTCGCGTCACCAGCCCCAGCCCTCCCCCAACCAATCGGAATCGACCAACTCAGTGTTTGTGTCTGGCCCCACCTCCCTATAAAGTCGTCAGGTTTTTGGATATTTTCCTCCTTTGCGTCCTGCCGCTGCTTCGGTGGGGGCAGGGGCCACGCCCGGGCTTGTAATGAAGGTTCTAGGCTATTGCATCGGACTCGGCCCCCTGGTGGTCTTTGGGGACCATGAAATCTGGGTATAACGTTTGCCTACGCTTTTTGCTCCAAAGTGACTTCACCAAAAAAAAACAAAACAAAAGACCTTCATAGACTTGTTTACAGGGCTTTCCGGCACCAAGAATTGACCTGTCCCACCCAACCTTTGGGGGCGGGGGGGAGCGTCCCAGGCAAGACACCTAGAGCATTCTCTAAATCTTTGTCCGGCTGAATTCAAGGCGCCTGGAAAAACCAGGTCTTGGGAAAACACATTCACCAAAGAGACTGGATATGTTATCAGCTGGGCTTCACTTGGCCTCAGGTGTGGGGAGAGGGCCTCGATATGTAAATGCAGGCTTGCCCCAGGAATGGGGGGATGAGTAGGGCCTGGGCTCACGGAAACGCCTTTGATCCAAATGTCGGAGAAACCCCTTTGTATTGTGGAATGTAAATAAACACAGCTTCCTGGGCTCGGTGTGGCTGTGTCTCCCTGAGAGGGAGAACAGATGCCCATTTGGCCCCAGCTTTTTATTCCTACGTCTGTGTCTTTCTCTTGTATTCTTCGTTTTTCTTAATCCTCAGCTCCTCCGCTCAGAAACGGAACCTGGTCTCTCTGCACGCTGGCCGTGGGGGGGAGAGAGAGAGAGAGAGAGAGAGAGAGAGAGAGAGAGAGAGAGAGAGGAAAAAACACCCTCCATAAACCTTATTATTTGACGGGACAATACGATGCACCCCTCAAAGGACCCGTATGTTTATGGCTCACGAAGGGCACTCCCAGCCCCCGGCTACAGGGGTGCTGGCCGTGGGCATCTTGTTCCTGAGGGAGAAGAGGTCCCTGCGCCGACTGAATAGCAGGGGCCGCCTGTCTGAGTGACTCTACGGCCCATGGCCTGGACATCGCCGGTCAGAGCGCCTGTCTGCTGGAACGAGCTGTGACTGCAGATTCCCGGGGCCCAAGTCAGGACTTGGCTGAGTCAAAGCTGGAGGAGGTGGAGCTCAGGCAGCTGTCTTTTTTTTTTAAAAAAAAAATGCATTTTTATGGATGTCAGAGAGGAAGGGGGAGACAGAGAGAAACATCCGTGATGAGAGAGAACCACGGACCTGCTGCCTCCTGCGCGCCCCGCCCTGGGGATCGAGCCCACCCCCCGGGCCTGTGCCCTTCGCCAGGAATTGAACCCGGGACCTCCTGGTTCAGGGGTCGGTGCTCAGCCGCTGAGCCATGCTGGCCATGCCAGGCCCAGCTGTCTTTTTAAAGGGACCCTCCGGGGAGCGGGGCGGGCCGAGGAGGAAGGCGCGCCCGCAGCATCGCCCTCGGGAGGTGCCTCCCTCCCCGCAGTCCCCGAGAGCACAGCGGCCAGAGAAGACGCTTTCCCAGGTCGTCTCCGGCCGTGGCTCCCGCACGCAGCCCCTGCTCCCGCCTCTCCGGGCCCCGGTGTGTGTGAAGCGGGCCGACGGGTTTCTTACTCCGGGAAAAGCACACACGCAGGGTCATGTGCTCCCTGGACATCAAACGGTTTTCACCGGAACAAACCGGTGATGGATGTGGGGGGGGGGGGGGTCTAAATCAGAGCCAGCTGGGTGTGCCGGGCTGACGGGGCCCGAGGAGTCTGGGTAATTGGAGCGTTCAAAGGCCGGGTGACTGGAGGAGGTCCCCAGCCAGACCTGGGGCGGGGCCGCCCCTCTCCCCGCCCAGCCCGTCTGCCGGGTCCTCAGCTGGCACCCCGTTAACACTGAGCTGCCCGCTTGTCAGGATAGGGGAGTGTGATGAGCGTGGAAGGCGAGGCCCGATGGGACGCGGGGAGAGAACGGTGTCCGTTGGTGGGGTGCCCCCTGACCGTGATCACAAAGGCGGGAGGGGTGTGGGGTGAGAGTGGACGCCGGGAACACAGGGGAGCATCATGTGGGATCCCCGTGATCACATGGGGGTCCCCGTGATCACATGGGGGTCCCCGTAATCACATGGGGTCCCCGTGATCACATGGGGGTCCCCGTAATCACATGGGGTCCCCATGACCAAGGCTACGGCGGCGGTGAGGTGCAGAAGGGCTGGGACGGCCACACGGGGGATGGCCACGCCGGGGATGGCCACGCCGGGGACGGCCACGTCAGGGACGGCCACGTCAGGGACGGCCACGTCAGGGACGGCCACGCCGGGGTGGCCACACCGGGACGGCCACGCCACGGACAAAGGCTCCTCGCTCTCTGTGACCTCACAGAGGGGCCCGGAGCATCGCACTGAGCGAAACCAGCCAGTCAGAGCGACGCGGACCACAGGATGGCACCCCCAGGCGGAACCTAACGAACACACAACCTGACGCTCAGAACAGATGGAGAGACGGAGGCAGGGGACCGGCGGACGCCTCCAGGGAAGGCAGGAGGGAAGGTTTGGCCACAGGACTTGTTTGTGGCACAGACACATGGCCCAGGGCACCGGCCGAGGTGGGGTGAAGGCCTGGGGCAGGTGGGAGCAGGCGGAGGAGGAGGGTCAGTGGAGGAGGGGACGGAAGGAGGACTCTGTAGTCCTTCCAACAATAAAGGTAAATTTAAAAAAAGAATTGAGGACAAGCAAAACTGTCGAAAACATAGACAACCAATTGCTGAGTGTGTAGCGGTCCCCGGAGCGTCCGACCTGAGAGGTGGGCCAGGCCCCGCGCCCGAGACACCTCTCTGGGCCCCCCGAGGCCCCGTGTGGCCGAGGTGCCCCGTCACCGCCAGGTCACGGGAGGGCAGGAGCGTGGCGCCGGGTACACGTTCCTCACGGGCCTTCGTGGGCCCCACCTCCGAACCACCTGGCTCCTCTGAGACCCCGTCAAGTTCTCACTGAACGAGACCCACCTCGTCGGGAAGAGGGAGCGCGGCTCCCGAGACACGGTGGGCGGCCGGGGGCCAGGCCTCCGCCGGGCAGCCCCGCACCCCTCTCCCCCCCAACCCCCGGGACAGAGCTTCTGTCTGCACCCCAGCTTCTGTCTGCACCCCTCTCCCCCATCCCCCCCCCCCCCCCCCCAAGGACCGAGCTTCTGTCCGCCTGGCTCCTTGGCGTGCCTGCGGGTTTCCCTGTGCCTCTCTCTCCTCGGAAAGTGCCAGATGGGAGAAGGAGGCTCGCCCCACCCCCACCCCCAAACCAGCAGCTGAAATCACTGCTGAGGACGCCGCCATCTGCCGCTGCTCACCTTACACGGGGGGCCGAGACTGAGCCGGGACAGGGTTCCCTCTGCCCGCCCGGCTCCCTCCCTCCCCCCTCGGGGGACCTCAGGGAATCTGAGACTCTGAGCTGACCGAGCTCCAGGCAGCAAAACCAGGTTTAACTCTTGAATGGCCAGCGGGCCCCGGGGTGTTCTTCCCCCACCTGGTTTTGTTTAAAATACATTTGTGTGGATTTCAGAGGAGGAGAGAGGGAGGCAGAGAGACCCGTCCCTGGGAGAGAGACACACATCGACAGGCTGCCTCTTGCACGCGCCCCCACCGGGGCCAGGGATCCAGCCTGCAACTCAGGTGCGAGCCCTTGACCGGGACTGAACCCGGGACCCTTCAGCCCGCAGGCCGACGCGCTGCAGAGGTGGCATTAGGGCTGCTTTCTCCCCAATAAACGGAATAAAGGGGTCCCGGTGAGTCCGCTGAGAAGCAGAGGAGGGGCCTCCGAGAGCACTGAGCTGCTCATGGTGCAGAGACCCAGGTCCCCCGCCGTCCTCCCCTCCCGGGTCCCTGAGCTGCAGGAAGAGCCGCAGGCCCCCTTCCTCCCGATGGCCCGTCTCCTCCTGCCGGCCGTGCCCACGCAGACGGGACTGGCTCTGTTTCCCTCTCTGCACTTCTGAGGCTCCACACGCCCGGTCTGCTGCAGAGGCCGGGGTTCCTGCGTCCCCCCTCCCCCCCCCCCCGAGAACGGGCCCAGGCTCCCCGCTCTCCCAGGCGGCACCCGGGAGCCCCCGTGTGAAAGGGGAGGGAGCCCGGCCCTCGGTCCACGTACGAGCAGGGAAGGGGGTGCGTGCTGGCCCAGTCGGACAGGCAGCCTCGCCCTCGTCACACTCGGCTGGCTCTCTCCTCTTTGTCTGCTGTTTGCTCAGGGGTGCCCGGCCTCTGTCCGCGTCCGGGGACATGCCCAGTGGGGCGGGAGGAGGGACGGCGGCCTCCCCCCTCGAGAAGATCCTTGGCTCTGACTGTGGGGATCTGGGTCTCTGTGGGAAAATAAGGAAAAAGACTGCTTTCAGGTTTTTAAAAAATATGTATTTTTATTGATTTCAGAGAGGAAGAGGGAGGGAGGGAGGGAGGGAGGGAGGGAGGGAGAGAGAGAGAGAAGCATCAGTGATGAGAGAGAATCACAGACCGGCTGCCTCCTGCACGCCCCCCACCATCGGGGCCTGTGCCCTGACCGGGACTCGAACCCTGACCTGGGCTGGCGGGCCGCTGCCAGTCTTTTCATCCAGTTCTGAGATGAAGAGGGAAGGAGAGGGGTGGACCCCCAGCTGACCCAGCGCTGGGGCCGAGGGCGAGCGGCTGGAATGCCCAGGAGTGCGGGTGCGAGGGCTAGGGGGAGGGGATCGCGAACGGACGGCAGCGTGGCGTGTGGTGTGGTCGTTATTCCCGCGGCACAGAGAGGAGCCTGCGTCTGCGATGCCCATCACCGGCCGGGCGTCCAGTTGGAGGCCGATTGAGGGACGGTCGGTGCCCAGGCCCGTGCTGCTCCGCGTGTTTTGTTTTTGGCCTTCGAATAACTGACCACCAGGGGGTCTTCGTGCATCCGGCCCCGCCCGCCCTCTGCTGCCCGCACCCGCCCTCTACCGTCCGCACCCGCCCTCTACCGTCCACGCCCGCCCTCTGCAGCCCACGCCCGCCCTCTGCAGCCCGCGCCCGCCCTCTGCCGCCCGCACCCGCCCTCTGCCACCCGCAAACGCCCTCTGCTACCCACACCCGCCCACACCCGCCCTCTACTGCCCACACCCGCCCACACCCGCCCTCTACTGCTCACACCCGCCCTCTGCTGCCCACACCCGCCCTCTACTGCCCACACCCGCCCACACCCGCCCTCTGCTACCCACACCCGCCCTCTACCGCCCACACCCGCCCTCTGCCGCCCACATCCGCCCTCTACCGCCCACACCCGCCCTCTGCCGCCCACACCCGCCCTCTACCGCCCACACCCGCCCTCTACCGCCCACACCTGCCCTCTACCGCCCACACCCGCCCTCTGCTACCCACACCCACCCTCTGCTGCCCACACTCACCCTCTGCTGCCCATACCCGCCCTCTACTGCTCACACCCGCCCTCTGCTACCCATACCCGCCCTCTACTGCCCATACCCGCCCTCTACTGCCCACACCCGCCCTCTGCCGCCCACACCCGCCCTCTGCCGCCCACACCGCCCTCTACTGCCCATACCCGCCCTCTACTGCCTACACCCGCCCTCTACTGCCCACACCCGCCCTCTACTGCCCACACCCGCCCTCTACTGCCCACACCTGCCCTCTACTGCCCACACCCGCCCACACCCGCCCTCTACTGCCCGTACCCGCCCTCTACTGCCCACACCCGCCCTCTACTGCCCACACCCGCCCTCTACTGCCCACACCCACCCTCTCCTGCCCACACCTGCCCACACCCGCCCTCTACTGCCCATACCCGCCCTCTCCTGCCCACACCCGCCCACACCTGCCCTCTACTGCCCATACCCGCCCTCTACTGCCCACACCCGCCCTCTACTGCCCACACCCGCCCTCTGCCGCCCACACCTGCCTCAGAGGTGAGCCGCGTCTCTCACACGGGTCCACCTGGCTGTAGACGCACCCCGTCGGGTCGGGCAGAGGCGAGCGCCCTGGGCTCGGTGAGCGGCGCCCGCCCCGCGGATCCCTCCGGAAGAGGACGGTGACGTCCAGCTCGGCCCCCCTCCCCCCTCCCCGGGCCTCGGCCCCGCTCCCCGGCCCGCGTTCACCTGGGCCCAAAGGCTGTCTCTCTCTTTCCCTCTTTGTAACGGGCGTTCTTGTCAGACAGGCGCCTCCACGCCCGTGTTCTGGGCACTGAGCGGCTCTCACGGCTCCGTCGAGAGCATAGGCGCGAAAGCTTGTAGAAAAGACCCAGAGGTCAGTGGCTATGATTGACAGCTTCGACGGCCAATCCAACCGTGTCACAGAGGGAAGGCGGGACACGGGCACGGGGTGCCTGGCTCCGGCCTCCCCGGTGCTGACGGTGCCGGTCATGCGTTCCGAGCGCGTTTTTCTCTCGATGCCTCCGTGTCGGGGCCACAGGACGTGTGGCTTCTGTGTTCTGCCCTCCGTGAGCCTCCCTCTCGCGTGGAATAGGCTGTTTTCTCGCTCGGCTGTCCGGCTCGGATAAGAAAGCCGCACGCCTGTCGCCCTGCACCTGTCCTCTCGTTATCACGCCGGACACGGCCGGTGCCGCACGGCCCCCCGAGGGCGTCCGCGGCTCTCACTCTGACACCCGCGGGAAACATCTAATTAGTGTCAGCGTGCGTGCGGCTTAAACGAATTTACTTTTCCTGAATTCACGAGCACCTGAGCCTCCCGTGGACGATGCCCCCGCCCGGTGGCATGCTGACGCTTAAAGCTTTGGGCACAGCTGGCCCTGTCACCGTGAGCTGTGGGGTCCCCCGGGGTTAAAGGGTGTTCCCTGGAGAAGGCACCCACCAGCTGGGGGCCTGTGAGCACCCAGCAAAATGGGAGGCTGAAAGCTTTGTGCGGGGAGAGATGGACTCACAGTGCCCGTGTGGCCACCGACACCTACACACAGCACAGCCGGGGGTCACCCCCATCCGCACACTCACACACACACACTCACACACACTCACATACACACTCACACACTCACACACAAACACACACACTCACACACTCACTCACATACACACTCACACACTCACATACACACTCACACTCACACACACACACTCATATACACACACACACACACACTCACACATACTCACACTCACACACACTCACACACACATACTCACATACACACTCACACACACACACTCACACTTACACACTCACACACACACACACTCACACACACTCACACACACACATACACACACACTCACACACACTCACACACACACACATACACACTCACACATACTCACACTCACACACACTCACACACACATACTCACATACACACACACTCACACACACTCACACACACAGACATACACACACATACTCACACTCACACACTCACACACACTCACACACTCACACACAGACACACACACACACTCACACACACTCACACACACACATACACACTCACACATACTCACACTCACACACACTCACACACACATACTCACATACACACTCACACACACACACTCACACTCACACACTCACACACACACACACAGCCAAACAGCAGTGGTTTATTTATGTCCCACAATACAAAGGGGTCTCTCCAACATTCGGATCAAAGGAGTTTCGGTGAGCCCAGGCCCTACTCATCCCCCAACTCCCAGGGCAAGCCTGCATTTACATATCAAGGCCCCATCCCCGACACCTGGGGCAAAATTAAGCCAAGCTGATAACATATCCAGCCTCATTGGTGAATGTGTTTTCCCAAGACCTGTTTTTTCCGGGCACCTTGAATTCAGTTAGCACAAAGATTTAGAGAATGCTCTAGATGTCTTGCCTGGGGCCGCCCTCCCCCCCCCCCACCCCCCCACAGCTGCGTGGGAAAACACACGTGGCTTCTAACCGCTCCGGGCTTCATTTTAGGGCTGTATTTGGGGGAGGGTTTTCTTTTTTTCTTTTCTTTTCTTTTTTTTTGGTAAGTCTCCCGTATAAATTAAGTGACAAATCTGGGGATTGTAATTCAGGCTTCAGAAAACCAGATGGGACCTCATTGTGTGTCTCTCGATGCGATTCTCTGACCGTCGCTCAGAGGAGCCCCAGACGCATAATGAAGCCAGCCATTCCCGGAAGAAACAAGAAGACTCGCCCATGATGGTCTCGGAGGCGGATGCCCATGCGTGTGTGTGTGTGTGCATGTGTGTGTGCGTGTGTGTGCATGTTGTGATTCCGTTTGAAACAAACCTCTTGTAACGACGATGAGCTGTGATGGGGTGCATGCGTGTTGGTCACGTGCTGAGCGTCGATGGGGTGCTGGGTGGGCAGTAGCTTTTTAAAAATATATATATTTTTCTAGAGGCCCGGTGCACGAAATTTGTGCACTGGGAGTGGGGGGATGTCCCTCAGCCCAGTCTGCACCCTCTCCAATCTGGGATCCCTCTCACAATCCAGGACTGCTGGCTCCCAACTGCTTACCTGCCTGCTCTGCCTGATTGCCCCTAACCGCTTCTGCCTGCCAGCCTGATCTCCCCCTAACCACTCCCCTGCCAGCCTCTTTGAAGCCTAACTGCTCCCCTGACAGCCTGATTGCCCCCAACTTCCCTCCTCTGCCAGCCTGGTCACCCCTAACTGCCCTCCCCTGCTGGCCTGGTCCTTCCCAACTGGCCTCCCCTGCTGGCCATTTGTGGTGGCCATCTTGTGTCCACCTGGGGGCAGCCCTCTTGTGTGTTGGAGCGAAGGTCAATCTACAAATTACTCTTTTATTAGATAGGATTGCTTTTTTACAGGGAGGAAGGGAGAGGGATAGAGAGTCAGAAACATCAATGAGAGAGAAACATCCATCCGCTGCCTCCTGCACAACCCCTACTGGGGATGCGCCCTCAGCCAAGGTCCATGCCCTTGACCGGAATCGAACCCGGGACCCTTCAGTCCGCAGGCCGACACTCTATCCACTGAGCCACACCGGTTTCGGCGGCGGTAGCTTTGTATATGAACGTTGCTCACGAACGGCGTGCAGTAACGGAGGTTCAGAGTCGGAGCCGGCCGCCGGCCACTGGCTGGACAGGTGGTCCGGGCCCCCCGACACACGAGGGGGGACTGGCCGTGTCCACCGCACGCGGGCTCCGCATCTGCTCCGTGGCCGGGGTGACCTCCCGTCACGCTGTCTGGTGCGGTTCCCCTGGAAACGGGGCAGAGGTAAGATTGCCGCTTAGGTTACTAGGCAACCGTCCGGGGATGAAAGGCCGCCGATGGAACCGCGGTCTGAACGGAAGGAGCGGCCGCGGACCGTGAACTGCGGACGGAGGCCCGGGGTCGGCTCCCCCCTCGCCGGCTGCCGCTGCTCTGTGCCTCGCTGTGACTTCTCAGAGAGAGGACTGGCTTCTCTTAGCCGGGGGCGCTGCTCCGGAAGCTTCTAAACCAGGGCAGCGGCTGCCCCTGCCCGGGGAAGGGGGGGGGGGGCCTCATTTCCTGTTCCCTGTGGGCATCACCGTGTCTGCGTGCAGCCAGGTCCCGCTGCGGGCAAGGCCGTGTCCCACACACGGAGCCTGGGTTCTGACCGTGTCCCTAGGAGCGGACGGGGGTCCGGAAACCCTGGCTCATGTGTGACGTGCGAGGCGGCTGGGGTCCGGGGACGCCTGGCCCAGGAAGAGGTCTCCTCTCCCGAAGCGAAGGCCCCTCGATGGCTGAGCCGACGCTGTGACGGCAGGCAAGGCCCCGTGTCCCCCAGTCCTGGGCATGGAGGCCCGAGCAGGTGACGGAGGCTTGGAGCCGATCAGCGTCTTTGTTCCGCACACGCGTGTCCTCCCGTCTGCCTGGATGACATGCGTGACGGCAGAGGCACGGCCTCCCGACCCTCCCCGGGGTGTGTGTGGAGCGCGGGGTGTTGGGGAAACAGGACGTGTCCCTCGTCCCCGCGGCCGGTTCGCCGCTGGCTCCTCATCGGGAGGCGGGTCAGGTCCCGGAGGACGCTGCACCGTCGGGCGCTCTCCGTGGCGCTGGGGCATCTCCGAAGGGCTGTGCCTGGTGCCCGCCCCGCAGAGGGGAAAACACGGACACTGAGGGCCGGCGCTCCTCCCTAAAGAGCCGGGTTTTCAGAGGAGCGTGCGAGCTGTGGGACCGTCCCGGCCCGGCGAGTGGACACCTGCATGTTCGCAGGGGCCCGTGCTATTGCGTGTGGCCGAGGGTTCCGCACACACTCTCCTCTGCTCACACATAGTTACCCTCCAATCCCCCACTTGTCTCCCCGAAGCTCAGAGCACTCACAACCTCTGGCCAAGAGAGACTTCCCCTCCTGCCTCCTGCCAGTCAAGTCTAAACCATTAAAAGCTTACCAGTGTCTCCACCCCACAGCCCACAGAATGGCCCGCGACCCCCCATGTGCTCTCACAGGGTGACCTTGCCCCATCAGATGACTTCGCCCCATCAGGTGACCTCACCCTGTCAGATGACCTCGCCCCATGTGATCTCGCTGAGGTCCTGAAGGAGTCGGGGGAGGGTGGGGTGTTCTGGCCCGAGGAGAAGCTGGTGGAAGGACTCGCCGCCCTGCTCTCAGCCGGCTGGGCAGCAGGAGGTGCCAGGTGCCAGGCTCGGTCTGAGAGCGGGTCTGTGGCTCGTCACCTGGGACCGTGTGAGCGCGTGATGGGACCCTCCCTCCGAGCGCCGCCTGTCGGGCGGGCAGGGACAGCTGGCGTCAGGCCCTCTCTCGGAGAAGCTGACACGCTCCGCTGTGTGCGCGTGTTTCCCTGGAACTGAGAGGGCTGCTCGGAACTGCCGGCGGTGGAAAGCCGGAGTCCTCAGAGATAACACCGTTGGCTGAGCATCGGCCTGTGAGCCAGGAGGTGCCGGTTCGGTTCCCGGTCGGGGCACAGGCTCGGTTCCCAGTGCGCGGCCTGCAGGCGGCAGCCGATCCGAGATCCTCTCTCATCCCCGACGTTTCTCCCTCCCCCTCCCCCTGCCTCTGAGATCGACACAAATGTGTTTCAAAAGCCTTCACACGGCCCGCAGCACCAAGCGTGTCCTTTTGTCTCAGCGTGCTGTTGGGTCGAGTTTCTGTAACGGGCGCGCACGGTCCGGGTGCACGGGCGCTGGGCTTTCTCTGTGGCTGCTGAGGAGGGGAGGAGGGGACCCCTGTTGTCGGGACGGCGGACGGAGCCCAGGCCCGTCTGGAAACCATCGGGGGTTCGGGGGCAAACGCCGCGGGTCGGGAGCGCTCGGGCTCGGAACCCGGGGGAGAAAGCAAACGAGCCGCTGACTGAGACGCGAAGGTCGCGGCCCCTCTCTCCACAACGCCTCCTCCCCGCATCTCTGAAATCTATAATAAAGAAATATATATTTTAGTTTATTATTATTTTTAATGTATTTTATTGATTTTATTTTTTTTTTTTATAGAGAGGAAGGGAGAGGGATAGAGAGTTAGAAACATCGGTGAGAGAGAAACGTTGATCGGCTGCCTCCTGCACACCTCCTGCTGGGGATGTGCCTGCAGCCAAGGTACATGCCCTTGACCGGAATCGAACCTGGGACCCTCCAGTCTGCAGGCTGATGCTTTGTCCACTGAGCCAAACCGGTTTCTGCCAAGAAATATATATTTCAGAAAGAGATAATGAAGAAGGCCCTGGCCAGACAGCGCAGTGGTTAGAGTGTCATCCCCAGAGGCCCAGATTGTGAGCTCTATCCCCAGTCAGGGCTCATACAAGAGCCAACCAATGATGCATAAATGAAGCAACAGATCTCTCTCTCTGTCTCTCTCCCTCTCTCTTCTCTGTCTCTGTCTCTCTCTCTCTGTCTCTGTCTCTCTCTCTCCCTCTGTGTGTGTGTGTGTGTGTCTCTCTCTGTCTCTCTCTCTGTCTCTCTCTGTCTCTCTCTCTCTCTCTCTCTGTGTGTGTGTGTGTGTGTGTCTGTCTCTCTCTCTCTGTCTCTCTCCCTCTGTGTGTGTGTGTGTGTCTCTGTCTCTCTCTGTCTCTCTCTCTCTGTCTCTCCCTCTCTCTGTGTCTCTCTCTGTGTCTGTCTGTCTCTCTCTCTGTCTCTCCCTCTCTCTCTCTGTAAAATCAGTTTTTTTTATTAAGAAAGAAGCAGAGTGAAGAGAAGCTATGCCAGCTGTGCCAGCTGAGCGGTGAGCGGGCCTCGGTCTTCCTGAGGACGGCAGGCGGTTAGGGAGCCTCTGCCCCGCCTCGCGTCCCCGCGGTGGGCGTTGACGTGAGACAGCTGTGAGGGGCTGCAGTGAGCCGCCCCGTTGGCGGCTCAAATGGCGATTGATCCTTGACCTTGGCTCATTAACTCCATCCTCGGTGAACGGGCCGGCCGGCCACAAGGCGCCTTTGTTCGCCGCTTCTCCGTTTTTCCGGGCCGACGCAGGCGTGAGCTCAACTACATCCCTGGGCCCGCGGGCCCGGGCACAGAACTCGGTTCCGACAGAGGGACAGCAGGACCGACACGCGGTTGGGGGGACGACTCCTCCCCGGGAGTGAGAGCCCGCAGTAAGGCTCAGAAGTAGCCGAAACCGGTGTGGCTCAGTGGTAGAGCGTCGGCCTGCGGACTGAAGGGTCCCAGGTTCGATTCCGGTCAAGGGCATGTACCTTGGCTGCGGGTACATCCCCAGTGGGGGGTGTGCAGGAGGCAGCTGATCGATGTTTCTCTCTCATCGATGTTTCTGACTTTCTATCCCTCTCCCTTCCTCTCTGTAAAAAAAATCAATAAAATATATATATTAAAAAAAAAAAAAGGCTCAGAAGTAGCCGAAACCGGTGTGGCTCAGTGGATAGAGCGTCAGCCTGCGGACTGAAGGGTCCCGGGTTCGATTCCGGGCAAGGGCATGTACCTTGGCTGCGGGCACATCCCCAGGGGGTGTACAAGAGGCAGCTGATGGATGTTTCTTTCTCATCGATGTTTCTGACTTTCTATCCCTCTCCCTTCCTCTCTGTAAAAAAAATCAATAAAATATATATATTAAAAAAAAAAAAAAGGCTCAGAAGTAGCCGAAACCGGTGTGGCTCAGTGGATAGAGAGTCGGCCTGCGGACTGAAAGGTCCCAGGTTCAATTCCGGTCAGGGGCATGTATGTACCATGGGTGCGGGCACATCCCCAGTGGGGGGTGTGCAAGAGGCAGCTGATCGATGTTTCTGACTTTCTGTCCCTCTCCCTTCTTCTCTGTAAAAATCAATAAAAAATATTTTTTAAAAAAAAACACAAAAAACTCAGAAGCACCAGGCCTCCAAGCTCGGAACGAAGCCAAGTGCCCCCGAATCCTCGAGCAGAACGGGGAGCCTCGATCAGGGCGGGGAGGCTGCCCTGAAGGCAGTGATCCCCTCACCATCCTTCCTCGGAGCGGGCTGTGCTGGTCTCAGGTGACCCCAGCCTCGCCGGCTCCCTGCCCGGCCGGCCCCTCTGCAGCGAGGGCCCAGGCAGCCCCAGGAGCACCCACCGCTTTTTCTTGTTTTTGTAAAAACAGGAGATTAGCAGCACCTCCGGAGCCCCTACTCCGCCTGGGGCCTGGGGCCTGGAGCCTGAATTGTCCCCGCGCCCCACCCCACCCCCACGCATCCGGTGTCTGGTTTCCAGGGGGCAGGCTGTGCGCTGGGGGCGCAGGTAACCCGATCGCCCCGCACATCTGGCCGCCTCCTCGCTCACAGGCCAGGGAGTGTTCAGACAGACAGACAGACGGGCAGACGCGGTGGGAAGAGCCGGGGGAGAAAGATCTCGGGGTCCTGGTAGCATATGGACATTCTGTTCGGGCAGGAATCACAGTCACAGCTCGGCGACACCCCCTCTCCCTCCCCCTCCCCCAACACACACACACACAGAAGGGCCACATCTTGAGACCCCAGCCTTCCGGGGGGGCCTGGTCCCTCGGCAGCATCTTGCCTGGGCCCAGGCCTGGGTCCGGGACCCATTCGCTTGCGTGTAGGAGTGTTTTCGGTCTGGGGACGGGCGTTGTTGGTGACACACAGTCCCAGTGCAGCCGTTGGAAACTCGGGTTTAAGCCACGGGCCCAGCCGAAACCGGGGTGGCTCGGCGGACAGAGCATCGGCCTGCAGACTGAAGGGTCCTGGGTTTGATTCCGGTCAAGGGCATGGACCTTCCGTTGTGGACACATCCCCAGGGGAGTGTGCAAAAGGCAGCTGATCGATGTTCCTCTCATCGACGTTTCCCTCTGTCCCTCTCCCTTCTTCTCTGTCAGAAATCAATCAAATAATATTTTTTTAAAAATAAAATAAATAAACCACAGGCCCAGCACCATGCCGGCTTCCTCCCATAGGTCACGTGGGACCAGGAGACGCTTCCCCTGCAGTCTGTGCGCCCCCCCTCAGCCTGAAGCCCCCCCCCGTGGGCGGGGCCAGAGCACAGGCCCCACACTCGCCCGAAAGGAAGCCCGGCGGGAGGGCCGGCCGCGCCAGCCTCCGACAGTTGGCATCGGCTGCTGGCTTTGTGTGTGCGCATCACTCAGATCGTGGCTGTGATTCTGCGCGGGCTTGGCTGCCAAGCCCGCGGCTCATGAATATGCATAGGCTCCGCCCACACTGCTCGGTTCCCTAGACTTTCCTAGACACTCTCGTGCGGAGCGTGTTTGTGCTGCGATGGGGTGGGGGGCCTTGTCTGGTGGGAATGTCTGGGCCGGCACGGATCTTGTGTATCCCGCCCTGTGTCTGTCGCCAGGTTTGGGTCTCACCCAGGTGACATCACTGACTGCTTCCTGAGCTCCGTGGCAGCGGGGTGCTGAGTGTTGGGGGCTCCGGCCAGGACCGTGGGTGCCCTCTCTAACAGGGGGCTCTGTGGCCTGGCCTGGGACAGTGGGCACCCTAACAGGGGGTCTGTGGCAGTGCTGGCCCGGGACAGTGGGTACCCTCTCTAACAGGGGGCGTGGCCTGCCAGCAGGATGAGCCTATGGACACCTTGGGTGTTGCTGGTGCGGAGGACCCTAGTCCCCCCTACCCCCCCCCCCACCCCATGGCTCCTGGGAGTGGGGTTGTCACGATTTCCCAAGGAAAAGGATGTCCTGGGACTCGCTCTGGGACAGAGGTTTCTGTTTGTGTGGCAATGCCTTCTGCCGGAAGCCGAACGTTGTTTTGATGACGGGGAGCCGTGGACGGGAATCGGAGGGCTGGTCCACCCTGACTGCTCGGAGGGGTCGGAGCTGGTCACTGGGATGTCGGTGGTTGGAGCAGCCCCACCTGTTAGTCCCAAGTAGATTCTCTGATTGGCTTTTACTGGTGTTTCCGGCCTGGGGGACATGGCTGTATCTTATAATCTTAATCTTAATAAAAGGGCTGGTGAAGCCAGAGCGGGCAGTACTCCTCCCACTAGAGTTGGGCTACCTACCGCCTGGCCCCCATTTCCCAAATTCATGCCTTTCTGAGTATTCATTTGTGTGCAGCCTTCTCCAGAAACCCGAACACTGAACCGGGGACCCTGAATCACGCGGGACGTAAAAGGGGTTCCCACGCCGTCCTCAAGTTCCCAAGGTCCCATCCTCGCCCCTCCGCCCCTGGAGAAAGCCCCACTGAGCCTCAGCTGAGCTGGGAGCCGGCGCCCCAGCCTCCTTTCCCCTGGGAGCCCCGCCCAGCGCGGGCCGTTGGGGTGTCCTCGGTGGAGTCCATGGTCCATCGCCTGGGGGCCCGCGGGGCGTGGCTCTGGGGAAGACACGGGCCAGCGCCAGAAGCAGGAACGGAGAACCCATGAACCAGGAGGGTCAGGCGGGAGAATTCCTTGTGCAGGGCACTGCGTGTCCCCAGATTTCCGCAGGCTGGCAGGGGCCCACCCATTCTGGCCGGCACCTCTGTTCCAGTCACCCCGCCATCCCTGTGCGTGCATCCACCTCCCCCGCAGCCCCCCACCCCCGGCTGTGGGGAACGGGCCGTGGTGCCCTGGGGAGTGAGACACTCAGCTTCCTGGTGAAGCCGCCCAGGTGGCTACTGTCGCCCGTGGCCGTCAGAGCCGGGGGGGGGGGGGGGGGCGCCCCTCCCTCTTTGTTGTGGCGCCCTGGGGATCCCCAGTGGATGAGAGGCAGGCGCAGGCTGGTCTCCCTCCGCGCGTCCTGGGCGCACCCCTTCGTGAACCCCGTGTGTGGCTGCCATCCAGAGGGGACGCCAGGTGCTCTGGCCAGTGTTGCTCAGTGGATAGAGGGTCGGCCTGCAGACCAGAGGGTCCCAGGTTCCATTCCGGGCAAAGGCACGTACCTGGGGTGCAGGCTCCTCCCCGGCGGGGGCGTGTGCAGGAGGCAACCCATCAATGTGTTTCTCTCCCATCCACGTTCTCTCCATCTCTCCCCCCCTCCCATTGGCATTTCTCTCTGTGTCTCTCTCTGTCTCTCTCTCTCTCTCTCTCTCTCTCTCTCTCTCTCCCTCTCTCTCTCTCTCTCTCTCTCCCCCATCGACGTTTCTCTGATCACGCATCCAACCTTCTTGGTGGATGTGTTTCCCAGACGCGGCTCTGCCCGGCGCCTCGGATTCAGCCGATGCCGATTTAAAGAATGCTCAGGTGTCTTCCCTGGGGGCCCTCGACAGTAAATAACTTGCCCCTCCATTTAGTATTCCCGAGTCAGCCCCCTCATTGTGGACGGAAACAGAGGTGGTGAGGGATCCCCCACAAGGAGGCCTTCCCTTTGGAAAGTAGGGCTCCTGTCGGGGGCGGCGACCTCGTGTTTATAAAACGGGAGCCAGACAAACCGGGGATAAAACCCTGCATCATCCACATCCATCCAATCACATGCCCGGAGAAGAAAAGATGCACCTCACTCACCCACGGACCGCAATTAACATCCCATTCAGCCGTCCATCCTGTCTGAGCTCCTCCCGCCCCCCCTTCCCCCCCTTCCCCCCCGGCCCAGGCCGGAGGCGGTCCAGGCCGCGGGGAGGAGACCCCCAGGAAGGAAAGCTGGTTGCCGACTGACAGCTCTCCACAGGGTCAGCGGGCTCCGCCAGGACTGGCCGAGGCCGGCTCTCCAAAAGCACCGCCCCTCGGTTCCAACCGAACCCCCCGAGCTCCCCGACGCTCAGCGCAGTCCCGTCTGGGCCGCCGGCGGGAGGCATTTCCCGTGGGGCGAGGGGAACCTCGCCGGAGAGCGTGCGCGTGTTGCTGAGTCACTCACAGACACTGGCGTCTGAAATCTGCTTCTCTCTGCTCCGTGAAGGGCACCTGCAGACAACACGCAAAGATGCTCTGGAGGCAAATCCTGTTTTCTGAGTCCTCGGGGGGTTGTGAGAAGCCTCCTATTTCAGGGAGCGCCCTTTGGGGTCTGAGCAGACCCTTCCGTGCTCACGGCTCCCGGGAGGGTCGCTGCCAAGTGTTTTGTAAAGAAGAAGGTGGTGCCGAAACCGGCGTGGCTCCGTGCATAGAGCGTCGGCCTGTGGACTGAAGGGTCCTGTAAGGTTCTACGCCGCCGTGAGAGAAACTGCAGGCAGGGAGTCCGAATGAGTGAGCGAATTAATCAGGCTTTATTGGGGGTCTCCGGGCGGGTTCACAGGCTCAAGGGGAATGGAGCTGGGGAAGCCACACCCTGTGACTGGGGCCAGGGGAAGGGGAAAAGAGGGGACCCAGCCGGACCTCCTCCCGGACTGCCTGGGAGAACAGTCCGGGAGAAAAGGTGCCATGTGGCGCACCGAGACACATTTTTAAGGGCCGTAACAGGCAGGGATTGGGCCCAGGGCAGAATGGGAAGGGGTGGGACACAGGGCACTCTGGTATGTGATTGATTAGTGGCTCAATGTCTCTGTCAATTACATCATAACTCCGCCCACCAGTTTGGGGGTGGGGGGGTACCTATCAGGTCCCAGGTTCGATTTCAGTCAAGGGCATGTACCTTGGTTGCGGGCACATCCCCAGTGGGAGGGGTGTAGGAGGCAGCTGATTGATGTTTCTCTCTCATTGATGTTTGTAGTTCTCTATCCCTCTCCCTTCCTCTCTGTAAAAAATCAAATATATGTGTGTGTGTGTGTGTGTGTGTGTGTGTGTATACATATAGATATATATAAAGAAGAATGTGGAGACCAGAGAAGGTAAACAGGAAGAGCCACATTAAACCAGCCCGCCCACCAGCCACCAGCGGGGCCTGTGCTGCCAAGCCCCTCACCTTGCGGGTGTTGCCAGAATTGGAGGAGCCCATTCAGGGTCAGGTTCGGGGCAGGACGGGACCTTGGGCACCGAGTGCTGCCTGGAGGGCATGCGGGGGAGGGGGGGCACCGGCAGAGCCGGCTCGGCTGACAGATCCAGGCCCCCAGAGCCTCAGCCCAGGGATCCCTCTGGGGCTGTAACTGGAGCGGAGCTGCTGCTGTCTCCCGTCTCCTGGCCCTGAGCTGCGCTGCCCCCCTGCCTGCAGACCCGCCTTGTGGGGCTCTCTCCTCAGCCTCCAAGTCCAGGCGTGTCTGGCACCCCCCTCCCTGCCCCCCTGCCCCCGGCTTCTCCAGCAGTTACCCTGGCAATTTCATGCCTCCAGGTGCTGCGTGCATTATTCATGAGCCTTCCGAGCTGTCGCCCAGGGGACCAATGGGCGGTGGCATCGTTAGCATATTCATGAACTGCCCTGATTGTGTGCAGGCGGGGCTGCCACCTGGACTGTCAGTCCCTGGGCCCCGGTCACCCTTTCCTTTTCCGTTTCCGGTTCCGTTTGCAGAGGCTGTTCTTTCTGTCCAGACAGGCCCGGGGTCAGAGCCACCCAACGGGCTGCCCCAGTGAGGGGGAGCCCCGAGGAGCCTCCAGGCCCGCCCCCGCCCCCCACCTCTCTGGGAGGTTGGCTCAGGTCCCACTCCTTTCCTCTCCCCTGGCTGGGCTGCCGGCCAGCGGGCACCCTGAGGCCCCAGATGTGACCTCACAAAACCTGAGAGACGAGGCCTGGGGTGTGGGCCAGACCCTGCAGCGGGGCAGCTTGGTGACACTGCTGGGCACTGGGGAGGGCACTGTGGTGCCGGGGCTGCACGGGTGGGGGGTGGGCTGCACGGGTGGGGAGTGGGGTGACCCAGAGTCTGAGGGGCCCTCCACCCTGCCCTGCCCACTGCCAGCCAGCTGCCCGCTCTGCACCCTTGCCGTGCACCCGCAGCCCTCCCTCAGCACCCCTTTCCCCTGGGGGGTGGGTGCCCAGTCCCCTCTCTGGAGGCGCTCAGTCCTGCTTGTCCCTCGAGCGTGCCTCAGCCTCTGCCCCAAACCCCTCCCCGTGGGGAGTGGGGTACACGGTGGGGAGTGGGGTACATGGGTGGGGAGTGGGGTACACGGTGGGGAGTGGGGTACATGGTGGGGAGTGGGGTACACGGTGGGGTACACGGGTGGGGAGTGGGGTACACGGTGGGGAGTGGGGTACACGGTGGGGAGTGGGGTACACGGGTGGGGAGTGGGCTGCACGGGTGGGCGGTGACAGGTAGACACCGTAGAGGTGCCAGGGTTGGAGGTATGGGAGATCCCTAATTATCTCCTCTCCACACCCCCCAACGGGTTGTGGAAAACCAGTGCTGAGGGCCACCATGATTTGGAAGAAACACTCCAGAAACTGCTGGGCCGACCACAGCCCACTCTCGGCCCAGGGGCATCTGGGCAGCACCCAGCTAACCCCACACATGTGAAACCCAGTGGGACAGCTGGCACCACCCCACGGGGAGGGGTTTGGGGCAGAGGCTGAGGCAGCGCTCGAGGGACAAGCAGGACTCAGCGCCTCCAGAGAGGGGACTGGGCACCCACCCCCAGGGGAGAGGGGTGCTGAGGGAGGGCTGCGGGTGCACGGTGAGGGTGCAGAGCGGGCAGCTGGCTGGCAGTGGGCAGGGCCCCTCAGTCTCTGGGTCACAAACGTGCCAGCACAGTGGTGCATTTCCCGGCTGTCAGAAGCCCTTTCTGAGCGAGGAGGGGTGTGGGGGGTCAGTTCAGGACCGTACCCTGCAGGAGACGGCTGTGTAGCCCCTCACGGGAGAGAGGTACGCATGGCCTTGGGCTGGCCTGAGACACGCAGCCAGCCGTGTCTCCAGCGAATGCGTTTACTGGGGAGCAGGAACTGCACTCGGGGGCACGGGGTCCCAGGAGGGCCGGGTGCAGGTGGGAGAACAAAGGAGAGGAGAGTTGCTTTATGGAGGAAAGCGGTTTCAGGCCTGATGTTAACTCAGAGTCCATTGGAGGAAACGGGGAGGCCAAAGTGTCATGGCTTCTCATTGGCTGAGTGGTTGGGGCGGGGGGGGGGGGGGGAGGGGTATTCCTCCTCCTTCCTGCCCCTGGGGAGGGGGAGTGGTATTTAAGGAAGTTTCTGGTGACCAGCCTTCCTGCTATCCATGCAGCAGAAGAAGGCCAGGGCCCCGGAGCCCTGCTGTGAGCCCGCCCCCCCCCCCCCAGGGCAGGAGGCAGGTGGGTGGCAGAGTGACCACTGACCCAGCGGGGCCTCCCCCACATGGGACACACAGAGGGAGCCCGTCCGAGCTTCCTGGGCTCAGCCTGGCAGTGCCGGGAAGAGGGGCCCGGGGCTGAGGGGTGGGGGGGTGGGCCCGCAGGGGCGAGGAGGAGGGACCCCATCTGCAGTGTCTGTGGGGTCTAATAACCTTGCAGATCCAGAGGGAGCACTCAGTGGAGGGAGAGGAGGACTGGCGTTGGCTGGCATTTGGCAGCACGGGTATAGATCCCACAAGCCGGCGGGGTTACTGCCATGTGTCACCAGGAAACTCGGTGCTGAGGTCCGAGGGGCGGCCAGGGACGCTTGTCGGGAGGGTTCCGGGTCCCCGTGCTCTCAGCCCCTCAGCTCCCCATGCTCCCAGTCCCCCAGCTCCCCTTGCTCCCAGCCCCCCAGCTCCCCGTGCTCCCAGCCCCTCAGCTCCACATGCTCCCAGCCCCCCAGCTCTGCATGCTCCCAGCCCCTCAGCTCCTCATGCTCCCAGCCCCTCAACTCCCCGTGCTCCCAGTCCCCCAGCTCCCCGTGCTCCCAGCCCCTCAGTTCCTCATGCTCCCAGTCCCCCAGCTCTGCATGCTCCCAGCCCCTCAACTCCCCAAGCTCCCAGCCCCTCAACTCCCCAAGCTCCCAGCCCCTCAACTCCCCTTGCTCCCAGTCCCCCAGCTCCCCTTGCTCCCAGCCCCCCAGCTCTGCATGCTCCCAGCCCCTCAACTCCCCAAGCTCCCAGCCCCTCAACTCCCCATGCTCCCAGCCCCTCAGCTCCCCATGCTCCCAGTCCCCCAGCTCCCCGTGCTCCCAGCCCCCCAGCTCCCCGTGCTCCCAGCCCCTCAGCTCCACATGCTCCCAGTCCCCCAGCTCCCCTTGCTCCCAGCCCCCCAGCTCCCCATGCTCCCAGCCCCTCAGCTCCTCATGCTCCCAGTCCCCCAGCTCCCCGTGCTCCCAGCCCCCAGCTCCCGTGTTCCCAGCCCCTCAATTCCCCATGCTCCCAGTCCCCTCAGCTCCCTGTGCTCCCAGCCCCTCAGCTCTGCATGCTCCCAGCCCCTCTGCTCCCCGTGCTCCCAGCCCCTCAGCTCCACGTGCTCCCAGTCCCCCAGCTCCGTGTGCTCCCAGCCCCTCAGCTCCACGTGCTCCCTGGGAGTCACGCACCAGGCGTCCCCTTGTGGGTGCGCTCCCGCCGCCCCTCCCCCTCTGAGCTTGGCAGGACAGTCCTCGTCCAACTCGGGGGTCACGTCTCCCCTCCAGGTAGAGCGAGCTTTGCCACGATTTTAAGGCAGCCATTGGAGCAGACACAGGCACGAAGTGGACACCCGTATGGTACATGCGTGCGGGCGTGATTGGGAGGCTGCGAGATTGCGAGGCTGGCGCTGAAGGAGGCAGAGGGTGCGGAATTGACGGGGCGCTGCTGGTAGATAACGCGTTGTGCCCAGGAAACCCTGATTGCCTATTCACGGCTGGAGCCTCCGAGCCCCCCGGTTCATGAGGGGATGAATAGCTGCTAATTGGCAGCGAAGTTCAGATGATGGGATAAAAAAATCCCCTCAGATCCCAGCCGCCAGCTGGCCCGCCGAATCGCAACTGCGACTTTCCTCGTGCGCCGGCAAGCCTGATGGGAATGCTCTGTCCACAAATAAATAAGCAAATAAAACAAATGCTCCGTCCCATGGAAATCCGAGGAGGAAGAGGCTCGGCGGGCAGGGTTGGGATTGGATAGCAACAACGAGACGGGCAGGACGGACTCCGTCCCCCCGTCCCAGCGGCGTGTGCATCGCTGCCTTCGGGCCGTTATCGGTGTATTTTCTGCAGAGGAGGCCCCCCCGGAGCGCTCTCCGGGGAGCCGGGCTGAGCTGCTCCTGCAGATCTGTCTGTTCAGAGTGCAGAGCAGGGAGCGAGAAGGTGATGGGGGGGGGGGCCGCATGGCCGCCCTCCAGGAAGCAACGGACGGAGGAGGAGTCGGACTGCGGGGAGATGGGGCTGGAGGGGCTGGTGCACGGGGGTGCCCAGCTCAGAATGGGAACCAACACCCCTGCCCAGGCTGGAGCCCCCCCAGCTGGAAGGCACGTGAGTGACAGGAGCAGGTGTTTCCTTGGACGGATGAGGAAACCGAGGCACAGGAGAGAGCCCCCTGCAACATTCCGCAGCTACACGGCCCAGGGCGAAGCCAGAGCCTGGCCCCCAGCAGTGACCTGGGTGTGAGGCCAGGAACTTCTCTCCACTTGTCATTCAGACTAGAGGCACCAGTGCACGGAATTCGTGCACAAGGGGAGGGTCCTCTCAGCCCAGCCTGGACCCTCTCCGATCCGGGACCCCTCTGCCAACATCCCTCTCTCAATCCGGGACTGCTGGCTCCTAACTGCAAACCTGTCTGCCTGCCTGATCACCCCTAACTACCCCCCTACCAGTGTGATTGCCCCTAACTGCCCACCCTGCCGGCCTGGTCACTCTCAACTGCCCCCCCCCCCGTCTGCCTGCCTGGTCACCCTTAACTCTCCCCCCACCACCAGCCTGGCTGCACCTTAGTGCCCAACCTGCTGGCCTGGTCCCCCACAACTGCCCCCCCTGCCAGCCTGGTCCCCCACAACTACCCACCCCGCCAGCCTGGTCACCCCTCATTGTCCCCCTCTGATGGCTTGGTTGCCCCTCACTGCCCCCCTCCCCCCGCCATCCTGGTCACCCCACACTGCCACCCCCACTGACCTAGTTGCCCCTCACTGTCCCCCCTGCTGGCCTGGTTGCCCCACGCAGCCTGCTGTTGGTTGTTCTTGTGAGGGCATCGTGACCACTTTGCATCTCACCCTTTTATAGATTAAAAGACAGAGCAGACATCCCGCCCCCCTGCCACCACACACACCAGCAGCTGCGTGTCGAGCTTCCACAAAGCAGGCTGAGTCATGGGAGCGCCAAGAGCCACAGTTTGGCCTTCGGACTGAAGGGTCCCGGGTTCGATTCCGGTCAAGGGCATGTAGCTTGGCTGCGGGCACATCCCCAGTGTGTGGGGGGGAGGGGGTGTGCAGGAGGCGGCTGATGGATGTTTCTCTCTCATCGATGTTTCTGACTTTCTATCCCTCTCCCTTCCTCTCTGTGAAAAATCAATAAAATAATATATATACAAATCCTTCCATAGAGGCTGCTGTGCTAACAGAGGGAGGTTCGGGTGAAACTCTGCTGCTGTCCGGCCTCTGCTGGGGGTGCTCTGTCCAGACGCTCGCCTTCCTCCCTCCGCACTGTCAGCCGGGCTGAGTCACAGTCACCGCACTTGACTTTGATGGCCCTGGACAGGGCCCCTCGGCAGCTGCTCAGGCGGAGGGCTCCCGAGGGAAAGCCCACACGTGGCTGCTATCCCCGTCCGTCCCTCCAGGCCCGGGGCTGGGGGGTGGGGTGTGGGGGTGGAGAGGCTTTGTGTGTGGGTCCCGGGTCGGGGAGGGGGACAGAGGTGCCGAGTGTGCCGGGAGATGAGGGGTCGGGGACCTGCTTACTGAGCACTCCCTGTCCCCCGGGAGCCGTGGGGGGCTGCCTGCACCCCGGCTTCCTTCAGGCTGCACCGGCCTGGAGGGCCCCACGGGAGGGGCCTGGAGGTGCCCCCACTGCCTGGGTCCCAGCAGCCCCCGGGGCCGTGCTCGGTCTGAACGGGGAAACGGTGACTGGGCGGCACGGGGGGGGGGGGGGGGGGGTGCGATCGAGCCCCAGGCTGCAGGGAGCTGAGGGGCGGTGCGGCCCCCAGGTCAGCGGCTGGAAGCTCCCCGTGGGGTTGGCCCCGGTGTGGGTCTGGGGGAGGTAGAGGGTGCAGGGGAGGGAGAGGGACCCGAGGGCTGGGGCGCAGGGTCATGCAGGCGTTGGGGAGTGCCTTCTGATTTGTGTTTCTAAAGTAAATTAAAAACATTTGTTTTCTTATCTTTCATTCTCTAACAGGCAGCAGGGTTCAGAGTATCAGAGCCACCCGGGATGACGTAACATATGTTTGTGTGTATGTGTGTACACGCATGTGCTAATACACACACACACATGTTTGTGTATGCTTAGAAGTGAGGTGATCGGCAGCTGCGCAGCGTGGGAGACGGGGAAACGGAGGGTTTGCTCACGGAGACCACCCTGCAGCGGGGAGCGGGCGGCGTGAGTGACAGGGATTCGGGCGATGGGGCTGCATGCGGATCCGAGGGAGGAGCTGGCGGGGGTGGGGGGGTGGGGTGACCGAGCCGCCGCCTCGTGCAGATGAGCTGTCGGGGGGGCCGTGCACTGGCGCCTGCGTGACTGTTAGCCAGTGTCACCCCCTGATTCCAGCAGAAACCTTTCTCGGGGTTTCCCTAGAGCACCTCCTGTTTTCTAAATTCACCCCGGAAAGCGCACGCGTGGGGCACTCCCTGCTCCCAGGGACCCGCGGGGGCCTCTCCCCGTGGGGCCGTGGGCGCAGCGGCCGGCCCTCCGCGCGGCCCCCCGGGAGGCCCCTGGGCTCGTGAGGACGGAGAGAAGGTGTTTCAGGTGCACTTCGTCTTTTTTACTTTTTATTTTTAAAAATATCCTTATTGCCGAGACCGGTTTGGCTCAGTGGATAGAGCGTCGGACTGCGGACTGCGGGGTCCCGGGTTCGATTCCGGCAAGGGCATGTACCTTGGCTGCGGGCACATCCCCAGTAGGGGGCGTGCAAGAGGCAGCTGATCGATGTCTCTCTCTCATCGATGTTTCTGACTTTCTATCCCTCTCCCTTCTGCTCTGTAAAAAAATCAATAAAATATATTTAAAAAAAAAGAAAAAAAAAAAAATAAATAAAAATAAAAATATCCTTATTGATTTCAGGGGACGGGAGAGGAGAGGGAGCGGGAGACATGTCAGTGATGAGAGGGAACCCGTCGCTAGAACCTGGTCACCCTGGGAACAGGGTGTGCGCAGCGACGTCCCCCACTCGCCCTCTCTTCGCGGTCCCGCCTCCAGGGACACGGGGTGTCCTCGCGAGCAAGGGGGGCGGAGACCGCCCAGCTCTGGGGCTCGGTCCGCAGGACCTGGCATCGCCCGCAGGGAAGAGCGTTCTCACACGTGGGGACACGTGTAAGAAGCCCGGGCGAGGGGGACCCCGTTTTCTCAGCTTCACGGGGACCCCACTCCTCCCACAGGTGCATGCCCGCCCCTTCAGATGTGCAGACACCTCCATCGGGTTCCCCCAAGTCTGACCTTTGTCCCCAGGCGACCTTGCGGGCCTGCCTGGCCCCTGAGATGCTGATGTGCAGTGTCCCCCAGTTCAGAGTCATTGCTTCTCTTCCCTGTCCCCCTGGGCTGACCAAAGGCACTCCACCGGCTACCGCACAGCTCTCTGGGTAGCAGAGCCAGACGCCGCCAGCCAGCCGGCCTGGGGTGGACGCCCAGACCTGCCCGCTCCGCCCCCACCATCCCCGTCGCCCCCGCCCTGTGGAGCCACCGGCGGACAGATCTCCCAGCAAGCTCTGCCCCGTGACCCGTCTGTGACCCCCCTCCTGCCGCTGTGAGTGATGGGGGTCTCGGCGCCTAAGCAGCGTTTACACTTGGGATCAACCTGCCGCCGCAGTGTCGGGAGGAAGCGATTAGAAAGGTGAGGGGCCGGGGGAAGGGTCCCAGGTTGTTCCTACAGGTCGGCCGCCCTGTCTGCGAGGTGAGGCCGAGGCCGGGGGCGTGGTCCGCCCCAGGCACCGGTCTGCAGGCTTCTCCCAGGTGTGCAGGGCGGCGGGGGTCCCGTCACAGCCCCAGGACGGGATGCCTCGATGCCAGGGACTCGGGTGTGCGGAGCCTCTGGGACCAGCAGGAGGCCCTCGGGCCCAGGGGCCCCGTCTCGGCTTTGGCACCCGTCACACGTGCGTCTAATTCATTGAATGAGCCGTGTGATGAAGTCTCCTCGCAAAAGGCGCGGTTCGTGGCCCAGCCGGCGTGGCTCAGTGGACGGAGCGTGGGACTGCGGACTCAAGGGTCCCGGGTTCGATTCCGGTCAAGGGCAGGTACCTTGGTTGCGGGCACATCCCCAGTGGGGGGTGTGCAGGAGGCAGCTGGTCGATGTTTCTAACTCGGTATCCCTCTCCCTTCCTCTCTGTTAAAAAAAAAAACACAATAAAATGTATTTAAAAAAAAATAGAAGTGTGGTGTGCGGCTCAGTAGCCGAGTGGCAACTTGTGAAACCAGGAGGTCTGGGTTCGATTCCCGGGGAGGGCACAGGCCGGGTTGTGGGCTCCATCCCCAGTAGGGGGCGTGCAGGAGGCAGCCGGTCGATGTTTCTTTCCCGTCAATGTTGCCATCGCTGCCTCTCCATCTCTCTCTAAAACAATTTAAAAAACATATTTAAAAGAGATATATATGTTAACACAGGGTGCTCACGTAGTGAAGCGGGAGTGAGGTTTGGCGATACATCAACAAGCTGCAGGAAGGGGAGCGTAGCTTTTGCCACGACGGCACGCCTGTGCAGTCACCGTCGTCCCCCCCCCCCCCCCCCGCCCCGGCCGCCTCCTCCCCGTCTCAGCGGTCCCTGCCGTGGAGAAGGGAGCCGCCAGGATGGCTTTGCCTCGACGGGAACAGTTCTGACACACGTCTGCATCGCCAGAGGCTGGCTTTCCCGCAAGGCGGTTTCACAGTTCCTGGCTCTGTGCTTCACATGTTGTTTTCAGTGTATATATATATTTAAAATATATTTTTATTGCTTTTTAACACAGAGGAAGGGAGAGGGATAGAAAGTCAGAAACATCGATGAGAAGCACCGATCAGCTACCTCCTGCCCAACCTCCACTGGGGATGCGCCCGCAGCCAAGGTACATGCCCTTGACCGGAGTCGAAACTGGGACCCTTCAGTCCGCAGGCCGACGCTCTGTCCACTGAGCCACACGGGTCAGGGCTGAGATTGTTATTTTCTTAAAAATCTGTTTTATTGATTTTTTTTTTTTTTTTTTTTTTTTTTTACAAAGCAGAATGGAGAGGGATAGAGAGCTAGAAACATCGACGAGAGAGAAACATCCATCAGCTGCCTCCTGCACACTCCCTACTGGGGATGTGCCCAAAACCAAGGTACATGCCCTTGACCGGAATCGAACTTGGGACCCTTCCGTCTGCAGGCCGACGCTCCACCCACTGAACCATACCGGTTTCGGCTCAATATATATATATATTTTTAATTTTTACATTCCACCCGTAATTTAGCCATTTACGCCACCGATCAGCTAGCGAGCTCTGCCTGGCAGCCCACGGGGAGAGTCAGCGTTAGCCGCTTCTTTTCCTCCCGCCCACCCTCATCCGTGAG
Organism: Antrozous pallidus; assembly: GCA_027563665.1. Taxonomy (NCBI): domain Eukaryota; kingdom Metazoa; phylum Chordata; class Mammalia; order Chiroptera; family Vespertilionidae; genus Antrozous; species Antrozous pallidus. The sequence goes on from CM050523.1 coordinate 72,454,858, forward strand.
CAGAGCTCCCCGCAGCGCTCCCCGCAGCCTGCTCCTCGTCAAAACGCACGGTGAGCGGCGGCCGCTGGGTGCCGAGAGGACTGTGTGATGTACGCCTCCTGCTTCCGAGCCACCGTCGGCGACGAGCGGACAGGATTTATGGCGACGTCCGCATGTCAGCGGCCTTCCTGGCAGATGGGCCGGAGATACACACGCCGGGTGAGACTGTCCAGGAGAGCCGGCCCCGGCGGTCTCTGGGGCAGGGGGTTCGGCTCTGAAACGGCTTCAGCTCTTTTGCACCCGCACGGAGAGGAAGTGAAGGCCTCTTGCCGACTGAGGTGTGGGATCCGGTCCGGGAGACACCACACATCTGAGGGGGGGGGGGGCGTGGTCTTAGAGTCCCGCAGGTGAGCCGTCCGCCATCGGGACTCAGCCGCGTCTCGCGGGCTTGGCGGCCGGTCCAGTCGCCTCAGCGGCTCGGGCTTCTGTATCGGGTCGAGGACTCGCCCTTTTCCTCAGCGGGGGGGGAGGGGGGGGGCTCTCTGGCTTCTCCCCGGAGAGTCCCGCTGGCAAGCCCCCTTCTTCTGAGCTGTGGCTACTCGCAAGTCCGAGGAGGGAGACGGGAAGCCGGGCACTGCGGTCCTGCGGCCTGTGAATGGCTCTTTCTGGAGTTTTCCATTTGCTACCTCGGTGCTGCCTTGGGCCACAGAGAGCTGGAACGGTGGGTGTGAGACCCCCGATCAGGGGACCAGGCGAGAGCTCCCGGGAGGACTTCCCGCTCACGAGGAAGGCAGAGAGTGAGGACAGGGGTGGCCTCTGTTTGCCCGGAGCTGTCTTGCAGGCAGGGCCCCCCCCCTCCCCCCAGCAGGGACAGCGGGCCCCTCAGCCCTCCCAGGAGCCACAATCAGCATCCCAGCCTCGGCCCCAGGCACTGGTGTCGGAGCCTCTGGCTCGGCCTCCACAGACACTGTGTCTGTTGGCAGCACCTGACCTTAGCCAAACGCCCCCTCTCCTGCCCGCTCTGGCTTGGGGAGCACAGCCTGCCGATGGGGTGGGGTGGGGTGGGGGCTGTGCTTCTGCCCCTGTACCCGGGCTCCCCGGTCTGCAGCCGGGGTGTGGGCAGGTCTCCTCTCCTGGGCTGACAGCCTGCCTCCCCTCGGTGCCGGGGGTCCCCAGGTTGGAGGCGCCGTGTGCAGGGCCCGGTGCAGGGACGGTGGAAGGCGAGGAGGCCGGGGAGGGAGATGTTGCCCCAGGAATTGCCTGCCCCCCTCCTTCCCTCTGTCCTTGGCTTCCTTTGCCTCCAGGACAGGCGGGGGGGGGGGGGGTGAGACCCCCCAGGAGCTCATCCCCCTTCTCTCCAGCAGGGGTCACAGGCGAGGGAGCGGTGGGGAGGCAGGCCCCGGGGGCCTCTGGGAAATGGACGCTCAGCGGGAGAAGGAGGCGCACGGGCTGACGTCCTGAGATCTGTGAGGTCACAGCAGGTTAACGCGGGAACTCCTGGCCCTCGGAGACGGGGCTGGGGCAGGTGGCCCCCTGCACCTGCTGTCTCAACGCCTTGGCCAAACCCCGGGTTTGACTGCTGGCTGAATGGGCAGTGGCTGCCCGTCACTCATCTTCCACTTCCTCCAGGGCCTCGCCTGGACCTGTCCATCTCCTCCTTGACGATGGGCGGGCCTGGCCGCGTTTCTATGGTTACCGACTACGGGATTCTCAGTGGGGAAAGCAGCTCACCCAGCAGGCCTTCCCCGATGTTGTGCCTGGTGCCCGGCCCTGTGCTGGGCTCCAGGGTGTCAAATAAACACAGCAGACCCCCCCGTCATTCGTCTCACGCCCACGTGCTGGCCGTCCTGGGCCGTGTGGCCAAGAAGCGCCAGGGGAATGGCCAGGCCGGCAAGTAGCCTTCTCGGGAGCTGGGCACAGACGCGGTGTTGACCCCAGACCCAGAGCGCGTGGGGCTGAGACTGCACCGAGCCCCGCCCCCCCCCCCCCCCGCCGGCGGCTAGGCCCCGGGTATACGCCCCCTCACCCCCCACCCCCGCGCCCCGGGCCCTCGGAGACACTGGGCGGACGGGGCTCCGGCCCAGGTGGCCTCCCGCAGACCCGACAGCCTCCGGGGTCCCCGTGAACGCCGTTCGTATGAAACAGGCGCTCCCTCCGAGGCGAGCCTGACCGGGGCCCCCTCCGGCTCTCCGTTTGCACCTGCGTATTCTGGGTTCTTTCTTCCCCAGCCTCTGGCCGTGATGGTGCATCCCAGCCACAGGAGAGGCTGAGGAGGACCCAGAGGGGAGCTGGCTGCACGGGGAAGGACGGACAGACGGACGGGGCTTCGTGGGGCTGTTCCCCAGCCAGACGGCAGCCAGTGCCACGCTCCACCTCCCTGGACGCCCTCGCCGGCCACTCTGCACGGAGCGCCCGGTGGTCACGGCGGAGCTTCCCCTGGTGTCTGGGCCACAGACGATGCTTTTATTTTTTTTTAAATATATTTTATTGATTTTTTCACAGAGAGGAAGGGAGAGGGATAGAGAGCCAGAAACATCGATGAGAGAGAAACACGGATCAGCTGCCTCCTGCACACCCCCCACTGGGGATGTGCCTGCAACCGGGGCACATGCCCTTGACCAGAAGGAATCGAACCCGGGACCTTTCGGTCCGCAGGCCGACGCTCTGTCCACTGAGCCACACCTGTTTCGGCTAAAAGTATGTTTTTATTGGTTTCAGAGAGGAAAGGAGAGAAAGAGAGAAACATCCATGATGAGAGAGAATCACGGACCGGCTGCCTCCTGCACGCCCCACACCGGGGAGCGAGCCCGCAACCCGGGCCTGTGCCCCGACCGGGAATCGAACCCCGACCTCCTGGTTCATAGGTCGACGCTCAGTCCAGGTTTGGCGCCTGCGTCGGCCAGCTTTCCGCTAAAGAAGACGCATCGGCGTCCTTGGGCACACCCGGTGGCCCCTCCATCACGGGACGCTGTTTTGTGTTGTTTTTTAAAATATATTTCATTGATTTTTCACAGAGAGGAGGGGAGAGAGATAGAGAGCTAGAAACATCGATGAGAGAGAGACATCCATCAGCCGCCTCCTGCACACCTTCCACTGGGGATGTGCCCGCAGCTAAGGCGCATGCCCTTGACCGGAATCGAACCCGGGACCCTTCGGTCCGCAGGCCGACATCCCATCTGCTGAGGCACACCGGTTTCGGCCGGACGATGCTTTTAAACGACCGCGATAAAGCGCCGTCTCTCGTCCGGCAGGACGGTCCGGCCACCCCCTGTCTGAGCAGCGTGGGCCGGCGGGGTAGCAGCTCTGAGTCCGCCTCGGGCTCCGCCCCTGCGGGACTCGGACCACGACCTCTGACCTCCAGCGGCCCCTCCCGCCCCCAGCGGTGAAGAAGCTTCCGGAGAGGAGGGGTGACAGGGGCGTGCGGGCGGTGGATGCTCCTCAGCGCAGCTCTGACGTCTCCTGGGTCACATGGGAAAGGACCATCCCCCTGGGAACGGCCAGCTCGGTCCTCCTCCCACACAATCTCCCAGATCTTGGGAGCCCCTGAGAGATCGCCCCCCTCAGACGTGCCCCCCGGGGCCTCCAGCGTGAGGCTAGGATTACTCCTGCACCCCCGGCAGGCGGACACTCACCCCCACACCCCCGCCCTCGCTCGGCCTGGCCGCTAGGAAAGCGATCCCTTCGCCGCAGACACTTGCGGCCCAGGTTCCCGGCCACGGCGGACGGCGGGCGGGCGGGCGGGCGGTCGGGTTTCCCTCCCGTGATTCGGTTGCCTTGTTGAGGGGCCGCATCAAAGAGCCACTGTTTCCCGGGCCGGGAAAATAAATGAGTCTTTGAGGAGAGGACGGTGATAAGAACGGCTTTGTGGCCCCGGGAGCGATCCGCTCGCTGTCTGTCTGCCTGGTGGTGTGTGTCTGGCCCTCTGCGGGCCGAGGAGCCTGGACCAGCGACAGCCCAGCACACGGCGCTCCCGCCTGTGGCTCGCAGGAGCGGGGAGAGGCTGGTTTGCAGGCAGCCGACCCCTCTGCCAAGCCCCTCCTGCGTGCAGCGAGGGCCCAGCCCCGGTTTGGTGCGGCTGAAAACCAAACCTCCTTTTGTGGGGAACGAACCCAGCGCTTCCCAAGGGTTCGAACCGGAGAACCCAGCCCCGGGTTGTTCACGTAGAGATTCGTGGCCACGCCATGTTCATTGGGGGGGGGTGGGGGAGGGGGCGCTGTGCGTCCTAGCAATGAGTTGACCTCGATTAAGGAACTGGAGACAGTAATTCAAAACAGATAAAAAACAAAGTGAGCGTTTATTTCGAGTCGACTTCAAATTCGTTTCCGTGGAAGGATTGCAATGGATGCTGATCGAGGGCTCCCAGTGAGCTCTCTGTTCTAGCGGAGCCGAGGGTCCCAGACAGCGCGTTAATAAGAGTCGATGCCGATGCTGGCACCTGAGCTTGGCAGCCATGGGCACAGCCCCCCAGCACAGGCACAGGGAGTGCCCGGAGCCCTCACTGTGGGCACAGTGACACAGCAGAGGCACAGGGAGCACCCGGAGCCCTCACCGTGGGCACAGCCCCCCAGCACAGGCACAGGATGTACCCGGAGCCCTCACCGTGGACACAGTGACACAGCACAGGCACAGGGAGTGCCCGGAGCCCTCACCGTGGACACAGTGACACAGCACAGGCACAGGGAGCGCCCGGAGCCCTCACCGTGGACACAGTGACACAGCACAGGCACAGGGAGCGCCCGGAGCCCTCACCGTGGACACAGTAACACAGCACAGGCACAGGGAGCGTCCGGAGCCCTCACCGTGGGCACAGTGACACAGCACAGGCACACACAGCGCCCGGAGCCCTCACCGTGGCCACGGTGACACAGCACAGGCACAGGGAGCGCCCGGAGCCCTCACCGTGGACACAGTGACACAGCACAGGCACAGGGAACGCCCGGAGCCCTCACCGGGGACACAGTGACACAGCACAGGCACAGGGAACGCCCGGAGCCCTCACCGTGGACACAGTGACACAGCACAGGCACAGGGAACGCCCGGAGCCCTCACCGTGGACACAGTGACACAGCACAGGCACAGGGAACGCCCGGAGCCCTCACCGTGGACACAGTGACACAGCACAGGCACAGGGAACACCCGGAGCCCTCACCGTGGACACAGCCCCCCAGCACAGGCACAGGGAGCGCCCGGAGCCCTCACCGTGGACACAGCCCCCCAGCACAGGCACAGGGAGCGCCCGGAGCCTTCACCGTGGGCACAGTGACACAGCACAGGCACAGGGACCGCCCGGAGCCCTCACTGTGGACACAGTGACACAGCACAGGCACAGGGAACGCCCGGAGTCCTCACCGTGGGCACAGTGACACAGCACAGGCACACGCAGCGTCCGGAGCCCTCACTGTGGACACAGTGACACAGCACAGGCACAGGGAGCGCCCGGAGCCCTCACCGTGGGCACAGTGACACAGCACAGGCACAGGGAGCGCCCGGAGCCCTCACCGTGGGCACAGCCCCCCAGCACAGGCACAGGGAGCGCCCGGAGCCTTCACCGTGGGCACAGTGACACAGCACAGGCACAGGGAGTGCCCGGAGCCCTCACTGTGGACACAGTGACACAGCACAGGCACAGGATGTACCCGGAGCCCTCACCGTGGACACAGTGACACAGCACAGGCACAGGGAGTGCCCGGAGCCCTCACCGTGGACACAGTGACACAGCACAGGCACAGGGAGTGCCCGGAGCCCTCACCGTGGACACAGTGACACAGCACAAGCACAGGTTGTACCCGGAGCCCTCACCGTGGACACAGTGACACAGCACAGGCACAGGGAGTGCCCGGAGCCCTCACCGTGGACACAGTAACACAGCACAGGCACAGGGAGTGCCCGGAGCCCTCACTGTGGACACAGTGACACAGCACAGGCACAGGGAACGCCCGGAGTCCTCACCGTGGGCACAGTGACACAGCACAGGCACAGGGAACACCCAGAGCCCTCACCGTGGACACAGTGACACAGCACAGGCACAGGATGTACCCGGAGCCCTCACCGTGGCTCCAGGTGGTTTGGAGGAGGCCGGCGTGTTCAGGGGGCATGGCCGTTTACCGAGAGTGTTTGTGAATGACTGTGGTTGGTGAGTGAATCAGTTACACGAGGGTTACTTTAAAATCATTAACACAGACTTTCAAACCAAAACAAAACCCAAGGATATTTATTCAGGCCTGCGTACTATTTTATGATGTTAATTTTTAAATTAATTAACCTAACTTTGGCAACGCGTGGAGTAGCTAAGCGTAAAGGTCTAAGACAGCGGTCGGCAAACTCATTCGTCCATAGAGCCAAATATCAACAGGACAACGACTGACATTTCTTTGGAGAGCCACATTTTTTAAACTTAAACTTCTTCTAACGCCACCTCTTCAAAATAGACTCACCCAGGCCTTGGTATTTTGTGGAAGAGCCACACTCCAGGGGCCAAAGAGCCGCATGTGGCTTGCGAGCCGAGGTTTGCCGGCCAGTCATCTAAGAAACTACCCGTAGTCCTTTCGCCTGCCGATGGAGATGTTTGTCATGAGGGCATGAGCCTGCGACTCTGTGACCCTCTGCGTGTCTCCTGGAGTCAGGTGGGGCAGCACAAGGTGAATTCCATTCTCCCTGGGGTGGGGGTGGGGTGCAGGAAGCAGGGAGTGGACACTAGATGACAGGGGCCATGGATTGCAGTGAAAGACAGCGAGCACCTCATGATTATCTTTTGACACAGAGCTTTCATATAGAACCTAGAGGCCTGGTGCATGAAATTAGTGCATGGGGGCAGGGGGTGTCCCTCAGCCCAGCCTGCCCCCTCTTTCCAATCTGGGACCCCTCAAGGGATGTCAGACTGCCCGCTTAGGCCCGATCCCAGTAGGGCAATCGGACATACTTCCCACAATTCAGGACTGCTAGCTCCAAACAGCTCCTTTGCCTACCTCCCTGATTGCCCCTAATCGCTTCTGCCTGCCAGCCTGATCACCCGCTAACCACTCCCCTGCCAGCCTAAATGATGTCTAACTGCTCCCCTGCCAGCCTGTTTGCCCTAAACGTCCCCCCTCTGCCAGCCTAGTCCCTCACAACTGCCCTCCCCTGATGGCCTGATGGCCTACAACTGCCCTCCCTGGCAGGCCTGGAGCCTCCCAATGGCCCTCCCCCTGCTGGCCATCTTGTGGTGGCCATCTTGTGTTCACATGGGGGCAGGATCTTTGACCCCATGGGGGCAGCCTTCTTGTGTGTTGGAGAGATGGTCAATCTGCATCTTACTCTTTTATTAGATAGGATATGTAGGGATGCGGGTAGACAGACTTGCACACACACACGTTCACACACACGCTTCCTTGCTCTGTCCACTCAGCGGCCCTGAAACAACGGCACCCCAGGAGCCCTGAGCACCCCTGCCACCCAGAGCATGGTTCCTAACTCCCCTCTTCAGGAGGGGGGACCAGGGCTTGTGGTCAGAGGAGCGCAGAGCTTTTACAAGATGGTCCTGGAGCTGCACGCACGGTCCCTCCCCTCTCCTGTGTCCCCAGTGCCCAGCTCTGGTTCCCGCAGGGGGGCTGCAGCGTGACACGGGAATGCCGTCTTCCTGGAAATGTCCTTCTGTTGGCGTCCTTTTCTGGTCATTTGCATTAGTTACATTTTCATATATTGTATAATTTATATGTAATTGTGCAAAATATATTATACACACACACACACACACACACACACACACGGGGACATGGGGCCTGGTGCACAAAATCCATGCACTGGGGGTGGGTGGTCCCTCCACCCAGCCTGCCCCCTCTCACATACTGGGAGCCCTCAGGGGATGTCCAACTGATGGCTCACCCCCAGCCTGCCCAGCCATCACCCTGCTCAGCTCAGCCCCGGCTGCCTGCAACCACCCAGCCCTGGGGGTTGGGTGCTCACCGCCACTGCCATTTCATCTCCACTCCTGGGGCTGGCACTCACACCACTTGGCCCCCGCCCCTGCTCCTGATTGGCTGGTAGCATAGCCAATCAGGAGCAAAGGAATGGTCAAATTTGCATGTTCTTCTTTTATTATATAGGAGGATATATGTTTTGAGGTCGCTATATATTTAAACTAGAGGCTCGGTGCATGAACTTGTGCACCACGGGGTCCCTTGGCCTGGCCTGCGGGATCCGGCTGAAACTGGCTCTCTGACATCCCCCGAGGGGTCCTGGATTGTGAGAGGGCACAGACCAGGCCGAGGGACCACATGGTGCATAACCAAGGCCAGGGAGGGCCGAGGGAGGTTGGCCAGCCAGGAAAGGACCTCGGGGGGCTCTATCTCACTCAGTCCCAACTGGCCAGACCCCCCACAGCAAACTAACCTACTGGTTAGAGCGTCTGCCCCCTGGTGGTCAGTGCATATCATAGTGATTGAGCGGCCTTAGCCTATCATTAGCATATTATGCTTTAGTTGGTTGAACGGATGACCAGATGACTGGACACAGCAAATTAGGCTTTTATTATATAGGTTCTTCTATATTTACAAGAGGCCCAGTGCACACAATCTGTGCATGGATAGGGTCGCTAGGCCTGACCAGGGATCAGGGCCGATCGGGTTTCCTGCCTCCCCGCCGCCTCCTTCCCTCACTCCCTCAGACCCCACCTCCATCATCGCTGGTCGCCCGCCGCGTTCTGCACCGCCCCCTGGTGGTCAGCACACCTCATAACACGTGATCGAGCTCCCAGTCTACCAGTCAATCTCCCGAGGGCACGCTTTGCATATTCGCCTTTTATAGAGAGAGAGATAATTTACATATACTTGTACACTATGCACAATGTACATACGACGTTAAGATAGAGCCTTTTCCGATCCAGTACATATTGATTATCTCTGAAATCTGTTTAAACGCGGCTTCCTGAGAATCCACTGAAAATAAAC
>CM050523.1:72468760-72591260 GCA_027563665.1 Antrozous pallidus
CCCTGTCACAGTGTGGAGACCCCCGAACCGTCGCCCCAAAGAGGTAGGCCCCCACGAGCCTCGTGTCCTGGGGCCGGGGCCGGGGGTGGGAGCTCGAGCCTCACGCAAGTTTCCCCAAGTCCCCGATGCTACAGGTCCCCACCCACCCACTCCTGCTGCTCGCAGCCTCCTGCGGACCTGTCATTACCTCTCTACAGGAAGGGCGTCCCGGCTATTTGCATATTCGCTTTCTATTGGAGAGAGTCACCATGAGGGCGTCCGAGCCATTTGCATATTCGCTCTCTATTGGAGAGAGGACTCGAAATCCTCGGCCGTACAGCGCCTCCCTTCGGGCCCAGACTCCCTGCTGGGGAGTCGCTCAGCCTCCGAGGCCGGGCTGAAACGGGGTCATGCGGGAGGCTGTGTTGAGTGAGGAGGGCTAGAATCGGACAAACATTCACGAGGGGGTGACCCCCCAGCTGAGCTCCCCGAGACTGCCTTCGGCCTGTCTTTTGGAAATCGGTAAGAATGACGGTGAATGCCGCAGGCTGGAGGGGCGGAGGCTGCGCTCTGGCTCCCGACACGCGCTGAGGGGGTCAGGCGGCAGGAGGGGGCCCGTCCTGGGCGCTGGGGAAGGGCACCGGGAACTGGGGCGCAGACACCGCCCGGCCCCGCGTCCTGGGCCCGGCCAAGGACAGCCCCCCGTGGGGCCGGGTGGGCGGTGAGAGAAAAGGAGGGAGCCTTTTGGCAGAGACACAGTTGTAATTGCTCTGAAAAATGTTCGGGTGCCATTTGGAAAGCAGGGGTCAGAGGCCGGAGTGGCATTTAGTGAGGAGAAAGAGACCAGCTCTATCCTTGCTGCCGGAGGGCGGAAAGCACCCCTCCCCCCTCCCTCCCCCTCCCCCCTCCCTTCCTCCCTCCCCCTCTCTCCCCCTCTCTGTCCCTCCCCCTCCCTTCTCCTTCCCTCTTTCTCTCCCTCCCTCTCTTTCCCTGTCTCTACCTCCTTCCCTCTCTCTTCCCCTCTCCCCCTCGCCCCCCTCTCCCCCCGCCCCTTCTCCCCCTGTCCCCTTCTCCCCCTCCCCCCTCACTCCCTCTCTCTCTCTGCGGAGTGTCAGCACAGATGGTTTGGGGGGAGGAGGGAGCCGAAGTGGAAAGGAAGGAACACACCAGGCAGCGCTTCTGTGGGACAAATGGGTTTGCCGCCTCTCACAGCCCCCCCTCGCCTCCCTGTGGACGGCAGAGCCCCAGGGGGAGGTGCCCCTCCCCCTTGGGCCCTCCCCCGCCCCCCGCCTCCTCGCAGGGCCGTGTGGCTCCCTCTGGACCTGTGGGTTAGGGGTCTTCCCAGTCGTGCCCCAGCCTGGGGCCCCCCAGACAGGACAGCCGTGGGGTTAAACAGCACCTTCGTTCCCACCGGGGTGTCCTGCCTGCCTCCGAGTGAGTCGGCGAGCCGGGAGCCGAGGACCTGCCTGTGTGTGCGGGTAAGGGTCAGTGACGTCAGAGAGGAAGGAGGAGGGAGGGAGAGAATCGTGTGCACGCCCCCCACGGGGGATCCGGCCTGCGCCCTGACCGGAACCGAACCCCGACCGCCTGGTTCATGGATCGGGCTCCACCCCCGAGCGCTGGCAGCCTGGCCGCGAATGCCTTTTCTCGTGTGCGGTTTTGCACCTTGGAGCGGTGTGGGAATTACCCCACACGGCAGAGCGCGGGCTGGGCGTGGGTGCAGGCCAATCGGATGGGGCACGCAGGCGCAGAGGGAATCCCAGCCGAGGGCGGGGCGAGGGCAGGCACGCCCCCCTCGAGGGCCGCAGGTGCGGGCTCGGCTCAGCCAGCGGGAACCCGTGTCCCGGGGAGACGGCACCCGCCCAGTGAAGGCGGAAAGAGCTGGGGGGGCGGTGCTGCGGGTGCAGCCGGAGGAGATCGAGGCCCTGAGGGCCGGTAGGAGCCACCGTCAGGGGCGGGGGGGGCGTCCCAGGATTGGAGAACTGACGCCAGAGCTCAGTGGCCGCTGAGTGGCCGCCGTGCAACAGCGTCTCGTGACGTGTTCAATCGACGCTTGGGGACCGCGCAAGCGTGCGGGTCGGGCGACAGAGCACAGCGTTCGCTGCAGAGCTGGGACGCCCTCCGTTCGCCGCCTGGCGTTCTGGCTGTCCGACGGGGGGGGGGGGGGGGGGGGGGGGGGGGGGATGTGACTCCATCTTGTGTGGCTGTGTCCCCTCTTCTGAGAAAAACCGCAGGATGTGTCCCTTACTCGGCCCGCCCTTCATTCAGCCGATGGGAATACGAGGGGAACTCACCCGAGGCCGAAAGTATGCCAATCACATCCTGTCTTTGTGTAACCGGACCCTGGCTGCACCCTGCCTTTGCGTCACTAGCCCCAGCCCTCGCCCAGCCAATCGGAATCGGCCAACTCAGCGGTTCGAGTCTGGCCCCACCTCTCTATAAAATCACTGTGCTTTGGAAATTCGCTCTCTTTTGCTTCCTGCCCCTGTGTCGGCGGAGGCAGAGAGCCAAACCAGCTTGTAATACAGGCTCTTTGCTATTGCATCGGACTCGGCTCCCTGGTGGTCTTTGGGGATCATGAAATCTGGGCATGATAAGAGCTGGGCTATTGTGGGTGTCTTTCTCTCTTTTCCACGTCCAGCGAGGAGAGAGAGAGAGATTGGGTCCAGTTTCTGAGGAGAGGAGCTGGGGATTAAGAAATAAAAGTATAGAAGACGTAGACACAGTCACAGAAAGAATAGCTGGGGCCGCATGGGGTGTCTGTTCTCTCTGAGGGAGAGCCAGCATCTGACACCCAAACAGCAGCAGTTTATTTATAACCCAAAAATACAAAGGTGCCGGAATCCAATCCCCGCCTCACTGATAGAAAGATACGATTGTCAGCGGATTTCTCAACAGAAACGATGCAGGCCAGACGGGAGTGGCAAGAAATATTCAAAGTGATGAACAGCAAGAATCTACAACCAAGATTACTCTATCCAGCAAAGCTATCATTCAGAATTGAAGGTCAGATGAAGTGCTTCGCAGATAAGAAAAAGCTAAAGGAGTTCATCACCACCAAACCAATATTATATGAAATGCTGAAAGATATTCTTTAAGAAGAGGAAGAAGAAAAAGATAAAAGTATAAATTAGGAACAACAAATACACATCTATCAACAAATGAATCTAAAAATCAAGTGAATTAATAAGCTGATGAACAGGATAAACTGGTGAATGTAACAGAATCACGGACATAGAGAGGGAATGGACTGACAACTCTTGGGGAGAAAGAGGGCGTGGGAAGTGCAGCAAGAGACTGGACAAAAATCATGCAACTATGGGAGAGGACAGTGGAGGGGGGTGAGAGCGGAGGGTGGGATAGGTACCAGGTGGAGGGGAACTATAGGGGGGGAAAAAAGGGAACAATGTAATTAATATACTGAATAATAAAGATTAAAAAAAAAAAGATGTGGATAGGAAGCCCGGAAGGCTGGTCAACAACCTTAATTGGCTCTGAAAGGTCAGAGCTGAAACATTGTTAATTAAAGCAGCTTCCCCATCAAACAATCATGTAAATCCTTACTGATAAGATAATCTGGCCGAAACTGGTGTGGCTCAGTGGATAGAGTGTCAGCCTGTAGACTGAAAGGTCCCGGGTTCGATTCCAGTCAAGGGCATGTACCTTGGTTGTGGGCACATCCCCAGTGGGGGGTGTGCAGGAGGCAGCTGATCGATGTTTCTCTCTCATCGGTGTTTCTAACTCTCTATCCCTCTCCCTTCCTCCCTGTAAAAATCAATAAAATATATATATTTTTAAAAAGATACAGGAATTGTCTGCCTAAGGGCCATGGGTGCACCCCAAACCTGAACGAAAGGGACAGCCAGACACCTCGGATTTAGCCCACAAACAGATAAGAAATGCTCGAGGGGTCTTGCCTGGTGCGCCCCCCACAGGTTGTCTGAGGACCTTTAAGAAATGTCGGCCCTGCACCGTCCCCTTTCCTCCGGGCCTGCTGCCTCCTCTGGCTTCGCCCCCCCCCCCCCCCGCTTCGGGCCTCGAGGGCTTCGGGGTGACGCTCACACACGGGGGACAGCGCCCGTGGCTGCCTCTCGCCCTCCCTTTCCAGGTGGGTGACCCGAGGGAGGTCGGCCGCCTCCGTGCCTCGGTTTCCCCGTCTGTGAATTTTAGAAGTCTTGGAAACGTCCAGCGTAGTTTTTATGAAGATTCCAATAGAGGATGTCGGTGGGATTATAACCCATCTGTCGGGCACGTGAAAGGGCAACACCTCCCCATCAGGGCGAACCCCTGACTGACCCAGGCGGACACGCCCCGGTCTGGGCTCCTGCAGGAGGCAGCCAATCAACGCGTCTCACATCGATGTCTCTTTCTGTCTTCCCTCTCTCTCCACCTCCCTACAGAGCCCTGGGAACGCCCTCGGGGAGGATAAAAAAAGAAGAAAAATAAAGCCAGCAGGCCAGTGGCCCGGCACTCCTCATTAGGACCCTGGAGAATGAGGGTGTCTGGTCCCCTGAGGCACCTTCAGGGCAGGGGCTGCGGGATTGGGCTCCCGGGCAGGGCGGGGCGACAAGCTGGGGGGGGGGGGAGGGGCTGGCTCTGCCACATCCCTGCCGCCCCCATTGTGGGGGTGACCCTCAACGCCCCACTCCCCCGCAGCCGTCGTGGAAAGCCCTGTCCTTCGTGAGACGGAGCCGGTGAGCTCGGACCGTGTGACCTGTCACCCTAAACACTGAGTGAGCGGTGGGCGGGATGAGAGTGTAACACCAGCTCAGTGGTCGGCAAACCGCGGCTCGCCAGCCACCTGCGGCTCTCTGGCCCCTTGAGTGTGGCTCTTCCGCAAGACACCACGCGCGGGCGCGCGCCGACAGTGCGACGGAAACGTCACGGCCCAGGCGCAGAAGCCGGTGTCCGGCTCTCACAAGAAATGTCAGTCCTTGTGCTGTTGATATCTGGCTCTGCTGGCTAATGAGTTTGCCGACCTCGGCTAGCTCCACACTCCTCGGCAAGCTGCTTTTCAGACCTACATCCTCTCTCCCTCTCTCTCTCTCTCTCTCTCTCTCTCTATCTATCTATCTATCTATCTTTCCCCCCTTTCCTTCCCCTCATCTCTGAAATCAATAAAAAACATTTCTCATAAAAGGGTGCAAATAATTGAAATTAATTATTTGAAATGAGTCCAAACTCCCTGGTGCTAAGTCATGCAGTAGAACAATTCCTCTGGCTCAGGAGAGGTGAGGAGGGGGGTGAGGCGGGGGGAGGGGGGCAGGGTGTGCCGGGAGGGGTGCAGGATGCCTCTCCGTCAATCCGTCCTCTCTGTGCCATCCTCCAGAACAGAACCCCGAGCTGTGATGGGATTGGTCCTCACGCCCCCCCCTCCCTGAGACCAACGCCAGCTGCCCAGCTGTCTGTCACAACGGCCCCCGGCCCCCCCCCCCCCCGTGTGCCGACACCTGCAGGAACAAGCTCTGGCCCCTGGGCAGGCCGTGCCAGCTGCCGTTCCCTCCCACACGGTGCCCCCTGCCGCGGAGTCTCTGCGTTTCTGGGCGGAAGTGGGGTGTGCAGGGGGGGGTCACCGTGGAAGTGGGTGTTGTGCCAGATCCAATCCGGCCTCAGCGAGAGGAGAGACAGTAACAGGCGTGTGAACCCGCTACAGTACCCACGTGTGTCTGTCTGTATCTGCCATCCGCCCGGCGCGCTGGGACCCCCGAGAGTCCCGAGAGAGGAGGAAGCACCTCCCCCCACACCGCGGTGCCTGGAGGGAGACCGAGCCAGGCGTCTTCAGCCCCGGCTCTGAGAGCGCATTGTCTGTGTGTCTGTGCACCAATGTAGGCGGCTACGCGGTAAGTGGGTTGATCTTCATCACCAGACCCCCACTGGCGCATCAGACTGGAGTGCCACGCCGGGCATCGGCAGGGAGCGGTCCACGCGGCAGCCATGCGCCTCCACCCGGGGCCTGGGGCGCCCGACAGCCTCCGGCCACGGAGTGACATCTGGCCCGCACGCCTGGTGCTGCCTCTGCTCCCTCCGTGCCTCCTGACAGTGGCCCTTGTGATTGGACAGATCACACCGTCCCTGATCCAATCCCTTCCCCTCGGCCGTGATCACCCTGACAGGGAACATTTAAATGCAACAAGTAACCCGCGATACACGGTGTCCATCCTGCAGATACACAGTACCCATCCCTAGGGATACATGGTAGCCATCCCTGCAGATACACAGTAGCAGATATACCTGCAGCCTGTACCCACCTGCAGCCTCTCCCCCCTGCAGCCTCTCCCCCTGCACCAGCCTCTCCCCCCTGCAGCTTCTCCACCTTGCAGCCTCTCCCCCTGCACCAGCCTCTCTCCCTGGGCCTCTCCCCCTGCAGCCTCTTCCCCTGCAGCCTCTCCCCCTGCAGCCTCTCCCACCTGCAGCCTCTCTCCCCTGCAGCCTCTCCCCCCCCTGCAGCCTCTCCCCCCTGCAGCCTCTCCCCCCTGCAGCCTCTCCCACTGAACCAGCCTCTCTCCCTGGGCCTCTCCCCCGGCAGCCTCTCCCCCCTGCAACCTCTCCACCCTGCAGCCTCTCCCCCCCTGCAGCCTCTCCCCCCTGCAGCCTCTTCCCCCCTGCAGCCTCTCCCCCTGCACCAGCCTCTCCCCCTGGGCCTCTCCCCCTGCAGCCTCTTCCCCTGCAGCCTCTCCCCCCTGCAGCCTCCCCCCCTGCAGCCTCTCCTCCCTGCAGCCTCTCCCCCTGCACCAGCCTCTCTCCCTGGGCCTCTCCCCCCTGCAGCCTCTCCCCCTGCAGCCTCTCCTCCTGCAGCCTCTCTCCCTGGGCCTCTCCCCCTGCAGCCTCTCCCCCTGCAGCCTCTCCCCCTGTAGCCTCTCCCCACTGTACCAGCCTCTCCCCCTGCAGCCTCTCCCCCCTGCAGCCTCTTCCCCCTGCAGCCTCTCCCCCTGCACCAGCCTCTCCCCCTGGGCCTCTCCCCCTGCAGCCTCTTCCCCTGCAGCCTCTTCCCCTGCAGCCTCTCCCCCCTGCAGCCTCCCCCCCCCTGCAGCCTCTCCTCCCTGCAGCCTCTCCTCCTGCAGCCTCTCTCCCTGGGCCTCTCCCCCTGCAGCCTCTCCCCCTGCAGCCTCTCCCCCTGTAGCCTCTCCCCACTGTACCAGCCTCTCCCCCTGCAGCATCTCCCTCCTGCAACAGCCTCTCCCCCCTGCAACCTCTCCACCCTGCAGCCTCTCCACCCTGCAGCCTCTCCCCCTGTAGCCTCTCCCCCTGTAGCCTCTCCCCCCTGCACCAGCCTCTCCCCCCTGCAGCCTCTCCCCCTGTAGCCTCTCCCCCTGTAGCCTCTCCCCCTGCAGCCTCTCCCCCTGTACCCTCTCCCCTGTAGCCTCTCCCCCCTGCAACAGCCTCTCCCCCCTGCAGCCTCTCCCCCTGCAGCCTCTCCTCCTGCAGCCTCTCTCCCTGGGCCTCTCCCCCTGCAGCCTCTCCCCCCTGCAGCCTCTCCCCCTGCACCAGCCTCTCTCCCTGGGCCTCTCCCCCTGCACCAGCCTCTCCCCCTGGGCCTCTCCCCCTGCAGCCTCTCCCCCTGCAGCCTCTCCCCCTGTACCAGCCTCTCTCCCTGGGCCTCTCCCCCCTGCAGCCTCTTCCCCCCTGCAGCCTCTCCCCCTGCACCAGCCTCTCCCCCTGGGCCTCTCCCCCTGCAGCCTCTCCCCCCTGCAACAGCCTCTCCCCCCTGCAGCCTCTCCCCCTGCAGCCTCTCCTCCTGCAGCCTCTCTCCCTGGGCCTCTCCCCCTGCAGCCTCTCCCCCCTGCAGCCTCTCCCCCTGTACCAGCCTCTCTCCCTGGGCCTCTCCCCCCTGCAGCCTCTCCCCCTGCACCAGCCTCTCCCCCTGGGCCTCTCCCCCTGCAGCCTCTCCCCCCTGCAGCCTCTCCCCCTGCAGCCTCTCCCCCTGCACCAGCCTCTCTCCCTGTGCCTCTCCCCCTGTAGCCTCTCCCCCTGCAGCCTCTCCCCCTGCACCAGCCTCTCTCCCTGGGCCTCTCCCCCCTGCAGCCTCTCCCCCTGCAGCCTCTCCTCCTGCAGCCTCTCCCCCTGTAGCCTCTCCCCCTGCAGCCTCTCCCCCTGGAGCCTCTTCCCCTGGAGCCTCTCCCCCCCTGCACCAGCCTCTCCCCCTGCAGCATCTCCCTCCTGCAACAGCCTCTCCCCCCTGCAGCCTCTCCCCCCTGCAGCCTCTCCCCCTGTAGCCTCTCCCCCTGTAGCCTCTCCCCCCTGCACCAGCCTCTCCCCCTGCAGCATCTCCCTCCTGCAACAGCCTCTCCCACCTGCAGCCTCTCCCCCCTGCAGCCTCTCCCCCCTGCAGCCTCTCCCCCCTGCAGCCTCTCGCCCTGTAGCCTCTCCCTCTGCAGCCTCTCCCCCTGCAGCCTCTCCCCCTGTAGCCTCTCCCCCCTGCACCAGCCTCTCCCCCCGCAGCAGCCTTTGCACATTTGCATGCTCCTCTCTGAAGAAGTGCCGAATGTGAGTCAGGCTCTCACAACTGCTCAGTGGAGAGTGGTTACTATTCTGCCAACATTCGTGTCATTGCCATTTATTAAACGCCTGGCAGCCAGACTTCCTGTCTTCCTGTGACGCTTGTCTCGGAAGCACGTTGAGGATCATGTTTACCATTCACATTTTAACGTCTTACCGGGTTGTTCTGCACTGTGCATGCCGTCGTGTCAAAGACAAAGAGGCAAGAATGAAAGAGCGTTGGTTCCAGAAATCCCCAGCTCCCATCCCAGCTCCGCCAAGCGTCCGCTCCCGGCTCCCGGCTCCCGGCTCCCGGCTCCCGGCTCCCGGCTTCAGGAACAAGGTGACTGCCTCCGGGGCTGCTTTCCGCTCTCCGCTAGGGACCCTCCTCGCAAAGGTGCACGCCCCTCCGCCCGATGGAACAGCAGGTCCTGCTCCACACGCGTGTCTCATGCTCCGT
This sequence comes from Antrozous pallidus, assembly GCA_027563665.1. Taxonomy (NCBI): domain Eukaryota; kingdom Metazoa; phylum Chordata; class Mammalia; order Chiroptera; family Vespertilionidae; genus Antrozous; species Antrozous pallidus. The sequence continues at coordinate 72,477,675 of CM050523.1, forward strand.
GTTGTCTTTTATGAAGACACTCGGTGAGTGCCGCCCTCTGCTTGCAAACAGCCTTGGTTTTCCATGGCCCACAGACTGGCACAAGGTCACAGTCCGCCCGGCCTCTGTGCCTCCACCCCAGCACCCCTCACAGACCCCCCTCCACTGTGCTTCCACCCCAGCACCCCTCCCGGACCCCCTCCACTGTGTCTCCACCCCAGCACCCCTCACGGACCCCCTCCACTGTGTCTCCACCCCCAGCACCCCTCACAGACACCCTCCACTGTGTCTCCATCCCCAGCACCCCTCACAGACACCCTCCACTGTGTCTCCACCCCCAGCACCCCTCACGGACCCCCTCCACTGTGTCTCCATCCCCAGCACCCCTCACGGACCCCCCCTCCACTGTGTCTCTGCACTCCCTCCGCTGCCCCTCCCAAAGCGGTTTCCTTTCTCATCCCCGACTCCAGAGCTTGTCTTGTCTTCAGCACCCACCTTGGAGCTGCCTCTCTGTGCCGGCTCTGCAGGTGTCCCACCCCCCACCCCCCCAAAAAAAGAATGACTTCAATGCCAGCTCTCTCCTGGTTGGAGCGATGCGTCTCATGACCCTCCCTCCGGTTCCGCTGTGATCGTCATTTACACGCGCAGCTGAACCCCACCTCCAGACACACGGGGAGTGTGGGTGCCAATCGCGCTCATTTGCAAACCAGGGTTTGCCTGCAGCGGCGCTACCGGGAGCTGCTGAGTGAGGAGTGAGTGTGGGAGGCGGACGAGAAGGGCGTTGGCTGCTTTGGGGTTCAGTGTTCATTGGACTGGCCCCGGGGTGAGGACACAATGTACAGGAGAGCGCCCCTGGAAGGAAACAGAACTGAGCTCAGAGCCATTGCTGTTCACCCGCCCTTCCCTGTAGGAGACCCCGCCTCCCCGGCAATGTCACGTCAGCACACGTGCAGGGGCGTGAGCACCGCCAGGGAGTGGGGTCACCCCGGACGGAAGCTGAGCGGACACAGACCGATGCGCCATCTGCCCATTCACTGTTCTCCCCACCGCCCGAGGACAGCTGCCCCGGCCTCCCGGCCATCTGGGGTGTTTCTCACAAACACTCTGTGCTTGAGCTCTGCTGTTCTGTCTGTCTCTGGCTTTTGTTACTGTAGCCACATTGAGTCCGGGAAGGGCACATTGTAGCTATGAGAAGGAATCTGGGGAAGGACACATTGTAGCAAAGAGAAGGTATCTGCAGAAGGACACATTGTAGCTATGAGAAGGAATCTGGGGAAGGACACATTGTAATGATGAGAAGGAATCTGGGGAAGGACACATTGTAGCAAAGAGAAGGTATCTGCAGAAGGACACATTGTAACGATGAGAAGGAATCTATTTACTTTTACCTGGAGGCGGTATCCTGCATGTCTGTTCTTCTCTGGCAGACCCGGCCATCCCGGCTTCTCCCGGAACGGAATGGGTTGTATTGGATTTCTGGGAAGAAAGCAGGAAGGACGCTCTGAATCTGCCTCTGACCCCGGGGCAGGCAGACAGCAGCCCAGGCGCTTTCAAACGACACACGCAGGCGCCCCCCGTTCCATGCCCGGCGTGAGAAGGCGGAGACACTCGTGGGCTCTCTGACCCGTGACGAGGACACTCTTCACATCCACGTAGGAGCCTGTGACTGTGTCAGCCCTCTGTTCACTCTCTAAAATCACAACGAGATGTGAATGGTGCCGCCCGCGTGCGGGGAACCGCCGTCTGCTCGGACATCCTGTGCGGGGCGGTCCCTCTGTGTCACTGTCCACACTGACGAGGCTCGGAGCCGTGGGTGACAGCAGCCCTGAACTTGTGAACCCTCACCCCACACAGCCCCCCACCCCGAGTTACCTCCTGAGTGATCAGGAGAAAATGCACTGCTTTGTCCCCCTGTCCTGAGCCCCCACGCCCCCCGTCCTCACCCCCAGAAGGTGGCCCAGCATGGACCCTGTTTCTGAGTGTGTGACGTGGACGTGGGTCTGTGTATAGTTACTGTCATGCCTCTATTTTAAGATGCTTTGGCTCGGTCTGCAGCTTTTCGTCCACTTGCATCGCTTCCTGTGGTCCCCAGTCAGATCTCAGCCACCAAGACGGTGAAGCAGATCGAGAGCAAGTATGCTTTTCAGGAAGCCTCGAACAGCGTGGGCGATAAGCTGGTGGTCGTGGATTTGGCCACGTGGTGTGGGCCTTGCAAAAGGATCAAGCCCTTCTTTCCCTCCCTCTCTGAGAAGGGTCCCACGTGGTGCTCCCCGAAGTAGATGTGGATGACTGGCAGGATGTTGCTTCAGAGTGTGAAGTCAGGTGCATGCCCACCTTCCAGTTTTTTTTAAAAAGGACAGAAGGTGGGTGAGTTTTCTGGAGCGAATCAGGAAAAACTCGAAGCCACCATCAATGAATTCATCGAATCGTGTTAACCAGCCATTGGCTCTTATAATTTTTTTTTATTTACCAAAATAAAAAAAAGATCGAGTATAGAGACTATCAACTCAACTACCGTCTGATTATAAATGACAATAAAATATTAATTCTACCCTTAAAAAAAAAGATGCTTCTATCCTCCTCCGGCGCCATGGAAGTGAAACCCCAGCTGTTTAGTCTCCTCAATAGTGAACTCTCACCTCTGTGCACTGGCTGAGCGGCTCCCCCACCCCAGCTGCCCAACCCCGGCCACTCAGCCGGGAGACCTGCACGCAGGAGACCTGCCCCCTCTCCTCTCTGCCCACCAGGCCCGACAGCACGGGTTCACCACCATCCTGGGACCGAGACGGGAAGTGTCACCCGCCCCTGAGTTGGACGTTATTCTGGGGTCTGGAGTGACATTCCCCATGGGACTGCCTGGCAGAGCCCCCTTCTCCCTTTTCAAGGTGCCAGCATGGAGCAAAACGCCACCTCCTCTGGGGAGCCATCCCTGACGGCACTGGGGGAGCCAACTTCCTCATCGTCGTGCTCCCATAACAGGTTCCAGGCCAGCTGCCCTGTCTCCCCAAAAATAAGACAGTGTCTTCTATTAATGTTTGCTCCCAATGATGTGCTAGGTTTTATTTTCGGGGCGGGGGGGTTCTTACTTTCGGGGAAACACCGGTAGTGGCCCAGGACCGGCTGGATAGCCGCCAGGTGCCCCGGTCCACCAGGCCGGCCACCCCCATCGCGAACTCCAGCAGCGGGAAGAGTTTCTTCTTCCACGTCCCCTCTTTGTCTGATAAAACCTCCCCCCGGGGAGGGACCGGGCAGGGGCAGCCACACACGGATCACTCAGTTACTGTGCAGGGCACGTGGCATGACCTCGGCCTGCGTAGCCTGTGAAGGAATGTAGAACTTTCTGTAGGACCAACATCTATGCCGTGCGCAATCCAGGGGCTCTGCTCCCCTTGGGGCTTCAGCCCAGCCTCCAGACGCGCGCACGTGTGTGTGTGTGTGTGTGTGTGTGTGTGTGTGTGTAGAGTGTATGTGTGTGTGTGTGTAGAGTGTATGTGTGTGTGTAGAGTGTGAGTGTAGTGTGCGTGTGCATGTGGGTGTTTGTGTATAGAGTGTGTATGAGTGTGTGTGTGTAGAGTGTGAGTGTGTGTGTGTAGAGTGTGTGTGAGTAGAGTATGTGCGTGTGTGTAGAGTGTGAGTGTGTGTGTGTAGAGTGTGTGTGAGTAGAGTATGTGCGTGTGTGTAGAGTGTGAGTGTGTGTGTATACATTGTGTGTGAGTAGAGTATGTGCGTGTGTGTAGAGTGTGAGTGTATGTGTGTAGAGTGTGAGTGTGTGTGTAGAGTGTGAGTGTGTGTGTAGAGTGTGTGTGTGTGTAGTGTGTGTGTAGAGTGTATGTGTGTGTGTAGAGTGTGAGTGTAGTGTGCGTGTGCATGTGGGTGTTTGTGTATAGAGTGTGTATGAGTGTGTGTGTGTAGAGTGTGAGTGTGTGTGTGTAGTGTGTGTGTGAGTAGAGTATGTGCGTGTGTGTAGAGTGTGAGTGTGTAGAGTGTGTGTGAGTAGAGTATGTGCGTGTGTGTAGAGTGTGAGTGTGTAGAGTGTGTGTGAGTAGAGTATGTGCGTGTGTGTAGAGTGTGAGTGTGTGTGTGTAGAGTGTGTGTGAGTAGAGTATGTGCGTGTGTGTAGAGTGTGAGTGTGTGTGTGTAGAGTGTGTGTGAGTAGAGTATGTGCGTGTGTGTAGAGTGTGAGTGTATGTGTGTAGAGTGTAAGTGTGTGTGTAGAGTGTGTGTGTGTATAGAGTGTGTGTGTGTGTGTGTAGAGTGTAAGTGTGTGTGTAGAGTGTGTGTGTGTGTAGAGTGTGTGTGTGTGTAGTGTGTGTGTAGTGTGCATATGTGTAGTGTGCGTGTGCATGTGGGTGTTTGTGTATAGTGTATGAGTGTGTGTGTGCAGAGTGTGAGTCTGTGTGTGTAGAGTGTGTGTGTAGAGTGTGTGTGAGTGTGTGTGTGTAGAGCGTGTGTGTAGAGTGTGTGTGAGTGTGTGTGTGTAGAGCGTGTATGTAGAGTGTGTGTGTAGTGTGTGTGTTGAGTGTGTGTGTGTAGAGTGTGTGTGTAGAGTTTGTGTATAGTGTGTGTGTAGAGAGTGTGTGTGTGTGCATGTGCATGTGGGTGTTCGTGTGTATACTGTGTGTGAGTGCGTGTGTGTAGAGTGTGTGTGCAGAGAGTGTATGCATGTGCATGTGTGCATGTGCGTGCGCGTGTTCGTGTGTGTGTGTGTGGCGTGCGCTCTCTCTCGGCCTTGTTGCTGCTGAGGGGCCACCCGCCTCGCCTTCAGGAACGAGGCCTGTGACCGCTCCCGCAGCACCTTCCGTGGAATCAGACTGAGCCTCCCGCCAGCAGGCGCCCGGCCTGCGCCTCCTCCCCCGCCCCAGTCCTTGGAAGAGGCTCTGCTGGGCGCAGACCCACCCCCTCTGGGACCCTCCTCTGATAGGCGGGGGCCGCGCTGGTGTGTCCTTCCAAACAGAAATGCAAAGTTTTCGAAACAAAGTGACCCTGGCTGAGCAGGAGGCACCCTGAGAAAGGAGGGCGGTTGCCTTGAATGGTCAGAACCGGCGACGCAGAACCCGGGGCCCACGCGAGCGCACACGGAGCCGGTCAGAACCGGCGACGCAGAGTCCCGGGCCCACGCGTGCGCACACGGAGCCGGTCAGAACCGGCGACGCAGAGCCCCGGGCCCACGCGTGCGCACATGGAGCCGGTCAGAACCGGCGACGCAGAACCCAGGGCCCACGCGTGCGCACACGGAGCCGGTCAGAACCAGTGACGCAGAGCCCCGGGCCCACGCGTGCGCACACGGAGCTGGCTGCTGGCCGCAGGGGTGCTGGCTCTGGAGCTGCCCAGCGGGTGGAGGTGCGCGGGAAGCTGCGTTGCCAGGACACTGAAGCTCAGCTTGGGCTGAGCCCTGACCTAGGAGCCAGGAGGTCAGGGTTCGATTCCCCGTCAGGGCACAGGCCCAGGCTGCGGCTCTGTCTCCAGTGGGGGGCGTGCAGGAGGCAGCCGGTCCGTGATTCTCTGTCATCATGGATGTTTCTCTCGCTCTCGCTCTCTCTCTCTCTCCCCCTCAATCCCTCCCTCTCCTTTCCTCTCTGAAATCAATAAAAACACATTTTAAAAAGAAAAGAAAAAGGAGAAAAGAAACAGCGCTGCCTGCGGGCGTGCGGTGGCTTCTGAGTCTCTCCTGGCGAGAGGGCTGCCCGTCCCAGATGCCCTGCGCGGCCTGGAACCTGTCAGGGGGGCAGCATCGCACGAAGGACCTCTGGGGACCGGGGAGGGACTGATGTGACGCTGAGCTGGAGAGGAGTGGGGACCGGGGAGGACTGACTATGACGCTGAGCCGGAGAGGAGCGTCCTGCTGTTGGAAGCTGCTGATGCCACGGCACAGAGACGGCGTGGCGTGGAGAGAAGGACACACGTGTCTTTGAGGCGTGGCTCAGAAACCGCATGACGGTGCCCGGGAAAGACCGGTGGTCACTCACATCCCCGTCTCCTGGCGGCCTGAGGTCCCTCGTCCCCGGCTCCTGGCAAAGCCGCTTTCCATCCGGCACAGGTGCAGTCCCAACACGACGGAACCAAAACCCCACAAAGGCGGTGTGTTCACCGGGTCATTTGGGGTTTGTTTCTGGTGCCTTAAAGGTTGCACTGAAACATGCCATCCCCTTTGGAAACAGCCCTGCTTTGCAGGGAATTCGGGAAATACGTTTAGGAAAAAAAAAACAGCGTGAATTCGGCGGCAGCACCTGCCTGGTCTCCCCTTCTGCGCTCCCCGCCTCGGGCCCCCCCACAGCTCCCCTCCCCCATCGGAGCAGCCCCTGACTGGCCCAGCTGCTCTGCATCACAAATCGCAGTCTCCAGCCCCTGCTGGCTCTGCAGGTATCTCTCTGCCAAACCTTCCGGAACCCTCACAGTGGAAGGAACCCCCACCCCCCAACCTTGTGAAGAAGAAACGTGTGTCTCGTCGCCATTATTGCTCCTCTAACACTGCGTCCCGTTTAAAATGCGTGTGTTTAGCAGAAAACACCAGCCATGGCCCCCCCTCCCAGGAGATGGGGAGCGGGGTGCTGTGTTCTCTTACATCTGCCCTGACCTGAGCCCTGAGGGGGGGGGGGGAGCGGGGCAGGGCCTGGCAGAGGGAGGAGGGGAGGGGGGAGGGAAGGAGGAGGGGGGAGGAGATGGGAGGGAGAGAGAAGAGGGAGGGGGAGGGGAGACAGAGGGTGGGGATGGGGGAAGGAGTGGGGGAGGGGAGAGAGGAGGGGTGGAGGCGGGGGAGGGGAGGGGGGAAGGAGAGGGGGAGGGAGGAGGGGAGGAGTGGGGCAGGGGGAGGAAAGGGGGAGGGGCATTGGCCTCCGGTCTGGAGTCCTGGGCTGTCTTTCATCGCTTTGCCTTCTCTCGCCACTCCCCCTCCCCCACTCCCCTCCTGCTCCTCCTCCTTTTCTTTATTTATTTTTAAAGAAATCACGTTCCCTGCTCAAATTCCAAGTCGTCCAAAAACTCAGTGAAGGTTTGCCCGGGTATGTGACCTTTTTATGTTTAAATACAGTTTGATGTCAGGGAAGAAGGGAGATAGAAACATCAGTGATGACAATCATGGATGGCTGCCTCCTGCACGCCCCCCACTGGGGATGGAGCCCGCACCCCAGGCCTGTGCCCTGACCTGATCGAACCCTGAGCTTCCTGGTTCTAGGTCGATGCTCACCCCCTGAGCCCCTCCTTTTTCTTCCAGAGGCTGGCCACCTGGAGGGGTACAGAGGGAGGCCAGCTGGAGGGGTGCAGAGAGAGGCCAGCTGGAGGGGTGCAGAGTGGAGGCCAGCTGGAGGGGTACAGAGGGAGGCCAGCTGGAGGGGTGCAGAGGAAGGCCAGCTGGAGGGGTGCAGAGGGAGGCCAGCTTGAGGGGTGCAGAGGGAGCCCACCTGGAAGGGTGCAGAGGGAGGCCACCTGGAGGGGTGCAGAGAGAGGCCACCTGGAGGGGTGCAGAGGGAGGCCAGCTTGAGGGGTGCAGAGGGAGCCCACCTGGAAGGGTGCAGAGGGAGGCCAGCTGGAGGGGTGCAGAGTGGAGGCCAGCTGGAGGGGTGCAGAGGGAGGCCAGCTGGAGGGGTGCAGAGGGAGGCCAGCTGGAGGGGTGCAGAGTGAGGCCAGCTGGAGGGGTGCAGAGTGGAGGCCAGCTGGAGGGGTGCAGAGGGAGGCCAGCTGGAGGGGTGCAGAGGGAGGCCAGCTGGAGGGGTGCAGAGGGAGGCCAGCTGGAGGGGTGCAAAGTGAAGGCCAGCTGGAGGAGTGCAGAGGGAGGCCAGCTGGAGGGGTGCAGAGTGAAGGCCAGCTTGAGGGGTGCAGAGGGAGGCCAGCTGGAGGGGTGCAGAGTGAAGGCCAGCTTGAGGGGTGCAGAGGGAGGCCAGCTGGGAGGGTGCATAGGGAGGCCACCTGGAGAGGTGCAGAGGGAGGCCAGCTGGAGGAGTGCAGAGGGAGGCCAGCTGGAGGGGTGCAAAGTGAAGGCCAGCTGGAGGGGTGCAGAGGGAGGCCAGCTGGGAGGGTGCAGAGGGAGGCCAGCTGGAGGGGTGCAGAGAGAGGCCACCTGGAGGGGTGCAGAGGGAGGCCAGCTTGAGGGGTGCAGAGGGAGCCCACCTGGAAGGGTGCAGAGGGAGGCCAGCTGGAGGGGTGCAGAGTGGAGGCCAGCTGGAGGGGTGCAGAGGGAGGCCAGCTGGAGGAGTGCAGAGGGAGGCCAACTGGAAGGGTGCAGAGGGAGGCCAGCTGGAGGGGTGCAGAGGGAGGCCAGCTGGAGGGGTGCAAAGTGAAGGCCAGCTGGAGGAGTGCAGAGGGAGGCCAGCTGGAAGGGTGCAGAGGGAGGCCAGCTGGAAGGGTACAGAGGGAGGCCACCTTGGGGGTCAGAGTGGGCTCCGGGGCAGGAACCACCCACCCAGCCGGCAGACCCAGGACCTGCCTCGCTCTGGCCTCAGTCCGCAGACGCACAACCAAACCCCAACAAACAGGGCTCCCTGCCCACACAGGGGTGAGGGGCCCCCTCCTAGCCTGGTCTTCAGATCAGAATGAGCCCCTCGTGAGGAGCTGTCAGTGACAGAGCGCGCCAGCCAATGGGGCGGCGCTGGCTCGTCTCCTAGCAACGCCATCCGGCCCCGCCCTGGCTCTGCAGCTCCGGGAGCCAAGGAACCACTTTCCCTGGGAGCCAGGCTTAACCCGCTGCCGCCTCCCCCCCCCCCCCCCCCCCCCAGGCTCACTGGATCTGCGAAGGGTTTGCATCTGGAAAGGAGGCCCCCTCCCCGCCTTTGCAGGTGTTTCAAAGGGAAGGTTTCCAGGAAGGACCTGGCTGCGCAGCGGCCCGCAGACAGGAGCCTCATGGTTATGGATGAGTGCACGTGTGTCCGCTCTGGGACAGGGGCTCCGGTTACCACGGGAACGCCCCCATCCAGCAGGCAGGGAGCCCAGAAAGCCCACAAGCATGAATCCTATTAAGGGAAGCCCAGCGCCAGGCACATCCCAGCTTCCTGCTGGAATACACGTTTGATGCACAAATGCATCACATCCCTTAGAGCCGTCTTCATGCTCCGTCAGGCCGGGATTTTTCTCACCTCGGGGGCAGTGAGGACGATATTGGGGGGCGGGGGGCAGCCTTGGGTTTGGCGTTGGGGTGTCGGCACAAAGGGAGGTCCCAGGCGGAGGAAGCCCCGGGTCCCAGAGCACAGGCTGTGGCTCCACAGAGCTCGTGGTGGGTCCGGGCTCCTGCACACCAGGCTGGGCCCTTTGGGACGGGGGCCTGGTGCCTCCCGCCTCCCGCCTGCCTGTGCCTGCCTCCAGCCCAGGAGTCACTGTCTCTCCCCCCCCCTTCTCTCTCTCTCCTCTCTCTCTCTCTCTCTCTCTCTCTCTCTCTCTCCTCTCTCTCTCTCTCTCCTCTCTCTCTCTCTCCTCTCTCACCTTCTCTCTTCCTCTCTCTCTCCTCTCTCTCTCTCTCTCTCTCTCTCTCTCCTCTCTCTCTCTCCTCTCTCACCTTCTCTCTTCCTCTCTCTCTCCTCTCTCTCTCTCCCTCCTCTCTCTCTCCCTCTCTCTCCTCTCTCTCTCCTCTCTCTCTCTCTCGCTCCTCTCTCTCTCTCTCCTCTCTCTCCTCTCTCTCTCTCCTCTCTCTCTCCTCTCTCTCCTCTCTCTCTCTCCTCTCTCTCTCTCTCTCTCTCTCTCTCTCTCTCTCCTCTCTCTCTCTCCTCTCTCACCTTCTCTCGTCCTCTCTCTCTCCTCTCTCTCTCTCTCTCTCTCTCTCTCTCTCCTCTCTCTCTCTCCTCTCTCTCTCTCTTCCTCTCTCTCGTCCTCTCTCTCGTCCTCTCTCTCTCCCTCTCTCTCTCTCTCCTCTCTCTCTCCCTCTCTCTCTCTCTCCTCTCTCTCCTCTCTCTCTCCTCTCTCTCCTCTCTCTCCTCTCTCTCTCTCCTCTCTCTCTCTCTCTCTTTCTCTCTCTCTCTCTCTCTCTCTCTCTCTCTCTCATTTAAATCATCAGGTGAATGTGAGGAGGAGAGGTAATCAGAGCAAAGAAACAGCCTCACCAGCTGTCAGCTGCACCATCCTGGAGCTGGCCCCGCCGGGCATGAGGATGCACACAGCCTGGCTCCCGGCTGGGAGGCTGGGCAGGGGGACCCCACCCCCACCCCCACGGCCCCCCACCTTTCAGCCCTCCACCCCCCACGGCCCTCCTCCCTCAGGTCCCCTCCACCCTGCTCAGCCCTGCCCCCACGGCCCTCCATCCCCCACAGCACCCCACTCCCATGGCCCACTTCCCACCGTCCCCCACCCCCCAGGGCCCTCCCCCCCACAGCCCTCCCCCCCCATGGCCCCCCATCCCGCACAGCCAGGAGGGTTTTGCTTCCCCGCCCAGTGCCCTGTGCCCGCGTTCCATGAAGAGGATCCTTGTGTGGAGCTCAGAGCCCCCCCCCCCCCCCCGCCCTCCCAGCCAGGGCCGTCCCAGGAGCTCCCTAGAAGGAGCGCAAAGGCCGAGGGCTGGGATGGCTGTGCGTGTCTGAGGGGGGCCTACCCGTCTGCTCTGGCTTGTTTGAAAAACCACGATTCCTGTTTGCAGAAAACAGCAGGTAAATCACAAGGTGCCAACACCCCACAGCCCCGCGGCCCGCCGTTAGAAACGAGCTTCCTCCTGGGGCAGCTGAGGGGGGACGGCATGGCACGTGGTCTCGGGGGACGCGCCTGGGCTTGTCCTGGGGGCCCGTGAACATCAGAGACACGCAGGTCCGTGAGGCGGGGGTGACGGTCTGCACTGTTACACGCCAGTGTCCGGGCGCCCAGCCCTGCCTGAGTCGCCTGCCGCTGCACTGGCTTCTGCACAGAAACAAACGGACCGAAACGGGAGCAGGACAGCGAGCTGTCCCCTGTGCTGTCCCCTGTGCTGTCCCCTGTGCTGTCCCCTGTGCTGTCCCCGGTCGCTGTTCCAGGCACTGCTCCGGGCGCTCCCCGGGAGGGTACCCGCTGCCCCCAGGCCTGAGTAGGCACGATGCCCCCCCCCCCGACAGTGACGGGACAGAGGGGTCACTCATGAGCCATTCGCTCCCCGATTCCCGAGCGGATGCAGTGAAATCGTTGCAGGGCAGCCTGCCTGGCCCAGCTCTGAGCATGCCCGCGCGTCACACACGTCAGAGCTTCATTCCCAGAAGTCTTTTCTGGATTTGAATTCCGGGGTGGGGGTGGGAGTGGGAGTTGGAGGGGGGCTGTGGGGGGAGGTGGAGGGGGTTGGGGACCTGCGCCCACTGAGAGGCAGCAGCACATCCACTCAGCAAACACAGGGGCCAAGGGGGTGACCTCACCGCCAGTCGGCTACTTGACATGCAGTCGGGTGCCTGGGCCTCCCCCCGACTCTCCCTCTGGGCCAGCAGGTGCAGCGAGAAGGAGGCTTTGTCCCCTCACAGGCCAGCCCCTCGCAAAGCCCCCCACACACACACACAGGGCGGCCCCTCAAACCCCCCTACACACACACACAGGACAGCCCCTTGCACAGCCCCCCCAACACACACACACACAGAGGACAGCCCCTCGCACAGTCCCCCCCAACACACACACACACAGGACAGCCCCTCGCAAAGCCCCCCCCCACACACACACAGGGCGGCCCCTCAAACCCCCCTACACACACACACAGGACAGCCCCTCACACAGCCCCCCCACACACACACAGAGGACAGCCCCTCGCACAGCCCCCCCACACACACACACACAGGACAGCCCCTCGCACAGCCCCACCCAACACACACACACACAGGACAGCCCCTTGCACAGCCCCCCCCACAGACACACACACAGGGTGGCCCCGTCACACAGCCCCCCCCCCACACACACACACAGGACAGCCCCTCACACAGCCCCCCCAACACACACACACACACACACACACACACACACACAGGACAGCCCCTCACACAGCCCCCCCAACACACACACACACACACACACACACACACACACACAGGACAGCCCCTCGCACAGAAGGAGGTCACTAAGCCAGAGCTGCCGCCACCTCGGACGGAGAGATTTTTAACCCCAGGGAGGAAGGCCGCTGTGGGCTCCGCCTTCGCCTGCGGTTCCTCCTCGTCCTGGTGACGGGGTGACACAGCCTCTGTTCGGCTGCCGTGTCCTCTCCACCCTCGCTCGGAAGGCAGCCCTCTCCCCACCCGGTACGCACCCCGCACCCCGCACCCCGCACCCCGAGAGCTCTTCTCCCAGCCGCTCGGGGTGCCGCGCCCGGGACTCCCCCAGGCCCAATGCCCAGCGTCAGTCATGGTTGCCCCCCAGCGCTCACGCCAGGCCTGTCTGCTGGTGGAATGAGTTTGGCTAATGAGGTGAACACACCCATCCCGGCAGACCTAACACTGGGCCGGGCCCCTGTCCCCTGACCCCCGTCCCCCGTCCCCCGTCCCCTGGAGGGAACGAGAGGGGCTCTGGGGCTGAGGGGCCAGGAGGACGCCTCCCACAGGACACTGTGCAGCCCGGGGAGAGTGCGGTCGCTCAGGGCACGGCTCCCAGCAGTGAGCTCACCTGGGCCCGAGCTCATCCCGAGCCTCTGTGGGCCTGAGCGAATGGCTGCTCGCACCTGCCCGCCCGGCCCTGCGCTGTCCTCGTGTGGGGCCTGAGGGGTGTCTCCGCCCCGGGAACCTACTGGGAATTAGAAAGATGGAGCTGCGGGGCCAGGGCGGGGGAGGGGGGGGGCAGGGGGGTACGACGCTCTGCTCACAGCAAGGTTCAGGATGTAGCTGCTATGCAGCCTCCTCTCGCCCGACACCCTGTGAGGTGGCACCCCAGGGCTCTGCAGAGAGAACTATGAGCCTCTGAAGTCGGCCTCCCCCGGGCCACATGGGGCGCACAGCCTCCGGCCTTGGGGGGGGGGGGCACGTCCTCCAGTCTGTCTATCCTCCCATCTAATAAAAGAGCAATATGCAAATCGACTGTACTTTTACTGCACCCACCAGCCACACCCACCCACCAATCAAAGTGAGTATGCAAATCAACCCAGCCAAGATGGCGGTTAATTTAAATATCTAAGCACAGAAGACAGGGTAGAAGGAAGCCAAGCGCTGCAGAAGGGAGCAAAGCTGCAGAGAAGTAAGCAAGCGGGGCCGGGGAGACAAGAGGGAGGCAGTGGAGACTGGAGCGAGCGAGTCAGCAGAGACAAGAGAGAGCGAGGTGGTGGAGAAGGGAGCGAGGCAGCAGAGACAAGAGAGAGCTTTGCTCAGGCTGCAGGAAACTCTATTCTTGCAGGAATCTTCCTGCACCGGGTCTCTAGTTGTTAGCATAACAGGTAACAAACAGACCACATCTAGTATTTGAGAGCGTACATCATTTAAAAAATGTTTTAAATATATTTTTATTGACGTCAGAGAGGAAGGGGGGGGAGAGAGAGAGAGAGAGAGAGAGAGAGAGAGAGAGAGATGATGATGGTGATGATGATGAGAGAGAATCATGGATTGGCTGCTTCCTGCACGCCCCACACTGGGGATGGAGCACACAATCCCCTGACCAGGGATCGAATCGGGACCTCCTGGTTCCTAGGTCCACATTGTTTTTGAGGGGCGCTCAGCCCAGGAGCTGTGGGGGGCCCGGAGCTTCGGTGCAACCACAAAGTCCGCTTCTCGGGGTCACCATTTCCGATCCTGTAGTTACGAAGCCATATCACTGGGAGCCTCACCAAGGTGCCCACTCACCACCCCTACCCCCCCTGACCTCCTTCCGGAGTGTTCACCTGAGCAGCCGCGTGACTACAGGAAACCCTGCTGCCAAGTCTCTCTCCAAACCCAGTTCGACCCCGCAGGCCGGGGATAATGGAGGTAATCACCTGCTGATCAGGGCAGTGGGGGTGGGGGTGGGGGTGGGAGTGGGAGTGGGGATGGGGGTGGGGCACAGGGGACAGACCCATGCCCCCCCTTCCCCGCTCTGCTGCTCCAGAGACACCGAGGGCCCCACCCCTATGCTGGGAGCCGGTCCATTCCAGTTCAGAACCTGAAATGCAGCTCTCCCCTTTCCAGCAAGTTCTGTGTTCCCCAGATTCCCCCTTTCCCCCTGCCCCTCCGGCCCCAAGGAACAGGAACAGGCCCTTGTTTGGCACGAGGGGGGATGGGGGCCGGGGGGGGGGACCCCTTCAGCCCAGCAATCGGCTTTGTTTTAGGACCAGCTCCAGCCACAAAGGGGGACCCACCCCCTCCCACATTCCATTACCCCGAGACACAGGGGGATTAGGAGGCCTTTCGGGGAGATTCCTCCCACAAAGGTCCCCAACTCGGTAGCTTTTCTGTTGTCCCTGAGCCGGCCCATTGTTCCCCAAAGCAAAAGCGACCTTTTCCACCTAATTGGGCCCAGCATTCCACCCACGGTGGGTGCAGCAGGCCGGACCGGCGAGGGGCTGCAGGGTTATGACCGAGAGTGGCTCTGTGTTCGGGGGAAAGGTCACCAGTCCAGACGGAACCAGAACCCCGAAGCCTGGGTGGGGGGGGCCAGGCGCGCAGGGCCGGACGCCATGGGCAGCATTCGAACCCTCTGTGCAGCCTTGGTCCCACACCCGACCCACGTACACTTGCCTCACGCTCAGCAGACCCCACGCACACCGACCCCCGCCCGAGGACCCGAGCCGCCTTTCTGAGGTCCCTGCACCCACCGGGACCCCCTGGGCCTGCGCGCCTCAGGCCTTACCTCCCCTGTGGGCTGATGGAGCCCTGGGTGCACCCCGGCCCCAGAGCTGCCTCCTCTCAAGCCCTGCGGGTCCTGGTCTGGGGGGGACACGGCCTCCTGGATGCTTGGAGCCTCCCAGGGGCTCCCGCCCTTTCTTCTGCCACCCCGGGACCAAGAAGCTGCCCTGCTGTGTGCAGCCTTATTGCCTGCAGCCCTACTGTGTGCAGCCCTACTGTGTGCAGACTCAGGTTCGGACAGAAGGTGCAGTAATGCCCCCAGGGCTGTCCTGGAAACCAGTCAGGGCACTTGGGCGCCAACAGAGTCCCCGCCAGGAGCCCCAGCTCCGGGAGGAGCCACAGGGGAGGCTCCCATGAGCAGTGAGCTTCTCCCAGACCGGCTTTCCCTGCCTGTCTGAGGCCGGATGGCGCCGAGGGGCCCCCGATATACGCGCAGGTTTGGGGGTGAACGAAGCGCTGTCCGCGTGTTAGCGCGGGTGGTTGGTTGCAGCCGTGCCCCCACCCCAAGTTCATAGGGTTTGTCGCAGGTGCAAAGCCTGCTTTGAGCAAGACTGGGGGGCGGGGGGCGAGCTCCACCCGGAAACCCCGTCTCCCATGGTCACAGTCCGTTTCCTGCCGGAAAACGGGGTGCAGTCCTCCCCCCCGCCTTGTGGCCACGAGCTCAGCGCCACCATCCTCTCCGGAAGCCGTCCCGCCGTCCATTCGGGGGTCCGGGGCTGGGAGCCTGGCGGCATCGAGCTCCTGACGAATCATCACCCGAAAGCCAGCCCCGCCTTCGGTTCCGAGGATGGAGCGCGGCCCCTACCCTCCCCAGCCCCCCAATGACCCTCCTCTCCGTCTCCGTCCGTCCCCCCCCCCCCCCGTCCTTGCTCGGACCCAGGAGCACAGGCGGACGGAAGCAGCGAGGGCGCAGCAGACTCCCCGCAGGCAGCGCTGCCTCTTAGGGAGCGGATGTCGTGCTCAGGGCTGTGCCTGAAGACCGGGAGACCGAGCTAACATTTCCCAGACACCGCGAGTCCCCAGGGCTGGGCGAGGTCCTCCCGTTTCTATGGAGACACCTGGGCGTGGGGGTGAGAGCCTGGGCACCCCCTCCCCGTGTCTCAGAGGGAGCCCGGCCGGGGGGGTCAGTGTGAGCTCGACCTGAGAGCCGGGAGGTTGATTCCCTGAGCGGGCACCTGCCTGGGTGCGGGCTGGATCCCCAGTGGGGGGCGTGCAGGAGGCAGCCGACCCATGGTTCTCTCATCACTGGAGTTTCTCTCTCCCTCTTGCTTCCTCTGTGTGTGTGCGCGCGTGTGTGTATATATACACATGTATGTGTATATGTATGTATGTGTGTGTGTGCGTGCGCACACATACATGTGTGCGTGTATGTATATGTCATATGTGTGCGCGTGTGTGTACATGTGTGTATAGGTGTGTGTGCGTGTGCGTGTGTATGTATGTGTGTATATATGTGTGTGCATGCATTGTGTGTATGTGTGTGTATGTGCGTACGTGCGTGTGTAGCTATGTGTGTATATGTATGCGTGTGCATATGTGTGCGTGCGTGCATGCATGTGAGTGTGTGTGTGTGTGTTTTAAAAATCTGAAGTGCCCTCTCCCCTCGCCAATATGTATCTTTCACAGGAAATAGATGCCACCACAGGGCTGGGCAGCACAAGAATGCCTGCCCTGGGCCAGGCCGCAGGGCACCGCGGAGGGCGTGGGGGGGGTGGCCGGCAGCCCAGAGGCGCTCCCCCAGCACAGCTGTCCATCACCCGCCCCGCCACACCCTGCAGCCTGGAAACTCCCTGTAACTTCAAACAGGCCTGACTCCCAGCTCCCCACCCCACTCTGCCCCTGCCCCCAGGGCCCCGTGGGGCGTGATGCAGCGGGGGCCGGCCTCTGGGCCGTGCCAGAAACAGCTGAGGCAGGGGGGCCGCTGGGGCGCTGAGGGCAGCTCTGGTCGGGCCGGGCTGGGAGGGTCCCGGGAAGCCATCTGGCTAAATCGGTCCCTTTCCTTCCGGCTGAGGGAGCACCCAGCTGCCATTCCACAGGCACGCCGGGCTCCCCGCACAGCTGACGCCGTCCCTGCAGCGGGGGCTGCGGCTTCCGGGCCCCGCCCGCGGCCAGCGATGCCTGGAAAGTCCCAGGAAGGAACGAATGAAGAGCCAGTGCCCCCCCCCCCATTACTCAGCCCCTCGCTTGCAGTTCTGGGGTGTGGGCTGCGCTAATCCCTCCATTGCTGGGAGCCTTTCGCTTCACGGTCCAGGCCGTCCACGCCGGGACGGGGGGCAGCCACACCCACGGCCACTGTTCTTGTGTCGTCCTCGGCCCCGTCCTCCCCGAAACCTCCTCAGAGCTCCCCACGGCCCTGTCGTCAGCCACACAGGAGGAGCAGGCTGGGCCGTCAGACGTGTGGTGTCATCCATGTCCGTGTGGCCTGGACCAGTGCCACGTGGTGTCATGCATGACCGTGTGGCCTGGACTGGTGCCACGTGGTGTCATGCATGACCGTGTGGCCTGGACCGGTGCCACGTGGTGTCATGCATGACCGTGTGGCCTGGACCGGTGCCACGTGGTGTCATGCATGACCGTGTGGCCTGGACCGGTGCCATGTAGTGTCATGCATGATCGTGTGGCCTGGACCGGTGCCACGTGGTGTCATCCATGTCCGTGTGCCCTGGACCGGTGCCATGTAGTGTCATGCATGATCGTGTGGCCTGGACCGGTGCCACGTGGTGTCATGCATGACCGTGTGGCCTGGACCGGTGCCACGTGGTGTCATCCATGTCCGTGTGCCCTGGACCGGTGCCATGTAGTGTCATGCATGATCGTGTGGCCTGGACCGGTGCCACGTGGTGTCATGCATGACCGTGTGGCCTGGACCGGTGCCACGTGGTGTCATGCATGACCGTGTGGCCTGGACCGGTGCCACGTGGTGTCATGCATGTCCGTGTGGCCTGGACCGGTGCCACGTGGTGTCATGCATGACCGTGTGCCCTGGACCGGTGCCACGTGGTGTCATGCATGACCGTGTGGCCTGGACCGGTGCCATGTAGTGTCATGCATGACCGTGTGGCCTGGACAGGTTCCATGTGGTGTCATGCATGACCGTGTGGCCTGGACCGGTGCCACGTGGTGTCATGCATGACCGTGTGGCCTGGACCGGTGCCATGTAGTGTCATGCATGACCGTGTGGCCTGGACAGGTTCCATGTGGTGTCATGCATGACCGTGTGGCCTGGACCGGTGCCACGTGGTGTCATGCATGACCGTGTGGCCTGGACCGGTGCCACGTGGTGTCATGCATGACCGTGTGGCCTGGACCGGTGCCATGTAGTGTCATGCATGACCGTGTGGCCTGGACAGGTTCCATGTGGTGTCATGCATGACCGTGTGGCCTGGACCGGTGCCACGTGGTGTCATGCATGACCGTGTGGCCTGGACCGGGGCCACGTGGTGTCATGCATGACCGTGTGGCCTGGACCGGTGCCATGTAGTGTCATGCATGACCGTGTGGCCTGGACCGGTGCCACGTGGTGTCATGCATGACCGTGTGGACCAGTGCCATGTGGTGTCATGCATGACCGTGTGGCCTGGACCGGTGCCACGTGGTGTCATGCATGACCGTGTGGACCAGTGCCACGTGGTGTCATGCATGACCGTGTGGCCTGGACCGGTGCCATGTGGTGTCATGCATGACCGTGTGGACCAGTGCCACGTGGTGTCATGCATGACCGTGTGGCCTGGACCGGTGCCACGTGGTGTCATGCATGACCGTGTGGACCAGTGCCACGTGGTGTCATGCATGACCGTGTGGCCTGGACCGGTGCCATGTGGTGTCATGCATGACCGTGTGGACCAGTGCCACGTGGTGTCATGCATGACCGTGTGGCCTGGACCAGTGCCATGTGGTGTCATGCATGACCGTGTGGCCTGGACCGGTGCCACGTGGTGTCATGCATGACCGTGTGGACCAGTGCCATGTGGTGTCATGCATGACCGTGTGGCCTGGACCAGTGCCATGTGGTGTCATGCATGACCGTGTGGACCAGTGCCATGTGGTGTCATGCATGACCGTGTGGCCTGGACCAGTGCCATGTGGTGTCATGCATGACCGTGTGGACCAGTGCCATGTGGTGTCATGCATGACCGTGTGGCCTGGACCGGTGCCATGTGGTGTCATGCATGACCGTGTGGCCTGGACCAGTGCCATGTGGTGTCATGCATGACCGTGTGGACCAGTGCCATGTGGTGTCATGCATGACCGTGTGGACCAGTGCCATGTGGTGTCATGCATGACCGTGTGGCCTGGACCGGTGCCACGTGGTGTCATGCATGACCGTGTGGACCAGTGCCACGTGGTGTCATGCATGACCGTGTGGCCTGGACCGGTGCCATGTGGTGTCATGCATGACCGTGTGGACCAGTGCCACGTGGTGTCATGCATGACCGTGTGGCCTGGACCGGTGCCACGTGGTGTCATGCATGACCGTGTGGACCAGTGCCACGTGGTGTCATGCATGACCGTGTGGCCTGGACCGGTGCCATGTGGTGTCATGCATGACCGTGTGGACCAGTGCCACGTGGTGTCATGCATGACCGTGTGGCCTGGACCAGTGCCATGTGGTGTCATGCATGACCGTGTGGACCAGTGCCATGTGGTGTCATGCATGACCGTGTGGCCTGGACCAGTGCCATGTGGTGTCATGCATGACCGTGTGGACCAGTGCCATGTGGTGTCATGCATGACCGTGTGGACCAGTGCCATGTGGTGTCATGCATGACCGTGTGGCCTGGACCGGTGCCACGTGGTGTCATGCATGACCGTGTGGACCAGTGCCATGTGGTGTCATGCATGACCGTGTGGCCTGGACCGGTGCCATGTGGTGTCATGCATGACCGTGTGGACCAGTGCCACGTGGTGTCATGCATGACCGTGTGGCCTGGACCAGTGCCATGTGGTGTCATGCATGACCGTGTGGACCAGTGCCATGTGGTGTCATGCATGACCGTGTGGCCTGGACCAGTGCCATGTGGTGTCATGCATGACCGTGTGGACCAGTGCCATGTGGTGTCATGCATGACCGTGTGGCCTGGACCGGTGCCATGTGGTGTCATGCATGACCGTGTGGCCTGGACCAGTGCCATGTGGTGTCATGCATGACCGTGTGGACCAGTGCCATGTGGTGTCATGCATGACCGTGTGGACCAGTGCCACGTGGTGTCATGCATGACCGTGTGGCCTGGACCAGTGCCATGTGGTGTCATGCATGACCGTGTGGCCTGGACCAGTGCCATGTGGTGTCATGCATGACCGTGTGGACCAGTGCCATGTGGTGTCATGCATGACCGTGTGGACCAGTGCCACGTGGTGTCATGCATGACCGTGTGGCCTGGACCGGTGCCATGTGGTGTCATGCATGACCGTGTGGCCTGGACCAGTGCCATGTGGTGTCATGCATGACCGTGTGGACCAGTGCCACGTGGTGTCATGCATGACCGTGTGGCCTGGACCAGTGCCATGTGGTGTCATGCATGACCGTGTGGACCAGTGCCATGTGGTGTCATGCATGACCATGTGGACCAGTGCCACGTGGTGTCATGCATGACCGTGTGGCCTGGACCAGTGCCATGTGGTGTCATGCATGACCGTGTGGACCAGTGCCATGTGGTGTCATGCATGACCGTGTGGCCTGGACCAGTGCCATGTGGTGTCATGCATGACCGTGTGGACCAGTGCCATGTGGTGTCATGCATGACCGTGTGGCCTGGACCGGTGCCATGTGGTGTCATGCATGACCGTGTGGCCTGGACCAGTGCCATGTGGTGTCATGCATGACCGTGTGGACCAGTGCCATGTGGTGTCATGCATGACCGTGTGGACCAGTGCCACGTGGTGTCATGCATGACCGTGTGGCCTGGACCAGTGCCATGTGGTGTCATGCATGACCGTGTGGACCAGTGCCACGTGGTGTCATCCATGTCCGTGTGCCCTGGACCGGTGCCACGTGGTGTCATGCATGACCGTGTGGACCAGTGCCACGTGGTGTCATGCATGACCGTGTGGCCTGGACCAGTGCCATGTGGTGTCATGCATGACCGTGTGGACCAGTGCCACGTGGTGTCATCCATGTCCGTGTGCCCTGGACCGGTGACACGTGGTGTCATGCATGACCGTGTGGCCTGGACCGGTGCCACGTGGTGTCTGCATGACTGTGTGGCCGGGACCCGGTGCTGGGCCATGATTGGATTTCCCTGCATCTCCCATTTCTGGTCTGAGGGTCGGACAGTGCACCCAGGGACCGAGAGCCGCAGCAGTGGCCCCTTCCTCGGGCGTCTGCGAGCATCCACTCCCAGGGGGTGGGGCCACAGACAGACTCCCAGCCACCGTCGCCCTGAGCCACTCTGCGGCCCTCGTGCCCTTTCCTCGCGTCTCCCCCCTGCTCCCCGGCCCTCCGTGACCCCGGCCCCCAGCTGTCGGGAGCGCCCACCCACCTGGGACAGATTAGCACAGCCCCTCAGGCTAGGGACACCCAGACACTTTCCGGGACGGCCACGGGGCAGGGGAGGGGACGCGGGGGGGGGGGGGGGGGAGGGGCGCGGGGGGGCGGGGCCGAGCGTCCTGCCCGGGAACAGCGCGCCATTGAGCCCCAGCCCAGACGTCTGCGTTCCGGGGCGCTCGCAGCCAATAAATCCGACGGAGCCCTTTCATTCCGCCGCCCCGGGGGAGCGAGCGCCGCTCTCTGCGCGGAGCTAATTGGGAGCCGCTCCGCCGAGCGCCAGCGACGCCGGCTGCAGGCTGCACACACGGGCAGTTTAAACAGAACCAGGTGCTGCGTTGAAGGGAAAAACCAGAAACGAGCCACTCCAACTTTCCCTGCAGACACACGGCACGAAGGCCGCCGTCAGACTGAGCTGTGGCCCCGCGGCCAGGGACAGCGGGTGCCGGACTTGGACGGAGGGGTTCGCACCGGGGGTGGGTTCCGGCCAGCTTGGCGGCAGGCGGAGACGCAGGCCCGGTCGGTTTTAAGGTGCGGTAACCCCCCCCCCCCCCCCCCGCATGCCCAAAACTAAGCTGACTTCATCCTGAGCGTCTGCGTGGGTCTAGCTCTGTCTGTGTGTGTGCAGCGGCGGCTGAGCGAGGGGTGAGGGAGGAGAGGGAGGAGGAGGAGGGACGCGGGGGGTGCCCTCGGAGTGCAGCCCGGGGTTGAGAGTGGCGGCTCGCAGTCCAGCTCTGCTCCGACCTGCCCGTGGCCCCCTTGGCCCGGTCCAGGCCGAACCCCTCGGCCCGCCTGCAGGGGAGCAGCCGCCCCTCTGGTTTCATGCTCCGGGGAGGGTGGGGCAGGCTCTCTGCGGCACGCAGCAAGCGTGGGCTGCGTACACACGTTCTCTCTGGACAGAGCGGGCCACGGGCCGTGGCCCCGGAAAGGGCCACGCAGCCACAGACACGGCTCGTCCAGGGTCGGCGCCTTCGTCGGCCAGCTTCCCGCCGAAAGGAGACGCATCGGCGTCCTTGGGCGCGCCCGGCGGCCCCTCCATCACGGGACGCTGTTTTGTGTTGTTTTCTTTTTAAATATATTTTATTGATTTTTTTCACAGAGAGGAAGGGAGAGGGATAGAGAGTCAGAAACATCGAAGAGAGAGAAACATCCATCAGCTGCCTCCTGCACACCCCCCGCTGGGGATGTGCCCGCAGCCACAATACATGCCTTTGACCGGAATCGAACCCGGGACCTTTCAGTCTGTAGGCCGACGCTCTCTCCACTGAGCCACACCGGCTTCGGCGGTAGGTAAGTTGTTCTCAACCTAATGAGGATGTTCCTGAGCTGGCCTTTGCTGAAAACTCAAGGGGCCAAAGAGCCGCAGGTGGCTCGCGAGCCGCAGTTTGCCGACCACCGGACTAAGGGGACGGGGCTTTTAGGGAAAATGACAAGACTCTACCGCGCTGTGACGGACGCAGCACCCTCGCACGTCCCCCAAACCCACGGAACGCACAACAGCAAGAGCCATTGTCGGCGTGGGTTCGTCCGCTGTCCCGGCACCGCCTGCGGGAGTTGCTCGTGGGGGGGTGCCCGTGCGTTAGGGAGTCAGGGTGTCTGGGGCCTCTCTGTTCCTGCCTCTCAGGCTTTCCCTGAACCTGAAAGGGCCTTAAGAAATAAAGTCTGTGAGAACCGGCCACAGAGCGTCCCCCGCCCTGTGCGGGAGGGAGCCAGAGGGGAGATGCGTGCAGAGAGGTGACGAGGCCCTAGGGGCCCTGACCCCCTGCCTGTGAGGGGCCCTCCTGACCCCCCCCTCCCCCAGCAGCCACTCTGGCCCTGGCTGAACCCGGCCCCTGCTCTCCACACAGCCAGACAGACCTGCATAGACAGAGATGACTGCTGTTTCCCGAGCAGTAGGGGGTGGGGGGGTGGGGGTGTGGGGGGGGGGTGTTAGACAGCAGGTCGGGGGTCAGGGCTCTTACTTCACATCGGCCAGGATTCCCTGTGGGATCTTACCCGGCCGGCGTGGAAGGTCAGGGTTCGATTCCAGCACAGGTCCGGGTTGTGGGCTCCACCCCCAGTGTGGGGTGTGCAGGAGACGGCCGATCCACAGCTCTCTCTCCTCGTTGACGTTTCTCTCTCCCTCCCTCTCTGAAATCCTTAAAATGTTTTTTAAAAGAAGGAAACGATTGAGTGGCTTTGGTGGGCCGCTCCCCTCGGCCCCGGATCGCCCAGAATGCCTTGCGGTTTCCACCAGAGCACGGGGCCTCTCCCAGCGGCTTCCCCGGGCTCCCGCGTCTCCGTGCACACGTGTGAGGCGAGGCACAGGCCACGGGGAGCCGGGAGCAGCTCTCTGCGGAAGCCGAGTATCGAGGTAATGAGCATCCTACTTCCGCCTGGAAGCCGCTTCCAGGGCCGGGGGAGGGGACGGGCACTGAGAGCCGAGTGTTCCTTCTGCAGGCTCAGAGCCACACACATGCTGGTCCAGCTGCACACCTCCCCGCCCCCTCCCCGGCATCTGGGGAGACCTGAGCCCTTCCCCAGGTGGGGCTCACCCCGTCACTGAGCCAGTCCTGGGGACACAGCCCCTCCAAGAAGCAAAGTCCCTGCGTGGCAGGTGCTGGGATATTGGGGAGAGGGGGTCCCTGGTGCACCTGCTCAGTGGAGCGAGGACCTGGGGGAGGGGGTGCAGAGCCGGGGGCGGGGCTTACACGCCCTCCTCCTCTGCCCTCCTCCCCGACCACCGGCTTTACGAGTTGACCATAAAGCTGAGTCACTCCCCCATCTTCTCATTGGGGCGCTTCTCTGGCCCTTGACTTCCAAAGGTCATGCCCCCTGGTGACCTTGGGGAGTCAGCTCTATCTGAGCGCCATCCCTCCACGCGCAGGCGCCGTCCGCGGGGAGGAAAGAGCAGCCTGACCCAAACCGGAACCTCACACTGGGTGCCGGGGGCACCTCTCGCGCCCGTGACTCAGGGAGAGGATCTGACTCTGAAGAGGATCCCTGTTCCCAGCTCCTTCCGCGGAAAGGAAGCTGCGCGCAGCCTCGCCCAGCCTGGCCCTGGTGCCCGCTAGGTGGGATCAGCAGGTGAAAGGGCGGAGCGGGACTGCAGAGAACACCTTAGACAGCCGCCATTCTGGACTGTGGGACTCGCAGCCACCCTGTTGGCGGCATGATGGGTACACTTCCCTGGGGGCCGCCATCTTGAAATCATAAAGACCAACCCCTCCCTTTGAGTCAGCCAATCGGGAAAGACTGTGCGCCTGAGCTCCAATCAAGAGCAAAGGACAGGACGGGTCACCTGCGTGAGGGATTATTCGCGTCACCAGCCCCAGCCCTCACCCAACCAATCGGAATCGGCCAACTCAGTGTTCGCGTCTGGCCCCACCTCCCTAGAAAATCGTCATGCTCGGGAAATTCTCTCTCTTTTGCTTCCTGCCGCTGCATCGGCGGGGGTAGAGGGCCAGGCATGGGCTTGTAATAAAGGCTCTAGGCTGTTGCATCAGATTCAGCTCCCTGGTGGTCTTTGGGGATCATGAAATCTGGGCATAACACAGGAAAGCCCCCAAAAGAAGGCAGAGCCCCTGTGGGCCAGGCCCAGCCTCCGTCGCTCACGGCCTGCTTGGCCCCTCGCTCGGTACTCTGCACCCGGAGACCAATCCGGGGCGGCAGCAGCACCACGTCCGGCCATCCCACCTGCCCTTCCCAGCCCGCTCGTCCCCACCTGCCTCCTCATGGGACACATTGGCTCCGTGTGGCCGCCTCAGCGACTCCCCAAACAAGGCATCGGATCCGGCAAGCACGCCGGAGAGCGGGGTGTCCGAGGCTCTCTCAGAGGCTCCTCAGCTCTGCGCACTCAGCTAGGATTTATTTTGCTCCCCCAGCCACCCCACAGAAAAACGCCTGTGAGCATTTTGAGTGTGTGTGTATATACTCTGTATACTCGAGGCCTGGTGCCAAAATTCGTGCATGGAGAGGGGGGGATCCCTCAGCCCGGCCTGCACCCTCTCGCAATCCGGGACCCCTTGGGGGATGTCCGACTGCGGGTTTAGGTCTAATCCCTGCAGTCAGACATCCCTCTCGCAATCCGGGACCACGCACCCCTGACCGCTCGCCTGTCTGCCTGCTCAGTGCACATCTTAGCAACGGTTGTTCTGTTGTAAGGGTCGCTTAGTCACACATACACATACACACACACACAAACATACACATGCATAAATACATACATACACACACATATATACACACATACACCTGTATGCACACATATATACAAACACATATATACAAACACACATATATACCTCTCTCTCTCTCTCTCTCTCTTTAAAAGAAAATCAATAAAATATATTTTTAAATAAAAATAAAATGTCCTGTGTTCGTGGTGAGCACTGAGGGGCGGGTTCAGGGGCGGGTTGTTCCTGTATCGTGTCCCGTGTTTCCGTGTCCCATGTCACCTGTTTCTGTGTCCTGTGGTTCTGTGTCCCGTGTCCCCATGTCCCGTGTTTCCATGTCCCATGTCACCTGTTTCTGTGTCCTGTGGTTCCGTGTCCCGTGTCCCCATGTCCCGTGTTTCCGTGTCCCGTGTTTCCGTGTTTCCACCGAGCCAGCTCCCCATCCAGGGAGCCGTCCGGCTCCCTGCTCGTGAGTGCGGGAGACGGCGGTCAGTCCCCAAATGGGCGCCTTGGACGTCTCGGGGGACGTGAGGGAGGAGGAGACGGCAGAGCGGAGAGGAGGGAGGGACACGACCGCAGAGCCTGGGGGTTCAGGAGCCAGGAACAAGCCATGCGGCCGCGGGTTCCGCACGGAGAGCGGACAGAGGCCCGTGCTCTGCGCACGGGGACGGGACGGGCCCTTTAAGGGGATAACAGCGGGGGAGGGGGAGGCGATCTGCAGCAGAGGAGAGGACGGCTCCCCACCAGCTCGTTTCCTTGGCAACTCGCAGTGGCCAAGCTCTTCCCGCTGTCCCCTCACCAGCACCTCCTGCCCAGGGAGGAGAAGGCCAGAGGAGAGAGCCGGGGAGGAGAGAGCTGGGGAAAAGGAAGCTTGGCTGGGAGAGCTGACCGCATTGTTCACGCATGCAGGACCGGTGCGCACACCCTCCTCCCACATGGCCCCCAGAAACAGACCACCTCCTCCCACACGGCCCCCCTCCCCCCTCCTCCCACACGGCCCCCCAAACAGCCCCCCTCCCCCCACACGGCTCCCCTCCCCCCTCCTCCCACATAACCCCCACCCCCTCCTCCCACACGGCCCCCTCCCCCCTCCTCCCACATGGCCCCCCTCCCCCCTCCTCCCACTCGGCCCCCCAAACAGCTCCCTTCCTCCCACATGGCCCCCTCCTCCCACATAACCCCCACCCCCCCTTCTCCCACACGGCCCCCCAAACAGCCCCCCTCCTCCCACACGGCCCCCCTCCCCCCTCCTCCCACATGGCCCCCCAATCAGCCCCCCTCCTCCCACACGGCCCCCTCCCCCCCTTCTCCCACATGGCCCCCCAAACAGCCCCCCTCCTCCCACCCGGCCCCCCTCCCCTCCTCCTTCCACTCAGCCCCCCTCCCCCCTCCTCCCACACGGCCCCCCTCCCCCCTCCTCACACACGCCCCCCCCAAAACAGCCCGCCTCCTCCCACATGGCCCCCTCCTCCCACATAACCCCCACTCCCTCCTCCCACACGGCCCCCCTCCTCCCACACGCCCCCCCCAAACAGCGCCTTCCTCCCACATAACCCCCTCCTCCCACAGGGTCCCCCAAACAGCCCCCCTCCTCCCACACGGCCCCCCTCCCCCCTCCTCACACACGCCCCCCCCAAACAGCCCGCCTCCTCCCACATGGCCCCCTCCTCCCACATAACCCCCACACCCCCACCCCCGGTTTCTGGTGGAAACGCCTCGGGCCCTCAGACAGAGGTGATCATGGCCTCCCTGTCGGGGAGCCCTTTGATGGGGGACGCCCTGGAGCTGTGAGTGACAGTTAAGTCACTGATCGTGGCCGAGGGAGACGCGGGTGCTCCCTGGTCCCTGAGGGGTGCCCAGGGGTGCTGGCTACGGGCTGGGGCCGAGACGGGCTCTGGGGAGCATCGGCAGGAGAAACAAAGGCACACGGCTCGCAGCCAGAGAGAGCGTGTGGGACGCAGGCCCTCCTGCCCTGCCTGCACCTGGGGGCGGCAGGTGCGTGGCTGCGGGGACGGGACTCGGGTGCCTCCAGGAGCAGAGGCTCGAGGCAGCGTGCGGGGTTGAAAGGCAGTAAGGAGGCCCGGCGGCCTGGTCAGGGGGTGAGCGTCGACCTGTGCACCAGGAGGCCAGGGTTCGATTCCTGATCAGAACACAGGCCCAGGTTCTGGCCTCCATCCCCAGTGGGGGGCGTGCAGGAGGCAGCCAGTCGGTGATTCTCTCTCATCACGGATGTTTCTCTCTCTCTCCCTCTCCCTTCTTCTCTGTACAACATAAATAAAAAATACATTTAAAAAAAAAAAAGAAATATTGAGAATCGGGTTCCTTTTAAAAGTAAATGAGGAGTCTCCCACCCACGTCTGCTGGTGTCCGGGGGAGGGCACGCTGCCGGGCGTGGGAGACACGCTGGAAGCTTCCGCTCCGTCCCTTCAGGACCGTCAGTGACTAGACGGTGGCGGCAATGGAGACGGCTGGGCCGGAGCTGGTCCCGTGCCGTCAGCGCAGGCGTGCAGGGCGGGAGGGGGGACCCCCAGACGTGGAGCTGCCGGTCCCAGGGAGATGGTCCCCACACGAAGGGACACGCTCAGAGTCCCCTTCTTGTCCCTCAGGACACGCGGTGAGGGGCCGGTCACCGCAGCTCCAGGCCGGGGCGGGGGGGGGGGGGGGGGAGGATGGCAGCCGTGGGAGCATCTGCAGGCTCTCCCCGTCTCCGCCTCGGAGCACGCAGGCCCCGGGACACGGCAGGCACTGCCCGCGCTCAGGTGTCAGGGTGTCTGTGCGGCTGGGAGGGTGAGAGGGAGCACGGCGTCATGTCGGGGAGAGGACGCAGAGCCAGGGCTCCCTCAGAGAGAAACCCCGACGTCTGAAACGGGGTCCGCCTGGGCTGGGCATCTCCTGACCCCCCGTTTCCAACCCGGGGACCTCCGTGTCCGCTCTGGGCCCGGAAGGCAGGGGCCCCGCAGGGAAAGTCTCGCTCCACCAGCCGTGCGGCTCCCTGGGAACCCGGCTCGGCTCCCGGGCGGCTCTGCGTTGTGGAAGGAAGTCCGTCTTGAAGGGGAAGGCAACACGCACATCTCAGTCCGGACCCCCGAGAGCAGGCCACCCCTCCCAGCCCTAAGTACCCGCACCTGGACACGCACACACACACAGACACGCACATGCACACGCTCACACACACACTCGCACACATACTCACATATTCACACACACACATACACACACTCACATACACACACACGCTCACACACACCCCCGCACACACACAGACACACACGTGCACACACACACATTCCCATGCTCGCACACACATTCATACACTCACACATGCACTCACACACACATGCACAAGCACATGCTCAAACACACATGTACAGTCACACACTCACACACACACTCTCACACACACACTCACACACACTCACACATACTCACACACATACACTCACACACACACACTCAAACACACTCTCACACACAACTACACATTCATACACTCACACACACACACACACACACGCTCACACACACACCTGCACACAGAGACACACACATACACACACACACGCACCCACACACTCACATACACATGTACACAGTCACATACTCATACACACACTCACACATACACACTCACACACTCACACACTTACACAAACACTCACATACTCATACACACACTCACACACATTCATACACTCACACACACTCACACACGTTCACACACGCACGCACACGCTCACACACATGCACACCCATACGCACATCTATGTCCTGACTCTCTTCTTTACAAGGACGTTGGGAGACCTGTGCACCTGTGAGGAAGGAGCGGCGTCGGGAAGGGAGGAGCCACTTTCCTGGGACCCCAGCAGGGCGGGGTGCAGGATGGAGAGACTGCTGTGTGAGCTGCTCCCAGCAGCTCCTGGTTGATGGGGCGGGGGGGGGAGGGGGGTCAGCCAGCTGCTGGGAGAATGGGGACCCTGGCTGCTGGGAGAACAGGACCCTGGCTGCTGGGAGAACGGGACCCTGGCTGCTGGGAGAACAGGGACCCTGGCTGCTGGGAGAATTGGGACCCTGGCTGCTGGGAGAATGGGGACCCTGGTTGCTGGAAGAACAGGACCCTGGCTGCTGGGAGAATGGGGACCCTGGCTGCTGGGAGAACAGAGACCCTGGCTGCTGGGAGAATGGGGACCCTGGCTGCTGGGAGAACAGGGACCCAGGCTGCTGGGAGAATGGGGACCCTGGCTGCTGGGAGAACAGAGACCCTGGCTGCTGGGAGAACGGGGACCCTGGCTGCTGGGAGAACGGGGACCCTGGCTGCTGGGAGAACGGGGACCCTGGCTGCTGGGAGAACGGGGACCCTGGCTGCTGGGAGAACGGGGACCCTGGCTGCTGGGAGAACGGGGACCCTGGCTGCTGGGAGAACGGGGACCCTGGCTGCTGGGAGAACGGGGACCCTGGCTGCTGGGAGAACGGGGACCCTGGCTGCTGGGAGAACGGGGACCCTGGCTGCTGGGAGAACGGGGACCCTGGCTGCTGGGAGAACGGGGACCCTGGCTGCTGGGAGAACGGGGACCCTGGCTGCTGGGAGAACGGGGACCCTGGCTGCTGGGAGAACGGGGACCCTGGCTGCTGGGAGAACGGGGACCCTGGCTGCTGGGAGAACGGGGACCCTGGCTGCTGGGAGAACAGGGACCCTGGCTGCTGGGAGAACGGGGACCCTGGCTGCTGGGAGAACAGAGACCCTGGCTGCTGGGAGAACGGGGACCCTGGCTGCTGGGAGAACAGAGACCCTGGCTGCTGGGAGAATGGGGACCGTGGCTGCTGGGAGAATGGGGACCCTGGCTGCTGGGAGAACAGGGACCCTGGCTGCTGGGAGAATGGGGACCCTGGCTGCTGGGAGAACAGGGACCCTGGCTGCTGGGAGAATGGGGACCCTGGCTGCTGGGAGAACAGAGACCCTGGCTGCTGGGAGAATGGGGACCCTGGCTGCTGGGAGAACGGGGACCCTGGCTGCTGGGAGAATGGGGACCCTGGCTGCTGGGAGAACAGGGACCCTGGCTGCTGGGAGAATGGGGACCCTGGCTGCTGGGAGAACAGGGACCCTGGCTGCTGGGAGAATGGGGACCTTGACTTCTGGGAAAACGGGGACCTCAGCTGCTGGGAGAATGGGGACACTGGCTGCTGGGAGAATGGGGACACTGGTTGCTGGGAGAAAGGGACCTCAGCTGCTGGGAGAACTGGGACCCTAGTTGCTGGGAGAACGAAGACCTCGGTTGCTCGGAGAACAGGACCCCGGTGGGGCACCAACTTCGACGACATAAAAACGGAGGCTCCAGGGGCTGTGCCCAGTCAGGACTTCTCCAGCATCATTGTTGGCAGGTTGATGGGTTCAACCTAAGTCCCCCCCTCCCCTGCGGGCACCCCAGGAGCCTGGGCAGAGGGAATGCCAGTTCCCTTAAGTCAAAGTTCCCTGAGGGCCCACCGCACCCTCATAAACCATCGTCGGTGCCACGGCTGCACTCACCCCTCTCCCGGGAGGAGAGAGGGCCTGGCTGACCACGAGTGCGGTTTCCAGCCATGACGAAAGGACACGCACGGGGGTTCTGTGGACACGGGTTCCTGTGGCTACGGTCACATGACGTGTCTCCTCTCGGGGGGGCTGGGGTGCAGTCAGCATGGAGGCCCCCCCCCCCCCCAGTGTCCTTGCAAGGTAGCCTCCCTCAGGGAAGGGGACTGAGGCCTGCGGGGGAGGGGGCCCAGCAGGCGGAGAGGGAGGGTGCCAATCATAGCGCCTTTGTTGCCAGTGCTTCTGGATGGTTTCCCCCAAACCCGCGGTTGGCAAACCGTGGCTGGTTCGCCACACGCGGCTCTCTGGCCCCTGGAGTGCGGCTCTTCCACAAAACACCACGGCCCGGGTGAATCTGTGTGGAAGAAGCGACGTTAGAAGAAGTTTAAGTTTAAAAAACTTGGCTCTCCGAAGAAAGGTCCGCCGACGTCCTGTCGGTATCGGGCTCCGTGGACGAACGCGTTTGCCCACCACGGCCCCAAGCAGACAAAATGCAGAAGCTCATTCCGGGGTTTGCGTGAGGAAGGGAAACGCGGGTTTCTCGGCAAACTGGACCTCTCCTCCCGAACCCAGGGAGGTTCAGCGCCAGCACAGTCCTCGCGCGCCTGCTGAGACCCCGGTGGACGGCGCTCTGAGTGACGACACGAAAGCCGATGGCGGCTCCCGGCCTGCGAGGCCAAGAGGATGCACGTGGCACAGCTCAGTCCAGAACCACCGGGCGGGAAAGCTTCCAGAAGATTCCCTGACAGGGCATGCGGGAGCCGTGAGCACCGAAGGGGCGTGCCCCGGTGGACGTGGGTCTCCCCTCAGACCGCCTTTGTCCCCAGCAGGTGCCATCCAGAGGCGGGCGGGGGGGTAGGGGGGGAGCCGTACCCAAGAGGGCTGGCTGGCTGTTCCTTTTTCTTAATGGCACAGATAAACCCTGCAGGGCAGGCCGGGAACCCCCTTCCACAGGCAGGTCTGCACCAGGGACAGAGGGGCAATTAGCACCAGGTCCCCCCGCCCCACGGACGCCCCTCCCGGACCCCGCATCGCCCCGTCTTGTGGGCACAGACGCCACATGGCCGCGTCCTGTGGGAGAGACCACACATCGCCCCATCCTGTGGGGGGGACCCCACAATGCCCCGTTTTGTTGGGGGAGGGACCCCCATAACGCCCCGTACCCAGGGCGCGGACGCCGTGCTTCCAGGCAGCCCCGGGGCGAGCCTTTCCGATGAGCTGGCTCTGTTGCTGTGGCCTCTCCTGGGGGTGGGGCGTCCGCTCTGCCTGGCCTCTCGCCCACGGGACCGCCCAGGCGGTGCCATGTCTGGATGGGAGTCCCCCCGAAACCGCTCAGAAGTCAGAGTGGAGCCCGCAGATCAGGCTTCTCCGGCTGCACAAAGAGTGCAGGTGCCCCGTCACCCCAGTCTCAGCTCACCACCCCGATTTCACACGCATGTTCAGAGGAAAAGGAGGCTGCATTCAGGGACAAAGGAAGCACAGGGAACAGGGGACGGATGGTGCCCCACATGTGAGTGATGGCGTCCCCAACTGTACTTCCACCCCTGCCCATCACCCCACTGCCCATCACCCCACTGCCCATCACCCCAATGCCCATCACCCCACTGCTCATCACCCCAATGCCCATCACCCCATTGCCCATCACCCCACTACCCATCACCCCACTGCCCATCACCCCACTGCCCATCACCCCACTGCCCATCACCCCAATGCCCATCACCCCACTTCCCA
This sequence comes from Antrozous pallidus, assembly GCA_027563665.1. NCBI lineage: Eukaryota > Metazoa > Chordata > Mammalia > Chiroptera > Vespertilionidae > Antrozous > Antrozous pallidus. Next base: position 72,510,240 of record CM050523.1, read on the forward strand.
CCACCGCACTGCCCATCACCCCACTGCCCATCACCTCACTGCCCATCACCCCACTGCTCATCACCCCATTGCCCATCACCCCACTGCCCATCACCCCACTGCCCATCACCCCACCCCACTGCCAATCACCCCACTGCCCATCACCCCACTGCCCATCACCCCACTGCCCACCACCCCACTGCCCATCACCCCACTGCCCATCACCCCACTGCTCACCACCCCACTGCCCATCACCCCACGGCCCATCACCCCACCCCACTGCCAATCACCCCACTGCCCATGACCCCACTGCACATCATCCCAATGCCCATCACCCCAATGCCCATCACCCCAATGCCCATCACCCCAATGCCCATCACCCCACTGATCACCACCCCACTGCCCACCACCCCACTGCCCATCACCCCACTGCCCATCACTCCACTGCTCACCACCCCACTAGCCATCACCCCAATGCCCATCACCCCACTGCCCATCACCCCAATGCCCATCACCCCAATGCCCATCACCCCACTGCCCATCACTCCAATGCCCATCACCCCAATGCCCATCACCCCACTGCCCATCACCACAATGCCCATCACCCCACTGCCCACCACCGCACTGCCCACCACCCCACTGCTCACCACCCCACTGCCCACCACCCCACTGCCCATCACCCCACTGCCCATCACTCCACTGCTCACCACCCCACTAGCCATCACCCCAATGCCCATCACCCCAATGCCCATAACCCCACTGCCCATCACCCCAAAGCCCATCACCCCAATGCCCATCACCCCAATGCCCATCACCCCACTGCCCACCACCGCACTGCCCATCACCCCACTGCCCACCACCCCACTGCCCACCACCCCACTGTCCCTCACCCCACTGCCCATCACCCCACTGCTCACCACCCCACTGCCCATCACCCCACTGCCCATCAACCCACTGCCCATCACCCCACCCCACTGCCAATCACCCCAATGCCCATCACCCCACTGCCCATCACCCCACTGCCCATCACCACACTGCTCACCACCCCACTGCCCATCACCCCACTGCCCATCACCCCACTGCCCATCACTCCACTGCTCACCACCCCACTAGCCATCACCCCAATGCCCATCACCCCAAAGCCCATCACCCCACTGCCCATCACCCCAATGCCCATTACCCCAATGCCCATCACCCCAAAGCCCATCACCCCACTGCCCATCACCCCAATGCCCATCACCCCACTGCCCATCACCCCACTGCTCACCACCCCACTGCCCACCACCCCACACGCACCCACTACTCACCACCCACTGCTCACCACCCACTACTCACCACCCACTACTCACCACCCACTACTCACCTCCCACTGCTCACCACCCACTGCTCACCACCCACTGCTCACCACCCACTACTCACCACCCACTACTCACCTCCCACTACTCACCACCCACTACTCACCTCCCACTACTCACCACCCACTGCTCACCACCCACTACTCACCACCCACTACTCACCACCCACTACTCACCTCCCACTGCTCACCTCCCACTACTCACCACCCACTACTCACCTCCCACTACTCACCACCCACTACTCACCTCCCACTACTCACCACCCACTACTCACCACCCACTGCTCACCACCCACTGCTCACCACCCACTGCTCACCACCCACTACTCACCACCCACTGCTCACCACCCACTACTCACCACCCACTACTCACCACCCACTGCTCACCACCCACTACTCACCACCCACTGCTCACCACCCACTGCTCACCACCCACTACTCACCACCCACTACTCACCACCCACTACTCACCACCCACTGCTCACCTCCCACTACTCACCACCCACTGCTCACCTCCCACTGCTCACTACCCACTACTCACCACCCACTGCTCACCATCCACTGCTCACCTCCCACTGCTCACTACCCACTACTCACCACCCACTGCTCACCATCCACTGCTCACCTCCCACTGCTCACTACCCACTACTCACCACCCACTGCTCACCATCCACTGCTCACCTCCCACTGCTCACCACCCACTACTCACCTCCCACTGCTCACCACCCACTACTCACCACCCACTGCTCACCACCCACTGCTCACTACCCACTGCTCACCACCCACTACTCACCTCCCACTACTCACCACCCACTACTCACCTCCCACTACTCACCACCCACTACTCACCTCCCACTGCTCACCACCCACTACTCACCACCCACTGCTCACCACCCACTGCTCACCACCCACTGCTCACCACCCACTACTCACCTCCCACTACTCACCACCCACTACTCACCTCCCACTACTCACCACCCACTACTCACCACCCACTGCTCACCACCCACTGCTCACCACCCACTACTCACCACCCACTACTCACCACCCACTACTCACCACCCACTACTCACCACCCACTGCTCACCACCCACTGCTCACTACCCACTACTCACCACCCACTGCTCACCACCCACTGCTCACAGCTGCTGTGTGGTCCCTATGCTCCCGTGGGTGCTGGTGGGACCCTGGGGCCCCTGGAGAAGTCGAACCCCCATGGCCTTCCGGAGCCCGCGGACTGTGCAGCCTCACCGAGCCATCCGGGGGTGCCACCCCGAGTGGAAAAGGTTGGCTCCGGAGATAGAGGTCCGCCTGTGGGTTCGATCCTCGTCAGGGCACAGGGCAGGGTTGGGGCCCCACGTCCATAAGGGGCGTATGTGAGGCAGCCAATCCGTGACTCTCTCCTCACTGATGTTTCTCCCTCTGCCTTCCTCTCTGACATCAATAAAATGTATTTTTTTAATGACGAGAGGCCACAGGATCTGACCCAGCTGTGTCCTGTGGGTCAGGGCCCGTGGTCCGCACGGCCAGCCCCGGAGGGGGGACACACCGGCGCCCCTCCTGTGCGTGTGCGCGCCCCGGCGCCCCCGTCTGCAATGGAGCGAGGTCAGAGGAGGCTGCGCTGTTCCTGGCATTGAAAGGCGCAGAACAAACTCGTACACCTTTCCTCTCGGTCTCAAGACCGGCTGTCTTCCTCCCCGCGTGGCCGTGGCCGTGGCCCCCAGAGCGAGGGCCACGGGCTGGGGCTACCCATAGGCGCGGCGGCTCCCTGGGCTGCTTCCGGCAACAACAAAAGTACAACCAACGCCCTTCACAGCATTCGAGTGCCTTTCAAAGCCAGGGTGCCGGAATATGCTAATGCGCCCGCTTCGGGCCGGCGGCAATGGGCCGTGCCCAGATTCCAGAGCCGGCTTTCTTATGCAGCTGCCCGCACCCAAAACCGGGAAGTCTGCGGGCCAGGGCGCCTGGGGGCCCATTCAAATGCCGACCCCGTTTGCAAGTGCAGATGCGGGCGCCCCAGGCCTGGAAAGGCACTGAGGGTCCCTGCTGCCCTCTGAGGCCTCCTCCCGCCCCCGAGAGAGATGGGACACGGTGGGGTAGTGAAGGGCAGCCAGCCCATTGGGGCTGACACCACAGTCTCTGTGGTGAGATTCTCCCCCATTTCCCCGGCTCCCGCAGGGTCCCAGCTGCCTTCCAAGGGCCCCCTCTAGCCGTCCCCTCCTTCCCCCAGAGAGAGCTGGGACAGGATGGGTTAGTAAAGGGCAGCGGCCCATCGGGGGCTCACACCATCGTCTCTGTGGCTGCCCATTTCCCCAGCTCCCACGGGGCGCCCCGGGGCCAGAGATTCACGGCTGAGAGGTCACCCCCAGCCCTGGATCGTGGCTTCCTTTCCCACCGTCCCAGCTCATGGTCACATGCCCACGTGACCCGCTCTGGGCGCGGAGGACACGCTGTGAAAACTGAAAGGCCCGCCGGCCGCGTGGCCGGCCGCGTGGCTCAGCGGTTGAGCGTTGGCCTACGAACCGGGAGGTCTCCGTTCGATTCCCAGTTGCCAGCTCGATCCCCAGTGTGGGGGTGCAGGAGGCAGCCAATCAGTGACTCTGCCTCTCTCTCCCTCTCCCTTCCTCTCTGAGATCAATTATACATTTTTTTTTTAAGGAAGGACTGGCCCTGGTCAAGTGGCTCAGTGGCTTGAGCATGCCGTGCGCACAAGGTCACAAGGTTTCGGGTTCGATTCCTAGTCAGGGCAGGAGGTCACGGAGGCCTGGCAGCCTCTACCGCCCGCTCTCATGCCAGCCACACATTCCCCCAGCAAAGGACCCCTCCGTGGCTTTGAGGCATTGCACTGTGGGGAACTGATGTTGATTGAGAGCTCACAGGGAGAGGAAGGGGGGCAATGAGGCTTTAGTCCTGGCCTGAGACCCCCCCCGAAACCTCCTGCAGGGAACAGTCCTCCAGCTGGACTCCTCAGGCTGGTCCGCAGCCTCTCCGGTCCTCGGCTCACTTCCCCCTAAGACCCAGAGACCCCTTTTCCAACCTCACACAGGGAGGGCCGGAGATACTATGCTCCGGGAGCCTGGCCTGGCCTGTGGCCGCCCGCGGACCCGTTCTCACAGAGGGCTCAGAGCAGCCTCATCCGCTGCGCTCCCCTCAGCCACAGGGAAATGGCTGAGCAGAGGTTTGGTGTCAGGTTCGCAAAAAAACCAAGAGGTAGCCACTGTCACTAGGGAAAATGCCGTGTGGGGTACACGTGTCCTGGGACGTGTCTGTGTGTGCATCTGGACTCTATCGATCGTGCAATGATTGATCAGCGCCATCCATACCACTGTCCTTCCATCCCAGTTGGACACAAATTCCGTGTCTCCGGAGCAGACTGTGACGGCCCCAGCCGGTTTGGGTCCGTGGACAGAGTGGCGGCCCGTGGACCGAGTGGCAGCCCGTGGACAGAGCGGTGGCCCGTGCAGAGCGGCGGCCCGTGGACAGAGCCACGGCCCATGGACCGAGTGGCAGCCCGTGGACCGAGTGGCAGCCCGTGGACAGAGTGGTGGCCCGTGGACAGAGCGATGGCCCGTGCAGAGCGGCGGCCCGTGGACAGAGCCACGGCCCATGGACCGAGTGGCAGCCCGTGGACCGAGTGGCAGCCCGTGGACAGAGTGGTGGCCCGTGGACAGAGCGATGGCCCGTGCAGAGCGGCGGCCCGTGGACAGAGCCACGGCCTGCGGTCAAGCCTGCCTCTGCAGGGATCTGTGCTGAGGCCACGTGTGACTGGTTCAGCCAATGACCCTGCACCCCCCCCCCCCGAACCCATCACCAGGGAGAGCGGTGTCCATGGGCCACTCAGGACGGTGCAGAGTGGAGGGGGAGCCCCCAGCATCGGGAGTCCCCCGATGGCAGACATTTATCCGTGGCAGACGTCAGCCACCTTCCCTCTCCGCGTGGCCCACAGCAAAGATGACTCGGAAGACGGACCCATGAGGGCCCCGCACCCCAGGGAACCACCAGCCCAACCTCAGGACCGCCCCGCCCCCCCCCGCCCCAGGGCACCCAGCGAAGGCCAGACGCCCGCTCAGGGTGGGTCCAGAGAACCTCCTCCTCCTTTCTGGAGAAGCCTGAACTTCCTTCCTGGCTTTTTTTTTTTTTTTTTTTTTAACAAAACCCTGGAGGAAATAAACACCTATTTGGCTACCTGGCCCTGCTTGCCTAATAGTAAGCTTCTGCCGCTCACAAAACGGAGGCTTGGAGAGAAGCTGTTTGGTTTAGGGAGCAGGGAAGATGCTGTTTGCAGGGAAGTGGTCTGGTAACTCTCCCTGGTTGTGAAGGTCAAGGCCCAGCTTCACCACGACCTTCTCTGTGTGAGACTGGAAGGACCTCAGTGGCTTGTTAATCGCGATGGCTTTCAGGAAATCTCTGCAGCCCTGGACCTTCCCTCTGCCTCCCACTTCCTGGACCCCTGTGGCCGGGCGGGGCCATGTGACTGGTTTCAGCCAGTGGCGTGCATGAGATGTCTGCCATGGTAACCGGGGATGCTGCAGGTGGGGTCTGAGCCCAGGAGTGGGGGTGGGACACAGGCCCCGGGGGAGGTGGGGGGGGGACGGGGGCTTCCAGGAAGAATTGATGATTGATTGATGCTACTGGCATGGAAACTAGTCAACACGTGACATTCGCTTGCTTGGGCCCCCAGAACACAGAACCCAACAGAAAGGAATTGGGTGTGGCCGGAAGTCCAAGATCAGGTGTGGGCAGGCGGGTTCCTCCCAGGGGTGTGAGGGAGTCTGACAGACATATATATGTAGGTACCTCCCTGGCTGAGTGGCTTGCCGGCAATCTTCGGGGTTCCTTGTCTTATAGACGCGTCACCCCAGTCTCTGTCCCCATCTTCAATGGCATTCTCCCTGTGGGGTGTCTGTGTCCAAATGCCCCCTTTTGATAAGGAGCTGGCCCTCATCTTTATTAATCACTCTGCAAAGACTCCATTTCCAAACAAGTCTCCTTCGGAGGCCATCAGGGGGTGATTTCAAGCTCCCTTGTTTCTGGGTGTTTCCAAAGGAGGGTCTGCAGCTTTTCGGGAGATTCTGTGCTTCAATGTGCCTGTTTTCTACTTCCTAATGAGGGTCTGGATTTCCCATGTTGCACCTATGAGCCCTAGCCGCCTGGGGCACAGGGTTAGTTGCCCTGTGATCTGAGAGCACGTGAGCTCCTAGCTCAGAAAACACCTCCACCCCCACCCCACTGAGGGCGACAGACGTAATGGCGAGTACATGGAGGCTTCCATTTAGGGAGCTCTGAGCCCATTAGCAGGCTCCACTAATAGGTCAAGAAAAGTAATAGCTAGTAAATATTTTATTAGCATTTTTTGAACGTTACTAATGGAAAAACCAACTATTTCTAAAGCAGCAGGAGTCTCATTCAACGGCAGGCCATTGCTCAGTGCTCACTGCCGTTTCTTACGACCTTTCCGTGGAATAATTAAGAGAACGTCCAATAGAATTGGGTGAGTATTGTTATTTTTCTGCTGTAAATCGCCCTACATTGTCTCTTTGTGCTTATCTCCATTAGGTGTTCAACACTAGTTTTCTGTCTCCATCAGAGTCCATTTATGGCTATGTGAACCTGTCAATGTGTATCCATCTGGGAAATGAATGGCGTTTACATGTTTTGTTTTTAAAATATTAACTACAAAAGTGCACTAAGTATAATGAGTCATTCCATGGTGTCTGTCATCCTGAAGATTATTAGGATCCTTTACAAACAAAAATAACCAAAAAGAAAAGAAAAACCCCAAAGCTAACAGAACCAGCATCCATTATCAAAACAGAGCTGTAATCAAGTTTCAACCACCCGGAAGAGAAAACAAAAAAAAAGAAAACCAACTATTTTTCTTGGTGATTAATAGGATTTGCTCTCCTCCAAGCAATGTGTTTTACGTAGTTTGGAGTTTTCAAGAATGGAATTAGTTGGAACCAGGAGTAAAGTCATTTAAGGTTTGGACTCAAGAATGGGGTACTAGCCAGTGCTCTCCAGAGAAATGGCACCAATCAGTTTTATGGATGGATGGATGGATGGATGAATGGATGGATGGATGAATAGATAGATGGTTGGATGGATGCATGAATGGATAGATGGATGGGTGGATGGATGGATGGATGGATGGATAGATAGAAGGATGTGGGAACCCCTTTTCCCATCCCTCATGATTCAGGGTTCCAGTTCAGGGTTCGGGTTCTGGAGAAGGACGCACACAAATGAATAGAGACTCAGAAAAACATTAATGTGAAAATGGGGGCCAGGCGGTAGTCCGACTCTAGTGGGAGAACTACTGCTCACTCTGTCTTTACCATCCCTTTTATTAAGATTGAGATAAGATACACACATATCCCACAAGCAGGAAACACCAATAAAAGCCAATCATTGAATCTACTTAGCACTAACAGGTGGGAGCTGCTTCAATCACCAATATCCAGTAACTAGCTCCGACCCTTCAAATCAATTAATGTTGACCAGCCCTCGAAATTCTCTGTCCACAGCTCTCTATCATCAAAACAATGATCAGCTTTCAGCAGATGGATAGATGGATGGATGGATGGATGGATATAGATTGATAGACAGATAGATATAGACAGTGGGAGATTGGCTCCTGATACATAGATCTATAGATAGATTGATAGACAGACAGATATAGACAGCAGTATAATATGGGGATTGGCCCCTGCAGTTACAGGGTTGAGAACGCCAGGATGTGCCCTGGAGAAGCAGGGTACCTGGGGGCTTGTTCATTGTGAGTCCGAAGGCCTGAGACGCGAAAATGGGGAGCTCTGAAGGCAGGCGGAGAGGGCATCCTGGCTCCCAGTCAGGGAGAGCACAGCCTTGGTCCACCGCCTGCTTACTCTCCTGGCCTCCAGTTCTGGTGCAGACGGGCCTTGCTCAGGGCCCGTGGAGACCAGTTTTCTCCGGTTTGCCTGGGACTTTCTGGGCTTCTGCCCTGCAATCCATGATGAGCCAGGAGCAGGACGCCTGGGATGGCCTGGACTCAGAGGCACGTCACAGCCTCCTGCCCGTCCTCTCTGCTGCCGCCCAGGGGTGTCAGGGTGCAGACAGAGGTTTTGGTCTGTGCCTCCGACCCCCCCCCAACCCCAACCCACCCTCCACATTCTCCCCACACGTAAGGAGGAGAAGCCAACCGTCTCATCTCACCTCCGGGGAAGAACCACGTGCACACGGGACTGAGGTGTCTGGAGGCAGCAGCGTGCGCGGCCAGCACAGACATCAGATGCCGTGGGGTGCCACGTTCACCGTCAGCCCTGTGCGAAGGAGGAAGAGCCACCGAGGGGATCTGCTGGGAACCCCGACCTTGGGATGCAAATACCGGAAGCCGATCTTTGTTTTGATGATGGGGAGCTGTGGACAGGGAGTTTGGGGGGCTGGTCGACCTTGAGTGCTCTGAGGGGTCGGAGCTGGTCACTGGGATGTTGGTGGTTGGAGCAGCCCCCCGCCTGTTAGTCCTAGTAGATTCACTGATTGGCTTCTACTAGTGTTTCCTGCCTGGGGGAGACGGCTGTATCTTACGATCTTAATCTTCATAAAAGGGATGGTGAAGCCAGAGCGGGGAGGAGTCCTCCCACTAGAGCTGGACTCCCGCCTGGCTCCCATTTCCAAATTAATGTTTTTCTGAGTCTCTTTTATTCATTTGTGTGCAGCCTTCTCCAGACCCCGAACCCTGAATCACATGGGACGTGAAAGGGGTTCCCATATGCAAACCCAACCACACCGTCTGGGCCCAGAGCCGGCCCAGGGCTGACCGGTGGCACTAGCAGTGGGGCGCCTCCACCTTCCCGGTCCTCCACGCCCCTCCACGCCGAGGGCGCCAGCGCATATCCAGTTTCTGCTCCGCAGCTCCTGCCCCGATGCAGCCACAGGGCCCGAGCCACACCCTCTGCCTCTCTCTACCCGGGGGCGGGGGTGGTGTTTTAGGAGAACTCCCAGGGAGCCACTCCCCTGCCCCAATGCTGTGTGGGGGTGGGGGGTGGGGGGGGGAGACCAAAACCACCTGGTGGAGGGGGGATGTTGGGAGGACAGGAGCGCGTGCCCACCACAGCGCTTCTGGGGAAAGGTGGGATTCGGAGCCTCGGAGGGTCCACAGGTGGCTTCTTGTCCAAGTTCATGGAGAAGCGAGGACAGTGTCATGTACCACGTCGACAGGAGCTGGACCGCCGTCCACCACCCCCCCCCACCCCCCCCCGGGCCGGCGTTGACTGGCTGTGGGGATGGGGACGAGGTACTGAGTCTGTGAAATGGGGATGGGGCCCTGCTCTCCATGGCTGGGAGGCTGGGGGCCGGACCAGAGGCCCTGGATGGGCCTCACCCCACGATGAGCACTTTGCTCCCCCTCCAGGCTCTTCCCACAGCAGCTCCCTCCTGCTGGGCCCTGAAGAAATGGAGGGAGGAAAGGGGTCCCCAGAACCAGGGAGCCACACGGGCCAGGGCCAAAACACCCAGACCACGTCACCCAGACCACGTCACCCAGACCACGTCACCCAGACCACGTCACCCGGACCACGTCACCCAGACCTCCCGGACAGGCGAGGAAAATCGAACAGGGACGGGGTCACGGAGGCCCCGAGTTCCTGTCCCAGAGCCCGGCCTTTACCACGGCCACCGTCATGGCTTCCTGAGGCCACGGCAGGTCTGAACGAACGGAAACGCTCCCACAGCACTGACGCCCTGCCGGCGGCGGGTGTCCCCGTTTGGAGGGGAGCCCTCGCCACGCCTGCCCTCACTCCAGCAGACCCTGCCTTTACCGTCTGCGACGGGTCATTGTCTGTGTCCCCTGGGCTGGACCCTGTGTTCTCATGTTTGTCAAATGGGCGGACTTGGAGGAGGAAAGCAGATTGCCCTCCATAATGTGGGCGGGCCTCGTCCAATCGGGTGAAGGCCTTAGGGAAACGCCAAGACCGACCTCCCCGGCCAGACGGGGTGCTATCAGCCCAGAGGGGGTTCTGCTGGCCCAGAGGGGGTGCTGTCAGCCCAGAGGAGGTTCTGGGGGTGCTGCCAGCCCAGGGGGTTCTGGGGGTGCTGTTGGCCCAGAGGGGGTTCTGGGGGTGTTGCCAGCCCAGAGGGGGTCCTGTTGGCCCTGAGGGGGTTCTGGGGGTGTTGCCAGCCCAGAGGGGGTCCTGTTGGCCCTGAGGGGGTGCTGTCAGCCTAGAGGGGGTTCTGGGGGTGTTGCCAGCCCAGAGGGGGTCCTATTGGCCCTGAGGGGGTGCTGTCAGCCCAGAGGAGGTTCTGGGGGTGCTGTTGGCCCCGAGAGGGTTCTGGGGGGTGTTGCCAGCCCAGAGGGGGTCCTGTTGGCCCTGAGGGGGTGCTGTCAGCCCAGAGGGGGTCCTGTTGGCCCTGAGGGGGTGCTGTCAGCCCAGAGGAGGTTCTGGGGGTGATGCCAGCCCAGAGGGGTTTCTGCCAGCCCAGAGGGAGTGCTGGGGGTGCTGCCAGCCGACCGTCCTCAGGTTGCGACATTGGCCGTTCCAGAGCCTTCAGCCCCGACACGGCTCAGCCCGTGTCTGCCGCCGCCGGAGCCTGTCCCCCCGGCGCGGTGAACGCAGAGGCGACAGGGACCCGAGCAGCGAAGCGCTCGGAAACCAGTGACAACACGACACAGGCGTTTCTACAAAACCAGATTTAATGTACAACACACACGCACCATGTAAACAGACGTCTCAAAAACTCTGGTCACCCCGAGGACCACTCACAGGCTTCCGTAGTCATCTCATAGCAAGAGTCTCAATACAGAGTGGTTTCCATGTCAAAATACATTTACACCGTAAATCGCCCGTCGAGAGGAACAGAACCAACGCAACGAGAGACACAGAGAAATGGAGTTTGCCGGCACAGAGTCCAGCGTCAGCGACGGTCCCGACAGGTTTCCTTCATTTCCTGACAAACCGCGTCATCCTCCCCTTCCACCCTGGGTCCAGGCTTCACGCATTCGCCGGGGCGATCACAGCCCTCACGGGTGCCTGTGCCCGCCCTCCCCGCCCGCCACCCGCTCCTGCCCGCCACCCAGTCCCTCCTGAGCCGTCCCCGTCCGCTGGGGGGACGACTCCCTGTCGGGAGCTGAACAGTAGTTACCGAATGCAAACCTGGGGAACAGCGGTGTGATGAGCGCCGGACCGGGCGCGGGCTCCGGGGCAGTCTTTCGGACAAAGGGGTAGAGGGTTCGACCCTGAGCAATAACACTGCACACCGGGGGTGGGGGCCGGCCGAGGGGAGGGGCTGGCCCCGCCGACGCCGGCCCGAGCACTGGCATTCTCTATGCGATCGGGTTTGTACAAAAAAATACATCGTTTTCAATAAATAATGCTTAACTTTACAACTTTGATACAGCAATGTCATACAACTGTGCCCACACACTACCTCTGCATGCTAGACAGCCCACAAGACACAAGACTTGCCCATGCATTTCCTAGCGACTTCCCACTCCGTCCTGCCTGCGTGGCCCGGGCCACCACCCCGTCGGGCGGCCGATGGCAGCCAGGGGGCGGGGGGGGGGCACACGCTGGCATGCAAACCTCTACGTAGGTTCCCCCCCACCCCCAAACCACTCAGACTTCTAACCGAAAGCATTCCAGTCTTCCTCCTCCCTCCCACACCCGGAGGGGCTGTGAAAGCGAGTTTCCCCGTGACCTCGGACACTGACGGCCCGGGCGGCCCTCGCACAGCCCTGGCGGGAGTGAGGGGGTGCCCTGGCCATGAGGGGCCCCCCACCGGGAGAGCGGGCCTCCCCCTTGAAACAGTCCGTTCGAAAAAAAGGTGTCATGAAAAAACGCCAAGACTCTCAAACCCACAACCTATGTACAAGAGTCCGAAGCGACCCCACGGGGAGCAGGGGGAGCCCTGAGGGGGGGGGGCTGCTCCCCGAGGGGCTTGGCGGGCAGGCAGGCGCCTGCGGGAGCTGGAGCTGGAGCCCACGGGGCAGGGCCCCCAGGTCCGGCTCTATTTGATCAAAGCTCTTGGGCGGCACGGGAGGCTGCCCGGTGCTGTTTTTGTGGAGAATGTAGTGGCTTTAAGAACAGAAATAAACATCCAGGGCCCCAGAGCTGGTTTTTTCCCCACACATTCTGTTTGTTGCTTCCTTTTGTTGTTTCCACGTAGAGAAAAGCCACGTCTGCGCGCCGGCAGGAAAGAAGTTTGATCAAACAGAAGAGGGGAGAGCCGGGGTGACCCCCAGCCCCGCTCCTCGTATTGCTTTTGGGGATCATTCCCCCTTAAGGGACCTGGCGCAGCACCCCCCAACCCCCAGCCACGGGGGTCCCCAGACCCCTGAAAACAGCCCTCACTGTGCGCCGGCAGAGGTATCGAATCTTTTGAGGAGTTATCTCCACCCAATAAATTATTACTTTTATACACGGAACGTCATGAACGTAGGATTGATTCCCTTTGTAAGCCGTTTTATAGTTCCCGCACGCTTGTGCTTCTTCTGAGTACAAAAATAGGTCTCCTTTAAAATTCTGATTCAGCGCACTAAAAAACTACTTGTTTGTGAAATTCTCTTATAAACGCACGGCACCCACATGTAAGAGCTACAACTCATCAGGCAGCTAATGGATCTAGGTAGTGTTTTAAAAAAAAAAATGACGGGGGGGGGCGCGCAGAGGGATGGAGAATGAAGCTCTGTTAGGCGTCGGGAAGAAGCAATACCGTGGAGAGGAGGACGGAGTTTGATAATCCTGTTTCCACGCGATGGTGAGCGGGGACCCGGGCCCCACGGAAGGAGGAGGCACGGGAAAGGTGAGCTGCTGTGGAAGAGAGAGCGGGCCGGGTCGCCAAACACAAAGGGGATGCGAGACCAACCGGCCAATGGCGAGGACGGGGGAGGAAGAACCAGGCGATCACCCCAAGCCAAGCCTCTGAGGTGTGCGTGGCGACGGGTTGCTGGGGGAACTGGGACATCCATCCCTGCGCCCCGGGTGAGTCAGGCCCAGGCTACACACACGGGGTGTCGGCCACAGACATTTGGGATGGCCATCGTACAAAACTGAGAAATATCCTGAAAAGTGCTTCCCTGAAATGGTGGCTAAGGAGTCTCACCGGACGGGGAATTCGGCACCCCGGCGAGCCGTCTGGGCTGTCCTCCCACCGTAAGAAAAAAGCAGAAACAGATTCATCTCGGAAAAATCTGCGAAAAGCGGGGGACGGCACCATAAAAGCGTAGAAAGGGTCTAGAAACGGGAGAGCCCAAGAAAAGGCTCTCCAAACACACGTCCACAAAGACACATACGCACGCCCCTTAGGAGGAAGAGTTAAGACTATACACATCCCTCGTCATACCCCGAGAATAAAAAAAAAAAAAGTCAAGCTTGCTATCATACAGTTATAGCGAAGGTCGGCTCTGCAACAGAGCCACGCATCGGCCTCCTTTCTCAGCTTCCCTGGACACGTCATGCGAATTCCGGAGCGAGGACACCTGTACATTCCTGTGCGGGGGGGGGGGGGGGGGGGGGGGGACCCCCAGCCGGCGCTCCTGGGCTCAGCTGCCCAGGACAGAAAAACAAGCCACACCTTTGGAGCCCGCCCCCCCCCCTTCCTAAAGGGAAAAACCAACCAAAAACCCCGCAGGTCACCTGGCTGCATGCACGCATATTCAGTCCCTTCCCCCTGATTAACATCAAAAAGAAACATCTGTGCCCAGGAGGCTGGCTTTTTCCTGCCAATGACTGCGGGCCGGGCCTTCCTAACATACATCATGGCTGCAGAGTGGCTTACACACGCCGCCTGCTACTAGCGCTGGTTGTCGGTCTTTCTGATAAAAGGGATGCCCGTCGGAGTGTAAGGACCGGAAGGGTCTCCCCGGGAGGGTGTGGAAGGAGTAAGAAGAGGATGCAGGTTCAAGTTCTTCAGGATGGAAACGGAAGCGGCTGTGAGCATGGCCACCCCACTCACCCCTGTCCCCATGGTTAGTTTCTGCCAAGGCTTAGGTAAGAATAAGACTTGCTGAAGAGGCCGAGAGAAATGCAGTCACACTTTTATTGAGGACGATCCAGGGGCAGGAATACCTGGCGCTGTGTCTCAGACATGTCAGCTCATGGACACGGCCACTCAGGATGCAAACAGCCTGCGGCCCTGGGTGAGGTCCTGAGTCCCAACAGGGCTTTTATCTTAGATCGCCCCCCACCACCTGTCTTCCCCGAATTTTACTATCAAAAAAATCCGGCTACATAGCTTAAAAAAACACACACAAAGAATAAAGCCAAAACTGTTTCCATTCTGGGGCCAGATGATGACGGGGTGCTCATTTACATGAAGTGTTCGCCTCTCCCACGCGTCCTGCTGGAATCTAGGTCCACCCCGAGGGGGAAAAAGCGGGTCCATCTGTCCAATGGCAGTCCGGGTGGGGGCGGGGCGGAGCTCGTCGGGAGCCCGTGGGGGGGGGCGGGGGGGGAGGAGGGGGCCAAGGAACCCGGGGGTGGGGCGGGGGAAGGGGGCGGGGCAGGAGGGTGCCAGAGCCCAGCAATTCCTCCTGGTGGAGGGCGCTGCCATGGGGGCGCACCAGCTCAGAGAGAGCTGAGGGCAGTTCCTGGTAAACCATCTCAGAAGATAGAAAAAGAGCCACGCGATTTGCACCCTGAAAACCTCCCCGGGAAGCTTCCCGAAGCCTCCGGGGGCGCGACCCCCCAGGAAGGGGCGGGTGGCTCCGAGCGGGCGCGCATCAAACCTGCCCGCGGTCTGCGGCTCTGGCCGGGCTGGAAACGTGCAGGCTGAAGGGGAGTTTGGGGGTGTCGGATGGAGTGCCCAGGCACAGGGTCCCCGGCGAGCAGGGAGCCCGAGCCCCCAGGAGACCGCTGGAGGAAGGGAACCACCAAGAAAACGCCTTCCCCGGGGCCGGTTCGCCCGCCCGCAGGCCAGGTCCCCGGCGACCCACGGGCCAGCGCGCAGAGCGCACCGGGTGCACGGCGCCTCCCGCCCCACCCGTCACCCCGCGGGATTGGCCTCCTCCCTCCCGCCCGCCCCGCAGTCCGGGAGTTCCCCTCCACACCCCGCGGGCCTCAGGGCGCCTGCGTGGACGTCCCCGCGCGCCTCCGGGGTCGCGAGCGGGGTGCACGCGGTGGCCGGGCGCGGAGAGCCCTGGCGGAGGTGGGCTCTGTCCTTCGGAGACCCAGCCGCCACCCACGCGTGCTCGAGCCGCTTCTCACCCTCCAGGACGAAGGAGGCCGCGGGGCCGGACCGCACCCAGGCCGCTCCCTCCCTCCCCGGCCTCCCGGTGGCTCCCGCCGCCGCCTCCGCCCCCATCGCCCACCGCGGGGCGAGCCTTCCTGCCCGGAGGGGTCGGGGGATACCCCGACAGCCCGGCCCCCGCCCCTGCCATCACCGGGGTCCAGAACTGGCCGCGCCCCGCCCGCATCACCCACTGCGCACAAGCCGAGATGCAGCGTCCAAAAACAAAAATCAAAAACCCAAACGGATCGCGCCTGGCCCTGCCTCTAAGTGGGGGCGGCGGGTCCCAGGGCCCCACACTGCTCGCCGCCCGTGGGAGCTCGTCGTTGCAACACGCAGCCCCGTGGAGAGAGCGCACCCCCGCCCCGTGGAGAGGGCACACCCAGGCGCGCGCAGGACCTGGGCTGACCGCGGGCACCGGGCCGTCCCTCCCCCTCTCCGCGCAGCGCGCCCGCCGGGAGGTTGGAGAGAGGCGGGAGGAGGAGGTGAGAAAGGAAGTGGGGGTGGGGAGGGGAGGAAGGCCTAGAGAGAACCCTCCTCCCATGTTCCAGTCCCCAGGCCCGGGAGGAGGAGGGGAAAGAAGGGGCCTGCTGCCCACGGAGCGCGCTCCGGCCTGGATATGTCCCCGTCTCCGCGCCACTCCCACCCGCGCACAGAGCCTTGTCACCCCCGGCGCCGGCACAGCGGGGCCGCCGGTTTGATGGCCGCAGAGACTGCTGGCGAGGGGACTTCCTACATCAGTTCCAGCTGATTTATTATCATGCTATGGTCAAGATACAGACTTCCAGCACAAAAAAACAACAAAAACAGGCAATGATGTCAACCGTGCTTTGAGTCTGCTGTGCCACCATTTGCTACTACCAAAGAGGCAGATGGCCTGTACTTTATTTAGATCATATTGCACAAAATGAGAAACCTTTTCGACTACGTGCCTTCTTCCTTTTTGCTAAAAGTCGAGAATCCAGTTTTAAACCCTCCATCTGGGGCCCCATCGCATGTCTGAGATACACACAGTCCTACTATGGTACATACATACACAGGCTTCCGACTAGTGACAGCTGAGGTCTAGATCACCATTTTCCATAAATCTTTTACCTACAAATATCCAACAAATCTCTACGATCGCTGTACAAAAAAAAAGTCTGTTTTTTTTTTTCCTTTCAACCACAAGGCCTTTAGATGCAAAGATTACTTTTTAAAATGTTCATCCTTTGAAAACCAGGACAGAACGTACCAACAAACTTGCATGCTAAAAAAAAAAAAAAACCCAAAAAACCAACAAACAAAAAAAGCCAGAGGAAAAAAAAAAAGAGAGAAGAAATTGAAAGGGAAAGAAGTGCCTGAAAAAGTCTTACTGGAAAAAACACAGCAAGAATGTTCCCTTTTCACTGTACAAAAATACGCCTGAAAATATATTAATTTTTAAAAAAGACTGAGGTCTGTTATGTATCAAAAATGCTTCAATACCTTTTTGTACTGAGGTCGAGGCTGTCTGGTATATTCAATCCAGGAGGTATCAGGGAACGGTTACCAAAAAAAATAAAAATAAAAATAAACTTGGCAAGTAGAAATCACATTTGTAAAAACCATAAGCGGTTGGATCTGGAAAGCAAGGTCTGATCCCGGTCAGTTCACAGTTTCCGTGAGCGTCGTGTTCAGTGCGCGTGTTTCCGAGCTCCCTGCAGTTGTTTTGTTAAGAATCGGATGCATAGAAGAAAAAAATCAGCTTTCTTCCTCCAACATGAAATTAAAAGCTGCCATGGTCCCTTTTTTTTGTTTGTTTTATCTTGTGTATGTTTGTTTTTCTTTAAAAAAAAAAAAAAAAAAACACCGGTTCTCTAAGATCTCTTAAGGAAAAAAACAAAACAAAAAACACAAAAAAGTATCTCCCACCCCCTCCCCAGCGCACAGCCGTGTGCTGCCCGAGGGGACCCGCGCGGCGCCCCCGACTTCTAACGGCGCAGCTCGGCCCCCGCCCCGCCCCGCCCGCCGCCGCCTTTGTTGCAATCACGGATCTCAGGAAAAAAGAAATAGCCCCGTTGCAAAAACACGTTTGGGGGCGGGTTAAAAAAAAATAAAAAAATCACACCTCCGCACTAGGGATGCCACTACCTAGAGACACGACAAAGGCGGGGAGGGGGACAAAAAAAGAGGAATAACCTGGAAAAAAAACGACTCATGTCGCTGAAAACGCCACCCAAACGTCACCATCCTCTCCCACTCCTTTGTGTCCCGGCATCGGGGCACCGTGAGCATCCTCCTCTCTCCCCTCCACCCCCACATCCCGCCGCCATCCTCTTCGTGGGCATCCCCGCTGCGCCTTCTTCCCCGGGACCCGGCCGGGCGTCCGCGGAGCCAGAGGGCGGGCACCGGGAGCGCTCAATACGTGAACACCAGGTCGGAGAAGTTGGCCTCCAGCCAGTCCCCCGCGATCATCTCGCTGAGCTCGGGCGTGCAGTAGTCGGGGAACTCGAAGTGGGAGCCCAGGCTGCCTTCGCTGAGCGAGTCCAGGTCCTTGTCCACGAGGGACAGCGCCAGGCTCCCCGCCGCGCCGCCCGGTGGCGGCTGCTGCTCGCCGGCGCCGGGCCCGCCCTGCGCGAGATTCAGGCTCAGGTCGAACATCAGGTCGTCGTCGCCGTCCCCGCCGCCGCCGCCGCACGAGGAGGACGAGGAGGTGGAGACGGAGCGCGAGGACGCGGGCGGGAGCGCGGGCGGCGGCGGCGGCGGGTGCCGCCGGGTGATGTTCTTGAAGCTGTAGTAGCGGCGGCTCCCGGCCCCCGGGCCCGCGGGGGCGCCGGCCCGCACCTCCTCGTACAGGCTGGCGCCCTCGGGGGACTCGGCCGCGCTGCTCAGCGTGGGGCTGGCGGGCACCTTGGCGACGTTGTAGCGTCTCGGCGGCGGGGGCGCCTGCTGGCCCGGGGGCGGCGGGTGCAGCGGCGGGAGCAGCGGCGGGTGCAGCGTCGGCTCCTCCTCATCCTCCTCCTGCTGGATCCGCAGCTGCAGCTCATCGCCGTCCTCGTCCTCGTCGTCCTCCTCGTCCGGGAACACGCTCTTGGCCGTCTTGGCCGCGCTCACGCGCACACTGCCGGGCACGGAGTCGTCACCCGCGCCCGGGTCCCCGCACGCCGCCGCCGCCGCCGCCACCTTGCCCGCCTTGGCGCCGGGACCCGCGGGCGCCCTGGGCTTGCCGCCGCCGCCACCGCCCTTCTTGCCGGAGGAGGAGGAGCTCTTGGCGGCTTTGGCGCCGCACGCCGCCGCTGCGCCCTTGTCGGGGCTCTGGCCGGCGCCGGGCCGGGCGGCGGGGTCCATCTTGGGCTTCTTGCGCGGCCGGTACTTGTAGTCGGGGTAGTCGGCCATGTGCTTGAGGCGCAGCCGCTCCGCCTCGCGGATGAACGGCACCTTCTCGCTGTCCTTCAGCAGCTTCCAGCGCTTGCCCAGCCTCTTGGAGATCTCGGCGTTGTGCATGTCCGGCGACTGCTCCATGATCTTGCGCCGCTCGATCTTGGACCACACCATGAACGCGTTCATCGGCCGCTTGATGTGGCCCGACGCCGTCTTGCACCAGTCCGGGTCGCTCTCGTCCAGGGCCGCGGGGCTGCACGCCAGGAACTCGCCCTCCTCCGTGTCCAGCGCCTCCCGGGGCAGGTGGCTCTCCGCCTCCGAGCTCTCCGCCTGCTGCACCATGGTCCGCCTAGGGGCTGGGGGCGGCTCCGGCTCCGGCCCGGGCCCCTCGGTCTCGGTCTGGGTCTGGATCTCGTGCGGAGGTCCCCCTCCTCTGCTCGCCCCTCCACCTTCCCGGGCAACTTGCAGAGTCCTGGGCGCCCCGCGGCCACGGCTCCCCCCCGCCCCCCGGATCCCCCTTCCAGGCTGCACGCGGAGGCTGCGGCGGCGACGGCCGCCCACACCACACCTGGCGGGGGGGCTGCGGCCGCGGCGGAAGAGGCAGCCCGGGACCCCCCTCTCCTCTGCCCGTAGCTCCGCCGCAAGCGCCGGGCCCGAGCCGTCCCAGGCGCGCGCGCTCCTCCAGCGAAAAGTTGAGGCCTCTCTCCCAACTAGTTATCAGGGTGTCATATGGGTGACGTCACTCCCCGGGCCAGCCAATGGCCGCTGTCGGCCCCGCCCCCTCCCTTCATTAGCGGCGTGGCCCCGCCCCCGCCCCGGGGCTGCTGTGCCAAGATGGAGGGCGGGGGCGGCAGGCACGTCTAGAAATGTGTTATTTTTGAAAAATCCGCGTGTGCGCACAGATACGCCTCGGCCCGGGATGCGGGGGGTACAGATCATGGCGAGCGGACATCCCCTCCCCGGGGTGGCAACGGGCCAGTCCCGGTGGCCGCGCGGACCGAGAACCCGGGCCGGGAGAGGCCGGCGCCTTTGTGCGGCTCCGAGGCCCGGGAGCCAGCGGAGCGCGCCCCTCGCCCCGGGCACACCCGCGGGCACGCGCACAGACCGAGATGGCGGGTCCGCCCGGCGCGGCCCCGGTGGGCGCAGCTGCTCCTCGTGCGCCCTGGGCCGAGCCCGCCAGGGGCCCACCGCGTTCCGGCCGCCGAGAGGTGGCGCTTTGACACCGCGCCTCCGGGGCACGTGGGCTCCTCTCTCCGGCCCCCTTTCTCCGGTTCCCTGTCTCAGGTCCCCTCTCTCTGGTTCCCTTTCTCCGGTCCCCTTTTTCCTTGTTGGGAGCAGAGCAGCCTGTTTGCAGCCCGGAAGGCTTAGGGGTCCCTCCCCCGGCGGCATTTTCCAGTTTTGTCCTCTTTCTCCATCCGCGTCCCCTCCTCGTGGGGCTGGAGACCCCGCGGTGCGGGTCCAGCTGCCCCCGGCTCTGAGCTCTCCCGCCCGCCCCGCCCCGCGCAAAGGCCGAGTAACGGTCAGCGGGGCCGGTCCTCCGTTCTATCCCGCCACTCCCGAGCCCGGCTCCCAGTCCGGCGCTGGGGCTTGCTAGCCTCGGACACCCCACGGCCCAGCGTCACTGGTCCCTCCCCCACCCCCAGCACCCGGGCGCCCGCCCCCCTCCCCGTCCCCGGGCCCCTCCCGCCCCTGGGCGCCCTCCCCCCGCTCCCTGGCCCCCTCCCCCGGCGCCCTCTTCCCGGGCTTCCTCTTCCTCCGGGTCCCCCCTCCTCCTCCCGGGCCACCGGCGCCCACGCAGCAGCCTCCTCTGCTCCGGGGACCCGGCGCCCAGCTGGCTCGCCTTTCCAGCCGCTCGCTGTTTCCGCCCAACCACACGGACCAAAGGGAACCCCAGGTGCACCCCGATTTCTGGGGAAAAGGTGGATTATGTAAAGCAGCCCCGAGGCCCGGGAGCTCTCCCGCGAACCGCCTCTTTGTGTCTCCCGTCCCCGCACCAGACCCCCCGCAGGCGGCGAAGAGAACAGCTCCGCTTCCCACGCGCTGTCTGGCGTCACCCCGGTCTCCGCACCCCTCCCCCCGTCCCTGGTCTCCGCACCCCCGGCGCAGGCACCTCGGAGCGGCTCCCGAGACGCGGCTCCGCTCTTCTCCGCAGACTCGGAAGCCGGTGGCGGCTAATAACCCCCCCCCGCCGACCCGTCGCCTTTCGGGTCCTTCCCTTCCTGCCCCCCCCCCGCAAATGAATTAAGACTGCATCCCCCCAGGGGCACCTCGTCCCGGGACCCGAGGAACCGCAGGGGTCCGTGTTTTCACGCTGCATCATTTGAAAAGGAATTTGCCGCCATCCCTGTCCCCGCCCCCCTCACCCGTCCCAAAGGAAACACTGCAGCCAATCCTGTCCGCTTGGCCGGAGGAGCTGTGGCTCTTTTTTGGGGGGGGGGGGGGGGGCTGGAGGGGGCTGCAGGCCCTGGGACCGGGCGACCTGCGTCCGGGGGTGCAAAACCCCAGGCAGGGCGGGGAGATGCACCTTCCCTCCTGCAGGGCCGGCCCTGCACTGCGGCTTCTGTTGCTCTCGCCTCCCTCCCGCCCAGCGCTGGGGGGCCCCGTGGGGGTGGGGGTGGGGGAGAGGAGGGGGAATGTGCAGCCTCTTCCCTAGCTCAGGACAGGCCCCTGCAGCTCTGGGGCTGGAAATAAGTGAGCGAATTGCATTATTTTCAAGCCATGCCTGCACCTAGCATCTTAGACTCAAATTGCATTTGGAAATCATTGGCAAGCTTAGCATACAGGGCGTGTGCCTTCTCCCCTCTCCAGCGAGGATTATGTTAAGCCTGAAAGTGGGGGTTCTGGGAGTGGGAGGCCTGAAAACACCATGAGGTTCTTCTCCTACTGCGCTGGGTCTCCTGCAGACAACATTAGCTACAATGTGCTCTCTCCAGGAAGGGAGATGGGGCTGTGCTGGAGGAGATGGGGGGGGGGGGGGGCTGGGTGCCCTGGGTGAGGATAGGTCAGCTCTGCAGAGGCTGGATTGGGGGGCAGGAGGGGGGCCTGTCCAGGTGTGCAGAGCCCGAGCCCTCAACTGACTTGCTGGCTGTGTGGTAGCCGGGCTCCAGTCCCGCACCCCGCACCCCGCACCCCACCCACACGCCACCTTCAATGTAGCCAAGTGCGTGAGGACGGGAGAGAAGCGAGGAAAAGACACTAAACAACAACTCCAGGGGAGAATCTTCCTCTCCAGAGAAAATAATCTGAAAATAAGTAACATTTCTGGATGGATGGGAAGGTGTGGCAAGCCCCAGCGAGCCCTGTGCCTGGGGGAGAGGGAGGGGGCGGGCGGACCGCGGAGACCTGCTCCCTGAGCAGCAGCCACCAGGCGTAGGGCCCGCAAACACAATGCGGCCTCCGCTCAGGGTGCGCGCCTCCCGCAAACCTCACGTGAAGACATGGGCCTGTGTCTGCGTGTTAACATGCGCACCGAATGTCTAGCAGCCTCAGGCCTCTCCTGATGGCTGCCTAGCCAACATGCACTTCGTTTTTGTCTGTGTATCTATCCGTGTACTTGCTTGTAAGCAAGATATGCAGTGTTCCCCCTACATAAACATTTGTGGATCAGTAATTCACGCTGTCTTAAGGTTTACATGGGGTCAGGGCGGCAAAGGACTTTTATGGTTGTTACAGTTGGTTAGACTCATCCTGGTACAATTACCTGCTTACAAAGATCCCCTTGGTTGCTCAGGACCGGCACGTACGAAGTCGGACAGTCTGGTACGCGCCCCCCTTCTGAGGAACAATGGGCCCGAGGGGCACTTCCTTTGTCCTCCCCGGAAGGAACACTCTCAGCGGCTTCGCTCAGGGCTGGAAGAGCCCCCTCCCTTGGCCTCCTGGTGCGGGCAGTTCCGAGGACATGCCCGTCCCGCCGACAGGGTGCCCGCCTGCACCCCAGACCTACTCCCCAATGGGCTCCCCTGCCCACCGTCAGCTACGGCTGTGGGGCGCCACCTCAGACCTGAAGCCCCAGCATGGGTCTGAGTATCTTCTATGGTATAGCCCCCCCCCCCCCAAGAATGTCCCTTGTAATGGGTGTCAATGGGCTCATCCCAACACACACACACACGCACACACATGCACACACCACACACACCCTGCACACACCACACAGGCACAGGCACACACACCACGTACATAACACACACCCACACACACCACGTGCACACCACACATGCACAGGCACACATCACACGCACACACACCAAACACACACACACGCACAGGCACACACACACCACGTACATACCACACTCACACACACACACACCATGCACACACCACACACACCCTGCACACACCACACAGGCACAGGCACACACACCACGTACATAACACACACCCACACACACCATGTGCACACCACACATGCACACACACCAAATACGCACAGGCACACACACACCACGTACATACCACACTCACACACACACACCATGCACACACCACACATGCACAGGCATACACCACATGCACACACACCAAACACACACACATACACACCATGCACACACCACACATGCACAGACACACACACACACACACACACCACGTACATACCACACACCACACACAGAACGTGCACACCACACATGCACAGGCATACACCACATGCACACACACCACACACACACGCACACACACCACGTACACACCACACATGCACACACACCAAATACGCACAGGCACACACACACCACGTACATACCACACACACACCACGTACATACCACACTCACACACACACACCATGCACACACCACACATGCACAGGCATACACCACATGCACACACACCACACACACACGCACACACACCACGTACACACCACACATGCACACACACCAAATACGCACAGGCACACACACACCACGTACATACCACACACACACCACGTACATACCACACTCACACACACACACCACGTACACACCACACATGCACAGGCACACACAGACACACACCACACGTGCCACACACAGACCACACATCATGCATGCATACATATACCACACACAAGAACACGCAACACACACTATACACATGCCACACAGAGACCACACACAGCAGACACACACACGCACACAAACACACCACACACATATCACACACACACACCACGTACACACCACACATGCACACACACCAAATACGCACAGGCACACACACACCACGTACATACCACACACCAACACACACCACGTGCACACCACACATGCACACACACCAAATACGCACAGGCACACACACACCACGTACATACCACACACCAACACACACCACGTGCACACCACACATGCACACACACCAAATACGCACAGGCACACACACACCACGTACATACCACACACCAACACACACCACGTGCACACCACACATGCACACACACCAAATACGCACAGGCACACACACACCACGTACATACCACACACCAACACACACCACGTGCACACCACACATGCACACACACCAAATACGCACAGGCACACACACACCACGTACATACCACACACACACCACGTACATACCACACTCACACACACACACCATGCACACACCACACATGCACAGGCATACACCACATGCACACACACCAAACACACACACATACACACCATGCACACACCACACATGCACAGACACACACACACACACACACACCACGTACATACCACACACCACACACAGAACGTGCACACCACACATGCACAGGCATACACCACATGCACACACACCACACACACACGCACACACACCACGTACACACCACACATGCACAGGCACACACAGACACACACCACACGTGCCACACACAGACCACACATCATGCATGCATACATATACCACACACAAGAACACGCAACACACACTATACACATGCCACACGGAGACCACACACACAGGCACACATACACATACACACCACACACACACAGGCACATACACACACACCATGCACACATGCATGCACACATGCCACACACCACACACACACACAGACACACACGCAGGCACACACTCGGCTTCCCTCCCTTCCTCTACCCCTGCCACGGTGAGACGGTACCACACGCCTGCTGCTGGGAACAGGATGGAGGGGGCTGCGTGGCCCAGGGGGTGAGCGTCCACCAGAGAACCAAGAGGTCACTGATTCCTGGTCAGGGCACAGCCAGGTTGTGGGCTCCACCCCCGTGTGGGGCGTGCAGGATCTGTGATTCTCACCATTGACGTTTCTCTTTCTCCCTCTCCCTTCCTCTCTGATATCGCTAAAAATAGTTTCAAAGCAAAAACAACAGCAGAAGCCCGGGCGCCAGTGCAGCCTGGTGCCCCCACAGCCTGAAGCCTGAGCCCCCCCCCCCCCCCAGGGGACACGGTGGTCTCTGAGCACCCACGTCCTGCCTCGCTCTCAGATGCTGTCCCGTTCCCCTCGCGATGCTCGGCGTGTTTGCATCCGATTCTGTCCACCTGTCACTCCCTCCACTCCGGTCGGGCGCGCTGAGTCCCCCAGTCCCCCCGGCACTCCCCCACCCGCCCCCGACACACGCCGCAGGGACTCCACACCCCGCTCGGCCCTCAGAACAGCCTCACTGGCTTATCCTGGGAGCCAGCAGCCGCAGGAGCTCCCTGGAGGCCCCGTCCCAGGCCGTGCAGCTGGAGCAGGGCCTGGGGCCCTCCTCCCCTCCTGGCGCACCATCGTGGCTCACTGCACAGGGGCACCTGCACCCAGAGACCAGCCGCCACCGAGTCACACGGCTCCCCGTGGGGTACAACACGTGCTAACTGAACACGCCTAGATGTTAAGGGCTAAGTCTCTGCAGTAGTCGGCCATGGACTGAAAATTCCAGTTCTATTGTCAGGTCTTATCCCTTCCTTCCTTCCTTCCTTCCTTCCTTCCTTCCTTCCTTCCTTCCTTCCTTCCTTCCTTCCTTCCTCCCTCCCTCCTTCTTTCCTTCCTTCCTCCCTTCCTTCCTTCCCTCCCTCTTTCCTTCCTTCCTTCCTTTCTTCCTTCCCTTCTCCCTTCCTTCCTTCCTTCCTTCCTTCCTCCTTCCTTCCTTCCTCCCTCCTTCTTTCCTTCCTTCCTCCCTTCCTTCCTTCCCTCCCTCTTTCCTTCCTTCTTTCCTCCTGTCTTCCTTTCCTTCCTTCCCTCCCTTCCTTCCTTCCCTCCCTCTTTCCTTCCTTCCTTCCTTCCCTCCTCCCTTCCTTCCTTTCTTCCTTCTCTCCTCCCTCCCTCCCTTCTCTCCCTCTCTCTCTCTCTCTCTCTCTCTCTCTCCCCCTCCCTCCCTCCCCCTCAGCCCTTCACTGTTAGCCTATAATCATCCGTCCACAGAGCCAAATAGCAACAGGACAACGACTGACACGTCTTCCGAGAGCCAAATTTTTTAAACTTAAACGTCTTCTGACGCCACTTCTTCCACACAGACTCTCCCAGGCCGCGGTGTTCTGCGGGAGAGCCACCCCCCAGGGGCCAAAGAGCCGCACGTGGCTCCCGAGCCATGGTTTGCCGACCAGGGGCCTATCTAACAAAGAGCTGACATGCTAATCAGACCGAGCAGCCGCAGGACGGTCCGGACGACATTCGTGAGGAAGCCGGGGCTGTGGTGGTGGGACATGGGACAGGAGGGGAGCACGCGAGGCGCGCGAGTCCCGCGTGGGCCGCAGCGGCGTGTGGGGCCTCCTCTTCATCGGCGATGTCACCTCAACGGCCCTGCCGGCACCCTCTGCCGAGCTCCAGGCGCTGTGTCCCCACGGGGTGAGGACGCCCGGCCCCTCCGCCCGGTTCATCCGACGGCCCTTCCTCCTCCCTCTGCATCCTCTGACCTCCTCGCCCAGGGCCGTGCTCTGCATCGGGGCCCTGCAGGTGGCCCAGCTCCAGGGGGGCGGGGGGCACGCACCCGCTCCTACCCAGGCAGGTGCCCGTCTCCCCGAAACACGGCACCGCCAGGCCAGACAGGGAGGCAGAGGCGGCCAGTGGCCCGGGACCGAGCATCAAGCCCAACTCCACAGGCCCGGCCCCCACTGACCCCAACTCCACAGGCCCGGCCCCCACTGACCCCAACTCCACAGGCCCATCCCCCACTGACCCCAACTCCACAGGCCCATCCCCCACTGACCCCAACTCCACAGGCCCGGCCCCCACTGACCCCAACTCCACAGGCCCGGCCCCCACTGACCCCAACTCCACAGGCCCATCCCCCCATTGACCCCAACTCCACAGGCCCATCCCCCACTGACCCCAACTCCACAGGCCCATCCCCCACTGACCCCAACTCCACAGGCCCATCCCCCACTGACCCCAACTCCACAGGCCCATCCCCCACTGACCCCAACTCCACAGGCCCATCCCCCACTGACCCCAACTCCACAGGCCCATCCCCCACTGACCCCAACTCCACAGGCCCATCCCCCACTGACCCCAACTCCACAGGCCAGACCCCGCAGACACTCTGCCTCCCACACGTGCTCCCCACCAGTCACGCTGCGCACAGTGTTCTAAAAATTGGAGGTCTCTGTGCCGATGACAGCAGCAGTGGTGGGTCCGCCCCCAGCGTCCCACGAACTCGACACTGACCCTGATGTGAGGACCAGAGGCCCCTTCGCTGCCTTAAATGACGGAAACTGAGGGTGTCCTCATGTCCCCGTATTTACAGACATAGTGACGTGCATGGAGAAATGTTAACAGCGCTTATCACTGGGCAGTGGGGTTGTGGGTAATTCCTGTTATTTTTTTTTAATTTTGTGTTTTCTGTCTGGCCTGAATTCTGTTGCTTGTTTAATAATAATAAGAAGTATTTGTAAAAGCCCCTCGTCGAAGGGAAACAGAAACGGTCAGGCAGTGACATTGGTGACCAGGGCCGCCCCCCAACTGCTGCTTCCAAACAGCACGGAGGGTTCGGGCCCCGGGCTATTTCGGGGCGGGTCACCCCGGGCTGTATCCACTCTCCGTGGGAGGAAGGGTGTGAGCTCTCGGAATTCAGGGACTCAGATGCCACTCGTGTGCAAGCTTCCTCCCTCCTCCCCCCCCACACCCAGCCCAGGCACAGGGGCCGCCTGGCATCCCCCCCAGAATGCCAGATGTGAGTTCTTTCTCGCGTGCTGGGTTCCTCCACAGACCGGGTCCCCCCGGCCCAGACTCCACAGCCCACACTCCACACCACACAGAGTCCATCTCACCCTCAGAGGCCGTTAGGAGCTGGGAGCAAGGAGAGAGGAGGTCCGTCCGTCGCTGGGGCCCGGCCTGTGGAGTCGGGGTCAGGGGGGACCCGGCCTGTGGAGTCGGGGTCAGGGGGGATTCAGCCTGTGGAGTTGGGGTCAGGGGGGCCGGGCCTGTGAAGTCGGGGTCAGGGGAGGGACCCGGCCTGTGGAGTCGGGGTCAGGGGGGACCCGGCCTGTGGAGTCGGGGTCAGGGGGGACCCGGCCTGTGGAGTCGGGGTCAGTGGGGACCCGGCCTGTGGAGTCGGGGTCAGGGGGGACCCGGCCTGTGGAGTCGGGGTCAGGGGGGGCCGGGCCTGTGGAGTCGGGGTCAGGGGGGACCCGGCCTGTGGAGTCGGGGTCAGGGGGAACCCGGCCTGTGGAGTCGGGGTCAGGGGGGGCCGGGCCTGTGGAGTCGGGGTCAGGGGGGATCCGGCCTGTGGAGTCGGGGTCAGGGGGGACCCGGCCTGTGGAGTCGGGGTCAGGGGGGATCCGGCCTGTGGAGTCGGGGTCAGGGGGGACCCAGCCTGTGGAGTTGGGGTCAGGGGGGACCCAGCCTGTGGAGTTGGGGTCGGGGGGGGGGGCCGGGCCGGTGGAGTCGGGGTCAGGGGGGACAGGAACTCCCTGGCAGAGGCGGGGAGGCTGGGTGGATGCCGGGGAGGCTGCAGGAGCTTTTGGTGGGTGTGGCGGGCACCTGCAGAAACATGTTTGGCAGAGGGAATTCTTGGAGCCAGGCAGGGGGAGGAAGAACAGGGCTGAGAACCCGATGCCTCCTGGGCCTCAGCCTGGCCGATCCAGGACCGAGCGCGACTCCTGACCCCTGACCCCTGACCCCTGGCCCCGGCTTCGGGAAGAGCAGGTGTGCTCGCCTGGGGACCAGCAGCCGCTCTCTCGTTGGTCCACCCGGCCGTCCTCGTCGCCACACCTCACTTGCGCGACATGGTGATCAAGGTCACAGGTCGTTTCTAGAACCCAGTGCCTCCAGCCGGGAGCTGGCGCCGGGCAGACCGGTCGCCAGTGCCCGTCCTGGCCGTGCCGTCTCCACAGAGGCCGGCTCCTCCCTCCTGGTTGCATCGGGGACGCTGTGCGGGGTCAGGGCCTGGGGCACATGCCTCCCTGCCTGTGGGCATCTCCTTCTCCGAGAGCCACTGAGGGGTCCTCCTCCCTCCCCATCGCCCCCAACAAGCCACCTCTCCTCCACCTGCGGGGGCTGGTCACCTGGACCCCACCCCGCCCGCCCCTGTCTGTCCCCCGGAGCCCTGCGCCCGGGCCTTGCAAGGTGCCACTCCCTTCCCGTCCTCGCCCACACCCCGCAGAGAAAGTGGCGGTCTTGGGTGCAGTCAGAGGTCGGGTACCCTCCACCTGCCACCTTGCTGGCTGCAGGGCACTCCCACCTGCTCCTGAGCTTACCCCACCCACCCCTGAGCGCCCCTGTGTGGTGATCCCGGGTGGGCGCCAACATGTGGGAACCCCTTTCACATCCAGCGCGATTCAGGGTCCCCGGTTCAGGGTTCGGGTTTCTGGAGGAGGCCGCACACAAATGAATAAAGAGACTCAGAAAAAATATTAATTTGGAAAATGGGGGCCAGGCTGTCGTCCAACTCTAGTGGCAGAACTCCCACTCGCTCTGGCTTCACCATTCCTTTGATTAAGATTAAAATAACAAGATACACCCGTTTCCCCCAGGCCGGAAACACCAATAAAAGCCAATCAGTGAATCTACTTAGGACTAACGGGTGGGGCTGCTTCAACCATCGACATCCCAGGAACCAGCTCCGACCCCTCGGAGCAATCAAGGTGGACCAGCCCTCCAAACTCCCTGCCCACAGCTCTCCGTCATTAAAACACTGATCGGCTTCTGGCACCCCTGGGCCCCACCTGGGCTCATTGGCAATGGGTCTGCCTACACTTCCTGCAGGCCCCTCCCGTTTGCCTGGGAAACCCCGCCCAGCTGCCACACAGGGCCTCAGGGGTCCCCGCCTTCCAGAGGCCCCCCACCTGCCAGGGGGGCATGCTGACACTGGGTCTTGGGCGATGAGAGCAGGAGGGGAGACGTGGGGGGTGAGAACAGCTTTCCCGGGAGGGGCCCTGTCTGCTGTGTGGCATCCCCGGGCCGATGGGCCCCACCTCCTCCCTGTGGAATCCCCGGGCCGATGGGCCTGTGAAGAACAGTGACGGGAGTCCCACGGCTCCAGCGGCCAGAGTCACGGTGTTTGCAGGGAAGCGGCTCTAGAAGCAGAAGGGGAAACTGTGACGGGCCGGAATGTTCTAGGGGAGTGGCCGGGCGGGAGGCAGCAGCTGTCAGCGTGTGAATGCGGTGTCGGTTACAGGGGAGCAGAAAATAACCCCGCAGTACCGGGAGAGCCCGTCCGGGGAGCCCCCCTCCGAGCTGGGCCCGTTTGGAGGACCAGGCTCCAGCTGGCACCCCGCCAGCACCCGTCCGGTCGGGTCAGGAGCCGCCGCCGGCGGAGGGGGGGGGGCGGCTGCGTCTTCACGGGGTTTAAGAGCCAACACTCTCCAGCCAGCGGGGCTCAGGGGGTGAGCGTCGACCTGTGAGCCGGGAGGTCAGGGTTCAATTCCCGGTCGGGGCACAGACCCGGGTTTCGGGGGGCGTGCAGGAGGCAGCCCATCTATGATTCTCTCTCTCATCACTGATGTTTCTCTCTCTCTCCCTCCCTTCCTCTCTGACAGCAATAAAAACATCCTATCTGCCGAGACTGGTTTGGCTCAGTGGATAGAGTGTCGGACTGGGGACTGAAGGGTCCCGGGTTCGATTCCGGCAAGGGCATGTACCTTGGTTGCGGGCACATCCCCAGTGGGGGGCATGCAAGAGGCAGCTGATCAATGTCTCTCTCTCATCGATGTTTCTGACTCTCTATCCCTGTCCCTTCTGCTCTGTAAAAACCAATTAAAAAATAATAAAAAATACCCTATCTAATAAAGCGGGAATGTGCTAATGGACGACACACGCTCACAAAAGATGGCCGAGCCCACAGACAACAAGGAGAGAATAAGCTAGTTGACTCCCACACCCTCAAAGACGGTGGCACGCCGTCCCCTCAGGTCCGCCAGGGCAGCAGGCGCAGGGCATGGCTGGACCCCCCTCCGGGTGGGTCCGGCAGCTCCACACACCGGCCTCTGAAGTCCTCCAGTCCCCTCCGTGCCCTCGCCGCTGCCCAGGGCCAGCCCAAGGTGTGCAGGCGAGCCTCAGATGGCAGCCGCCCAGCCGCTCAGGGTGGGCCGAGGCTTGCACTGCCAGCAGTGGCAGCAGCAGAGGTGTAATGGGGCATCACCTTCCCTTGATTTCTGGGTCGCTTCCCACCCCTGAGGGGCTCCCAGACTGTGAGAGGGGGCAGGCTGGACTGAGAGACACCGCTCCCCCGCCCCCCATGCATGAATTTTCATGTGCTGGGCCTCTAGTGTGTGTATACACACACACACACACATATATATATATATACACACACACACATACATACATTATTTTTTTTTAAAGAGCAAAAGCTGCTCATGTAGTGCCATGATTTAAACTGTGGCTGGAGGGCCAAGACCGGTGTGGCTCAGTGGATAGACCGTCGGCCTGCGGACTGAAGGGTCCCAGGTTCGATTCCGGTCAAGGGCATGGACCTTGGTTGCGGGCACATCCCCAGTGGGGGGTGTGCAGGAGGCAGCTGATCGATGTTTCACTCTCATCCATGTTTCTGACTTTCTATCCCTCTCCCTTCCTCTCTGTAAAAAATCAATAAAATATATATTTTTAAAAATAAAACATAAACTGTGGCTGGAGGAACAACCAGCTATCCAATGAATGAGCACCCTTATGTCACACTACAGAAAGAAATGAGCGGAAATTGCAACATAAGACCTACCTAGAAGGGAGAAACCATAAAACTCTTAGAAGAAAATAAAGGAATACATTTTCATGATCTTGAGTTAAAGCTTTCTTAGATAGGACACCAAAGACACAAAGGACTGATGAAATTTAATTTTAAAAATCATAAAAAAAAACAACAACAAAAAAAACTGTGCCTGGAGTGAGGATCTGTCCACTTGAACCACAAGTCGTAATCCAAGACAGGGCGGACCCTGAGGCCCCGTGTCTGTCTGTCTGTCTGTCTGTCTGCGGGTCTCTCGCTCTGCAGGTGCCGCCTCCCGGGTCCTAGATCGCGTTGTAGAACGCGAGCGGCTCGGGGGGCCGAGTTGGGGGTATTTTTAGCGGCGTCCCCCGAGCGACCCGGACCCGCCGGGCGGCCCTGGCCCGAGTCCACCGCCCCCGCTGGCCGCGCAGTTGCTCCGGTTTGTAAACGGTGACACTCCGTGCGAGTCATTTCCTGTGTCCATAACGGGCCGGCTTGGCCCTCGCCCCGAAGCCCGGCCGCCTCCCACAGCAGCCCCGCCCTCCTCTGACCTGGGAGGGGACAGCTGTGTGGTCTCCGCCAAGCACCGCAGCTGTCCCCCACATGCCTGACGTGCCTCCCGCCCCCTCACCCCTCCCCGGGCAACTGCTGGCGTGGGTGGCGGGCCACGCTGGGCGGGGCTGGGCTGGGCCGGGCGCCTCCAGCCGCTCCGGAAGCCCAGGGGGTCTGCGGGGGAGGGGGTGCAGGGTGCTGGATGGAGGCACCCTCAGGGGAAGGGTGG
Source organism: Antrozous pallidus (assembly GCA_027563665.1). Classification (NCBI taxonomy): domain Eukaryota; kingdom Metazoa; phylum Chordata; class Mammalia; order Chiroptera; family Vespertilionidae; genus Antrozous; species Antrozous pallidus. Next base: position 72,542,977 of record CM050523.1, read on the forward strand.
GGCTCGGACACAGAGGGAGAGGAGGGGTGAGGAGGGACCCTGCCTGGGGAAGGCGAGTTTGGGGGAGGAAGAGGGTGCGTTTCAGGCCCGTCCGAGCACCTGCTCCTCGTCCGCTATTCCAGTCATGGGAGGGGGGCAGGGCGGAGCTGCCAGAGAGGGCGGGACTCCCCCCCCCCACACACACACACACAGCTGAGCCCCTGTCCTGCTGCTGCCGAGCCACCAGCTGCAGCAGCCCAGCTCCTCCCCCAAGCGGAGGGCCGTGCCCAGAAGTGCCCGGCGAGGCAGCCGAGGGCAGGGCGGCCCCGAGCTCGGGATCCTCTCGCTGAGCTCGTGGTGGGAAGGGCGGGCGTGGAAAGCTGGTCACAGCCACGTCCAGCTCTTCTCCAGCACGTCTGAGCCCGGCCCCCCAACTCCGATGGACGCGGGTCCAGAAGGGGGGCAGGGAGGGGTGGGAGCACCCAGGCTGCTCTGAGGGGCAGAGGAGAGGCGGGTGACGGGGGAGGAGACGGCAGGACGGTGACGCGGGGGCGCCCGTCCAGGAGCCGTCCATGTGCAGCCTTCCTGTTTGTGCTGGTGTATCTGGGGCTTCTCTGAGTACGGGCTGACGCTCCTGTTTCCAGCGTCAGATAGAACACAGACATGGGCCTGACCCCGGGCCGCACCCCTGGTTCTCCGGCCCTTACGGAGGGCCCTGGGGGCGGCTCCTGCCCCAGCGAGCTCCCCACCCCCACCCAGCCTGACCCTGCCCGTCCTCACCACCCCTTCGTGCTCCTGGGGAGCATCGGACCTGCTCAGAGCTCCCTGTGTTACCATTGCCTCGTCTCCTCCCCCGTCGCCCGCCTCTCCCCTGCCCCTCAGAGCAGCCTGGGTGCTCCCACCCACCCGCCCCCCTCCCTCCCGCACCCCATCTCTCAGTGTCTCCCCGCCAGCTGGCCCGCCGCCCCCCCCCCCGCCCCAGCTGTGTTCTGGGGGTGATCAGCGTGTCCTTGTGCGGCGGCCCCTGCTTCCGCCTGATCGGACAGCCTGGTGCTTCCCCCTGGAAACCTTTCATCGCCAGGATGGGGGCCCAGCTCCCCGAATTGGCCGGCGGCTCTGGGCCTGGGTGTCTGACAGCGGAACCCTGTGCGCTCTGGGGCGCTGTCAGCGAGGACACGCCTTCCTCTCTGGGGGGGGGACGGCAGCATGACCCCCCAGGAACGCCCTGGCCGCTGGGCCCCCTCTCTCTTAGCCCCTCCTCCTGCAGCCCTCCTCGCTCCTCCCCCCCTTCTCCCCTCTTCTCGGCCCCTCACCCCAAAAAGGTGTTTGTTCTGGTTCTAAGGGAACGCTTTCCACACTTGCTCCCTTCGCCTCAGGAACAGGGCAGGCGGGGCAGGCACTGGCCCGGGGTCCTGTCCCCCAGGTAAGACACGCGTTCGCTCGAGGATGGCCTTGGGGGGGGGGGGATGAGCCGCCGTGGGGATCCGAAAGCCTGTGCGGATCTCCCTGCCACTGAGGCAGGCACGCAGTGCGGGTTACAGGCCCCGTCCGTTTCTGCGCGGACAGGGTTCTGTTAGAGACAGCGCGAACGGTGTATTCTGAACGGACTTTTCTTTCCTAATTAAAGCGCCGTTTGCCGCCGCGTCCCCAGGAGCCGCCACCGTGCCTCCGGGCGCTGCCCTGGCCCGCGCTTCTCCAACCGGACAAAGGTTCGCCCCCAGAATGCCTCCGGGTTGACGTCTAGGACCCGACATTAAAATATTCATGGTCCAACAGCTTCTTTTAAGCCTTTTCAAGGGATTATTGGAATTTCAAAAGCTCTCCCCAAAGACCCCTTCCTGTGGGTGCTGCAGGAGCCGGGCCAGAGCCAGCAGCCACGGGCCTGAGAGGGCTCCGTGGTTCCTGTTCTGTCCTGCGGCCTCCTCTCCCCTGGCACCTTCTTCCAAAAATGTTTTCATTGACGTCAGAGAGGAAGGGAGAGGGAGAGGGGGGAAAGAGAGAGAGAGATCAGTGATGAGAGAGAATCATGGACCGCCTGCCTCCTGCACGCCCCGCACTGGGGATGGAGCCCACAGCCGGGCCTGTGCCCCGACCGGGAATCGAACCCCGACCTCCTGGTTCACAGGTAGACTCTTACCCCTGAGCCACGCCAGCTGGGCCTTCCAGAACTTTCTTATGACCTTGTCTTGTTGCCTGGGTGTCAAGCACAGAAAGCAAAAACCTCTCGGAACGTCAAGTCCCCCCACGGAGAGTGTATCTAAATGCCGTGCCTCCTCCTTTACTAACGCAAACACATGCCTGTGGGCCAAGATAGAAAAGGTAAGTTAGCACTGAATCTGATTCCTTCTCTCTCTCTCTCTCTCTCTCTCTCTCTCTCTCACACACACACACACACACACACACACACACACAGCTTTTCAGGTTGGCTAATTGGATTGTTTTCATTGCCAACACCCCCATTTCCAGGCTCAGGACCTTAGACATCACAGCGACGCCCCTCTGTGCCATAGCACACCTTAGTTAACACGTGGCCAATGGGGGGCCTGTTACCCCAAAGCTTTCGTGACCTCACATGACTGAGTGGGACCCATGTTGGCTGCACACATTTGCACACGCACACACACACACACACACACGCACACACACACACACACAGAGCTCGGTCCACGGCCCACAAACACCTGCAGAAGGAAGGCTGGTCCGTGGGGCTAGCGGAGCTGCACTGCATTCCCACGCGTGCAGATCGGGTCCCGGTTCCGTGTCTTTGTTCCACGTGGTTCCTGAGGGCTCTCTCTCACGTGTGGGCCAGGTGTGTGTGTGGGTTCTCACACAGCCCACGCACGGGGTGGCTGGCGGGGCGAGGCTGCGGGAGGCGGCCTCCCAGGTGCAGATTGAATCCACAGGCTGATTGGCGGCCCCTTTGTGAGCTGGACCCGGTCCGGCCGCCGGCGCCGGTGCTCCCGCTACCCCTGCTCCCGGCCGCCCGGTGCCGCCAAGGAGCTACACACACACACACATACACACACACAGAATCCCTCCGTGATCGACACGCAAACGTTCAGACCACGTGCTCCAGCCACGCGAACGGAGACCCCGTGTGCGCAGAATACTTCCCACTCAGCCACCGTCACGGGGGGGGGGGTCTCCGTATGGGCGGCCGGGGGCACGGGCGGGGTCCAGACAGCGAGGTCACTTCGGCCCGGACCCAGCGGCCCAGGGTCCCGGGAATTCCCGAGGCCGAGAGCCGGGCTGTGGCTGAGGGGCCGGATGTAAACCCATCACTCAGTGAAGGGCCGCGCCCACTCTGATTTATTTAAAACTTTCCTGCCTGTTAGTTCCTGCTCCTCCCGGTGAGTCTCAGGGCCACAGAGCACTCAGCTGGCAGAGAAGGTGTCACAGTAACAGAGTGTTTTTATTCACTTCCGAGGGAGAGGGAGGGAGAGGGAGGGAGAGGGAGGGAGAGGGAGGGAGGGAGAGGGAGGGAGAGGGAGGGAGAGGGAGGGAGGGAGAGGGAGGGAGAGGGAGGGAGAGGGAGGGAGAGGGAGGGAGAGGGAGGGAGAGGGAGAGGGAGGGAGAGGGAGGGAGAGGGAGGGAGAAGGAGGGAGACGGAGGGAGAGAGAGAAACGTCGATGAGAATCGAGGATCGGCTGCCTCCTGCACGCCCCACACTGAGAATCTGAAGGACTTTCCCCAATGGAAAGGGCCCAGCAAATAAGAAAAAATAATAAATAAATAAACAGGAAAAAAAAATCAATAGAGATATCTTTTTAAAAACCCACAAGCTAAAAAATCAACAGCGGCTGAAACCGGTGTGGCTTCAGTGGATAGAGCGTCGGCCTGTGGACTGAGGGGTCCTGGGTTCGATTCCGGTCAAGGGCATGTACCGTGGTTTTGGGCACATCCCCAGTGGGGGGTGTGCAGGAGGCAGCTGATCGATGTTTCTCTCTCATCCATGTTTCTAACTCTCTATCCCTCTCCCTTCCTCTCTGTAAAGAATCAATAATATATATATATATTTTAAAAAAACCAGCAGTGACCAAAGCAACAGGAAGCTCACATTGTCACGCCAGCAAAGAACCCGCACACCCCAGACTCCCGTGCACAGCGGCCCCGGAGGCGGAATGAAAGGGACAGGTTCCCTCCAAGGCGTCGCCGTGGGAGACCGGGCCCTGCTCTCCTGGCTCAGGGATTGGCTGAGTGAGGAACATGGGGGACGAGAGCAAACTCGGTCCTGGCAGAGCTCATCCGTGGCCTTTCGATGTTACGATTGTTTTGGTACGCTAAAAACCCCGATGCTATCGGGAAAAACTTTTTTAAATATACGTGTATCTCCATGTGATCGTTTGCTATCAGTGTGCATTGGCACCCAGCAACGCACCCCTGTGCGTTGAAGGACGCAAAACCCTCCTTTCCTGCTTGTTTTTCTGCTGGATCCCCCGTGTCTTGGGGACGTTGTAAAGACGACGCCCCTCACCGGCAGAAACAGAAACTCCTGGTGGAGAATTTACTTTACTTTGAAAGTATTTTGATGGATTCCAGAGAGGAGGGGAGAGGGAGAAAGAGAGAGAGAGAGAGAGAGAGAGAGAGAGAGAGAGAGGACATCCATGATGAGAGGGAATCGTGCATCGGCTGCCTCCTGCACGCCCCACATGGGGATCGAGCCCACGACCCACCCGGGCGTGTGCTCTGACGGGGACTCAAACCGTGACCTCCTGGTTCCTAGGTGGACGCTCAGCCCCCGAGCCAGGCCGGCCGGCTCTGGCGGGGAATTTAAAGGAAGCCCCACGTGCCCTATCCCTTCGCAGGAGAGGAACGGGCTCCGCTGTGTTTGCCCAAAACCCGCCAGCCGCCGGCATGGGAGGCGGCGACTGACGCGGGGCGGCCATCCTCCCAGATGTGCCCACGGCCAGCCCCCCTGGGCCACGAGGGACGTGGCTCCCTGGGCCACATCAGAGAGCCCTCCCGCCCCCCCTCCCCCCTCCCGCCAGCCCACGGCGCCCAGGGGAGCGCGGAGCTCCCCATCCGCCCGGGCAGCTGGACTGCGTGCCTCAGAGCCTCGTCCGTCCGAGCTGAATGGCCCCTGTGTGCAACCCCGTCTCTCCTCCCCGCGGGGGCCGGCAGGAAGCGGCGCGTCCACCCTGCAAACTCTGGGCTCAGATGTCAGGGTTTGGGGCCGGCCTGGCAAGGCGGACAGCACTTAGCACAGGGGTGCGGGGCGCGGGGGAGGGGGCCGGGCTGGGCTCCTTAGCATGGCCTCTGGAACCGTCTTGGGCACCAAGCCTCTGGGGCAGAAAGAGAAAAGTGGGGGTCTCTCTCTGCACCTCCCCCACCTCCCCTATCTCCCTCCTCCCCCCTTCTCCTCTCTCCCCTCCCCCGCCAGGATCCGAAGTACCGTCTGGAAAGAAGAGAGGCTTTGGGGTCTGGGCAGCACAAACAATGGCCCGTTTTTCTTCCCGAGACATTCCATCGGTGGCTTTCCTCGTCTCAGGATTCTCGGGGTGCCCCCCTGCCGGGTAGCGGAGTGCTGGCCCCAGAGGTTGCCCAGTGCCCGGTGTTTAACAAGGACTCAGGAAGCTGTTCCCCGAAAGCCCAGGAGGGCGGGGAGCAGGCAGAACACCGGACCCTCTCTCCCCCCCGCCCGCCTGGCCCCCCACTCCTCAGAAGCTGCTGGTCCAGGAAGTGAGAAGAGCCGGAGGCAAAGCTACACACACACACACACACACGGTCTGGCCACACCTGCTGAACACGCAGGACTGGGGGTGAGCATGGGGTGCGGCCGTGTGTACGCGTGTGGGAGCTGATATCAGCGCCACCGGCCGGCTGCCCTCCCTGCCCCCGTCCCTCACCCACTGCAGAGTCCTCCTCGCTCTCCCACTCACGGCGAGGTCAGTCTGTCCGTGGCTGGTCCTCAGCAGCGAAGAGGCATAGACTATTTCCGGAGAGAGGGGCCGGACGGCAGATGGGGCGCGCCCGGGGTCCGTGGGGGGAGTGGCCGTGCCCCCCCCCCCTCGTTCTTCCCGAGAGTTCACGCCGCAACCCCGGCTGCTGCCTCGAGGAAAGGCACCGAGGGCTCCTCTTCGGCTCCCGGCCTTTTGTCCGGAGTCTCTGAGAGAAGGTGGAGGAATTGCCTGTGAGGCCCAGAGGCTGGCTGGAGTGAAAGCTGCTGTTGAGAGCCCTGGGGGCGGCCAGGTGCGAGGTTTGCCCCCAGTGGAAGAACCCCCAGTTTGTTTTCATGTGAGGCCGTTAGCATCACAATGCGGGGTGGCAGGTCCAGGTGATTCTGAGGGGGACGCAGAGCCGCCTCCGGCCCCGAGGAAACTCCGGGAAAGGAGGAATTCTGGGAATAACATCCACGGACACCCATCTCCCCAGCTGCCCCCACACCCAGTCCCGTGAACGGACGGAGCCGTCTCTCCCCCTTGACGGACACGCCCTCCTCCCCACCCCGCTCACGCCTGCAGAGCCTCGGGAGCCCTAACGACGGTGAAGGCGTGATTCCCACCGAAACGCTTCGCACCTGAACCCAGAAGCCTCGCAGCCGGCCATTCGCGCACACCCGTTCCCGCGGTTTGCCCGTCTGCGGGCTCCAGGGGCCGACGCGGGAGGAGACGTGAGGAACGTGCTTTCCTGTCCCCGAGAGCCCGTCTGCCCCGCTGTGGGTGGCGTGTGAGTATTGGCTCCCTGAGCGCTAGACGGCGGAGGATGAGCACGCAGTCCCCGGCCCAGGCCGGCACGCCCTGAGTGTGTGTGTTCCGTGTGGGGTGCGGGTTAGACTCCGGAAAAGCGGTCACGCTTTGCGGGCTTCTGTCCTCACGGCGAGGCTGTGGTCAGAGCGGAGCGTCTCCCCCGAAACATCACGCGGGTCCTCGGGACGAGTTCTCACGAAATGAGAGCCACCGGCAGCCCCGGGGGCGTCATCCGGGTGCGGGGAGGAGCCCACGGCTCCGTCCTGATTGCCGACACGCGTGGGACATGCGTGTGCCGGCCGAGGCTTCCAACGAGGCCTCTTGCACCTCCCACTGGCGCTGGACACATGACTAAATGGAGCTCCATAGGCTGCAGGGAAGGCAGCCTAGAAAATCCAGAGAAAACAGGCATTTTAAAAACTATGTTTTATTGATTTTTTTTTTTCATAGAGAGGAAGGGAGAGGGATAGAGAGTTAGAAACATCGATGAGAGAGAAACATCCATCAGCCGCCTCCTGCACACCCCCCACTGGGGACGTGCCCGCAGCCAAGGTCCATGCCCTTGACCGAAATCGAACCTGGGACCCTTCAGTCCGCAGGCTGACGCTCTACCCACTGAGCCACACCGGTTTCAGCGAGCTTTTCTTTACGACGCGGTGGGGGCGGGGGAGGGTCAGCCCCGACAGAAAGCCGCTGCTTTCCGTGCAGATCCCTCCCTCCTCCGGCAGCTGGTGTCTTCTGTCCTCTGGTCCCGTGGCGACCACCTTGGCCCTGCGTGCCCTCCTGTGGCCCCCCAGCAGGGGCACCTGTTCTCCTGGGGCAGAGCCTGAGCCCCCTCACCTGGCGTCCGGCCCAGCGGCTCCTCCTGGCGCTGGCTGCCCCCACCCCCTCCAATTCCCCGACGCAGCACACCCCGTCCCTGAGCCTGCAGCCGGCCTCTCCTTCCGCGGTTCCTCTCTGGGAAGAGGATGCGTGGTCAGAAGGGGATGGACTTGCGCTGAGTCTGGCCATTACAGGGACAGGTGGGGGGGGGTGCCGTTAGAACAGGGCTTCTTCCCACGGGCGTTTCCGGGAACAGGGCATTCGATGATTGATTGATCGCTTATTGTAAGAATACTTCTATTGATCTCAGAGAGGGAGCATCCGCAATGACAGAGAAGCATGGACCGGCTGCCTCCCGCACGCCCCACGCCGGGGACGGAGCCCACAACCTGGGCCTGTGCCCCGACCGGGGACCGAACCCCGACCGCCTGGGTCCCAGGTCGACGCAGGATGTCAGGGAGATGGTCAGCTGGCGGCTGTTAGTTTTGGGGAAGAGATGAGAGCAGGCGGGAACGCTGGTGGGATTTGGTTTCTCGGACCTGGCGGATGACCTCATGCCCGTTTCTTCCTTCGCCATCATTTAAAGATAATTTTAAAAACCGGAGGGATCCCTCCCGCCTTCCGACGGTCGTGCGGAGAGGAGTCCCTCCCTTCTCGCCCCCACCCCCACCCCACCGGGAGGAGGAGAGCCGCCGGCTTTGGCATCGGGGGCCCAGCACGTGTGTGAGGGACGGACACACGTTTACAGCACGCCTCTCCCCGGATTGCACACGTGGGCTCCTCGGAAGCATGTACCCACCCCCCTCCCTGCGCCGTTCCACCCACATCCCACCGCATCTGTGTGGAGCGTGCGGGGTTCGAGGGGCAGGGCGCTGGCTGGCTGCCTGTGACCCCCGTCCCGCAGGAGGCGGCTGGGGGGTCGCAGCCCCCCCCCCCCCCCATAAGGAGCCGCCGGGAGCAGGATTAGCTCATTGTTCCGCTTATCTGCAGGCAGACAGGCTGCACACGCATTTGCATTTCAAAACGGGGATTTGCTCCAATATGCAGATCAGCCCGGACACCTGCTCTTCCCTCTTTGCAGACGCCGTGGGGCGCGTTCCCTGGAAGGCGCCCAGGCCCGCTGAGCCTGCAGGGAGTCACGTGGGGTCCAGAGGGGTGCAGCCCGAGGCTCCTGGGGGGGCAGGGGCCCGGAGGGCCAGGGGGAAAGGGGAGATCTGAACCGGCAGGAGGAGGTGTCCTTACAGCGGTGCTGGGATTTGAACCCCTCGGGGCCACACTCCTGTCGGCTGCTCTCCTGTGAACGCCCTGACCTGGGCTGGGCGTAGCTCCTGCCTCCCCTGCCAGCTGCCCCCGGGAGCGGGGGTGCAGGTGCCGCCCCCAGGCTGTGCCCGCCCTGGTGCCCACGCAGCTGTCTGAACGCAGCTGGCCCTTCCCCTCTCGGGCCCTCCCCTCGCCCTGGGCCTCTGAGCACCCAGCCTGGTGCACAGGCCTGAACGCCTTGCAGTCAGACACTGAGTCTCGCTGTGGGGGTGGGGGTGGGGGGCGGGGAGAGAAGGGGGGACTGACCCTGAGTCTCACTGTGGGGGTGGGGGGCGGGGAGAGAAGGGGGGACTGACCCTGAGTCTCACTGTGGGGGTGGGGGTGGGGGGCGGGGAGAGAAGGGGGGACTGACCCTGAGTCTCACTGTGGGGGTGGGGGGTGGGGGGCGGGGAGAGAAGGGGGGACTGACCCTGAGTCTCACTGTGGGGGTGGGGGGCGGGGAGAGAAGGGGGGACTGACCCTGAGTCTCACTGTGGGGGTGGGGGTGGGGGGGCGGGGAGAGAAGGGGGGACTGACCCTGAGTCTCACTGTGGGGGTGGGGGGTGGGGGGCGGGGAGAGAAGGGGGGACTGACCCTGAGTCTCACTGTGGGGGTGGGGGGCGGGGAGAGAAGGGGGACTGACCCTGAGTCTCACTGTGGGGGTGGGGGGCGGGGAGAGAAGGGGGACTGACCCTGAGTCTCACTGTGGGGGTGGGGGGCGGGGAGAGAAGGGGGACTGACCCTGAGTCTCACTGTGGGGGTGGGGGGCGGGGAGAGAAGGGGGGACTGACCCTGAGTCTCACTGTGGGGGTGGGGGGCGGGGAGAGAAGGGGGACTGACCCTGAGTCTCACTGTGGGGTGGGGGGTGGGGGCGGGGAGAGAAGGGGGGACTGACCCTGAGTCTCACTGTGGGGGTGGGGGGCGGGGAGAGAAGGGGGGACTGACCCTGAGTCTCACTGTGGGGGTGGGGGGCGGGGAGAGAAGGGGGACTGACCCTGAGTCTCACTGTGGGGGTGGGGGGCGGGGAGAGAAGGGGGGACTGACCCTGAGTCTCACTGTGGGGGTGGGGGGCGGGGAGAGAAGGGGGACTGACCCTGAGTCTCACTGTGGGGGTGGGGGGCGGGGAGAGAAGGGGGACTGACCCTGAGTCTCACTGTGGGGTGGGGGGTGGGGGCGGGGAGAGAAGGGGGGACTGACCCTGAGTCTCACTGTGGGGGTGGGGGCGGGGAGAGAAGGGGGACTGACCCTGAGTCTCACTGTGGGGGTGGGGGTGGGGGGCGGGGAGAGAAGGGGGACTGACCCTGAGTCTCACTGTGGGGGTGAGGGGTGGGGGGCGGGGAGAGAAGGGGGGACTGACCCTGAGTCTCACTGTGGGGGTGGGGGGTGGGGAGAGAAGGGGGACTGACCCTGAGTCTCACTGTGGGGGTGGGGGCAGGGAGAGAAGGGGGGACTGACCCTGAGTCTCACTGTGGGGGTGGGGGGCGGGGAGAGAAGGGGGACTGACCCTGAGTCTCACTGTGGGGGTGGGGGGCGGGGAGAGAAGGGGGGACTGACCCTGAGTCTCACTGTGGGGGTGGGGGGCGGGGAGAGAAGGGGGGACTGACCCTGAGTCTCACTGTGGGGGCAGGGGGCCAGGGAGAGAAGGGGGGACTGACGCCTCCTCCAAAGGGCCCAGGAGGTAACAAAAGGAGTGGGGGCCGGAGGCTCAGGGCGGTGGGGGCCCAGAAGCTGCCCCTTTTCCCAGAGGCAGATTCTCACGGGGGTGGGGCCGCCGTGGGTGCGTGTGCGTGTGGGTGACACAGGGTCCCATCCGGTCTCAGGTCCGACCTGGCCCAGGAGACACTGGCAATTCTTGGGGAGAAAGGGGTGTGCGGGTGGGGGAAGAAACTGGACAAAAACCGTACACTATGGATGAGGACAGTGCGGGGGAGGTCAGGGCAGAGGGTGGGATGGGCACCGCGTGGAGGGGAGCCGTGTGGGGGGGGAAATAAGAGGAACATTGTAATAATCTGAACAATAAAGATTTATTAAATTTTAAAAAAGAAGAAAGAAAGCAGGTGGGCAGGGTCCTCTTCCCCGGGGGGAACCAGGCCCACCTGTTCCCTCTGCACCTGCACCCGGCGTCCGTCCACCCGGCATTTACCGACCGTTTTTGTCCCAGACTCTGGGCCAACCCCGTCCTGTGACAGCTGCTCAGAGGCCCGAGCGGCCGGAGCGGCCGGGGCATGGGGCCTGGGGCCTCCTGCTGGTCCCGGAGCCCCGAAGCCCCGGCCTCGCAGGACCCGGCGAAGACCCCCCTGGAGGCCGTGTCGCAGAGCAGCTGGCCGTGCGCCCGGGAGCCCCCCACCCCCCACATGCTGTGTCCTCCACGGCGGCCCCGCTGTCTGCAGAGAGAGGCGCGTGGTCGGGAGTGAGTCGTCCTGGGAGCCGGGCCACATCCGGGGGGAGGGGGAGTGACGACCGGGTGGAAGGTCTCCGGAAGAAGAGGGGGGGAGGAGTGGACAAATGGGGGTCACACGAGCCCCAGAACCGTGTGCTTGCAGAGACAGGCCGTCGGCTCGCGGTTCTACAAGAAGAACACGCTTTTCCTCGTGAGGAGAAGCTTCAGACCTGTCTGAGCGTGTTCCATGGACACACACACACACACACACACACACACACACACGTGTCCCAGCGAATGGGACCGGAGTCTCGGAGAGACTCTCCTGTTCCCCTCGGCCGAGGCTGTTCAGGGGGCACGCAGGCTGGGTGGGGGGGGGGGGGGCTGCGCAGGTTCGGGGAGGGGGTGCAGGCTCGAGGGGGTGTGCAGGCTGGGGAGGGGCACAGGCTGGGGAGGGGTGCAGGCTGGGGAGGGGCGCAGGCTGGGGAGGGGCGCTGGCTGGGGAGGGGCGCAGGCTGGGGAGGGGTGCAGGCTGGGGGGGCGGGGTGGGGAGCGCAGGCTGGGGAGGGGCGCAGGCTGGGGAGGGGTGCAGGCTGGGGCGGGGTGCAGGCTGGGGGGGGGGCGGGGGGGGGAGCGCAGGCTCAGGCGCTCAGGCACCGCGGTGCGGTCCCCAGGGCGGCTCTCCTCCCGTCCTGTCTCACACATCGCTCAGCGGGGGGGCTGGCCTGGGCTCCTGCAAGGGTTGCATCAGCGTTTCCTCAGCTGCTCCCCCCCGGGGACTGGCTTTGGGGAGACAGATCCACTTAGAGAAAGGGGTCCTCTCGAGGCCTCGGCCCGGGATCCGGGGGACTTGGCGGAGGAAGTGGGGCAGACGGCCTCCCGCCAGAGCTCAGGGGCCCCGCCCACGGCCTGCAGCCGGCCACCCCGGGAGGCTCACGGGCAGCTGCCCGGCTGGTGCGCCCGAAGGCCAGCGCCAGGCCCAGAGCCCGACGCAGGGGCGTCCCCGGGCCCCGGCACCCCTGCTGCGCCAGGAGGCAGGCACCTGGGTCCGCGGGGAGCTGTCCCCGGCGCTGACGGGAAGGAGTAGCAGCCTTCCTTACCCCCCTCACCCCAGTTGATCTCCCGTCCTCGAGGTTCTTACATTTCAGCCCCTGGGGACGCCCCTCAAGGGACTCCCGTCTGGGGACGAGAGTGATGGGAGGAGCAGAGGCCGGAGCGAGCGGAGTCGGAGTTCGAGGAGCACCCTCGCTCACGGCCGCCCTCCGAGGCCGCCAGACACAGACACCCTTAGGCGCTTCTCACGGGCTTTTAAATAAGATCTAGCGCATCTTTGGGAGCAACCATTCATAGAAGACGCTGTCTTACTTTTGGGGAAACGGTAGAAACATCAGTGATGAGAGAGAATCATGGATGGCTGCCCCCCTGCACGCACCCCCACCCTGGGGATGGAGCCCGCAACCCCGGGCCTGTGCCCCGACCGGGGATCGAACCCCGACCTCCTGGTTTTCACAGGCCGCCACGGCACCCTGACCCCCAGGGGATTGCTCCTTCGCGGGGAGCGTTTGCCCGGGCCCTCTCGGACACGCCGGGAGCAGGGGGCGCCCGTGTCCCATCAGCCTCGGGTGCCGGCCCGCCCGCTCGCCGTGGGAGCCCACGCCGAGCGCGCCTGACCGCCCGCGAGGCCCGCGCACCGGCTCCGTCGTGGGTTCGCACCTGGGCGGCCGGTCAGAGCCCTTCCGTCGGCCCCGCACACGGGTGACGAGGAGACCGCGTGAGGGAGGGAGCCTGTGGGCGCCTGTTGTCCTCAGAGAGAGCGGGCCCGGGACGCAGGGCCCCGGGGTGCCAGCAAGAGGAAGCTGCTCTGTCCCAAGCTTCCCGCCAGCCCAGTGTCCCGATTTCAAAACTCGACCCAGAGCTGTCCACGGGGGAGCCGTACCCCCGCCCCGCGTCTTCGGCGTGTTGTCTGCATACACCACTCTGTGTCCACACACACCCCCTCCGTGTCTGCATACACCCCCTCTGTGTCCGCATATCCCCCCTCTATGTCTGCATGTTATCCCACACACACACCCCCTCTGTGTCCACACACCCTTTCTGTGTCCACACACACCCCCTCTGTGTCCACACACCCTTTCTGTGTCCACACACACCCCCTCTGTGTCTGCGGCACGCAGTCCTGCACACACACACCCCCTCTGTGTCTGCATACACCACTCTGTGTCCACACACCCCCCTCTCTGTGTCTGCATACCCCCCTTCTGTGTCTGTGCATGTTATCCCACACACATACCCCCTCTGTGTTCACACACCCCTTCTGTGTCCGCACACATCCCCTCTGTGTCTGAGGCATGTTATCCCACACACCCTGCCTATGGCTCAGTGTTCTTATCTCACACCTGCCCCGCCTCACCTCCCTCTCAGAGGGTGTTTTCCCATTGGTTTTAGAGCGAGTGAAAGGAAGGGAGAGAGAGAGAAAAAGGGAGAGGGAGAGACAGAGAGAGGAAACGAGAGAGAGGAAAAGGGGGAGAGACAGAGAGAGAGAGAGAGAGAGAGAGAGAGAGAGAGAGAGAGAGAGAAGAGAGAAAGAGACAAAAAGAGACAGAGAAAAATGAAAGAGAGATAGAGAAAAGGAGAGAGACAGACAGACAGACAGAGATATTGATGGGAGGAAGCCACATCAGTCGGTTGCCTCCCCAGCTCGCCCCAGCGGGGACGGGAGCTTACAGCTCAGGCACGTGTCCTTGACCGGAATCGAACCCACTACCCTTCGGTTCAAGGGCTGAAATCCTGACCGCTGAGTCCCGCCAGCCAGGGCTGGTTTTATTCTTTCGGGGGGAGAGGACGGGAGCGAGAGGGACGGGGAGCGCTGCCTTCGGCACCCCCTCCGGCGATAGAGCCGCAGCCGGCCGGCGGCGGGCCGGGCCGGAGCTGAGCTCCCGGTGGTGCGGGACGATGCTCTGTCCCCGAGCCGCCGGCCTCACAGCCTCCCCTAAGTTGTGCGGACATGTCGGGGTGACGGTCGCTCTTTACGTGGTGGTGTGGGAGGGGGTGTGTCTGTACCAACAGCACGCCGATAGACAGCACGCCGGCGTGGGTGTTTGACCGGGACCGAGGGCGCTGACAGGTGGACGCCCTGTACACAAGTGCCCCCCGCCCCTCCCGGGACGACGATGTCACAGAGGCCCCACGGGGACCTGGGACCGGGGCGTGGGGAGCTGCCATCTGTCGGGGAGGGGACCAGGGGCTGCCCTCTCTGCTCAGAGGCCGGCTTCCTCTTCTCCTTTGAATTTGCTTCCGAGTCTTTAAAAAGCAACAACCGGCCGAAACCGGTGTGGCTCAGTGGATGGAGCCTCGGTCTGCGGACGGAAAGGTCCCGGGTTCGATTCCGGTCAAGGGCAGACGCTGATGGGGACCAGGGGGAAGTTCCCAGGTTTGCAGTTGGGGCCTCGGGGGGAGCTCACAGAGGCCCCCGGACCAGCCGTTCCCACGTGGGAGGCGCTGGAGTCACGTGGGACGTGGCCTGGCAGGGACTCCTCCACTCGGGAGAGCCGACCCCCAGGAGGGGCCGTGACCCCCAGGAGGGGCCGTGACCCCCAGGAGGGGCTGTGACCCCCAGGAGGGGCTGTGACCCCCAGGAGAGGCTGTGACCCCCAGGAGGGGCCTGGAACACAGGCTGTGTGATTGGTGCTGGGCTCTGCCTGGCCTCGGGCTGGCAGTGCCGTTCTGGCCCCTCTGTCATCGTGCTGTGGAACGGGGGGTGGGGGGTGGGGGGGTGTTCTGAGAAAATACTCGTTGTTCCGGAAATAACTGACTCTCTGGAGGGAGAGAGAGGGAGAGGGAGACAGAGAGGGGGAGGAGGGAGGAGGGAGAGAGGGGGAGGGAGAGAAGGGCAGAGAGGAGGGAGGGAGGGAGGCAGAGAGGAGGGAGGGAGGGAGGCAGAGAGAGGGGAAGGAGGGAGGGGGGAGATGGTGAGATGGTGGAGGGAGGGGGTTGGGATGGGGAGAGGCTTGCCCTTCGATGAGACTCACTGGCCATGATGGTCAGCATCGAATCTCCTCCGTAGTGCGGGTGCTCCTGGGCCGCGCTGGGCAGAGGCTCCCGGGACACGTGTCCACGGTGACGGGGACGTGAGGGAGTGGGAGCCGGCCGGCGTAGGACCCGCAGCGTCCCCTCCGACCTCGGCCGCCTCTGGGATGCCTCGCGGTGAGCGGAGAGCCGTCTGCAGCGCTCGGTTTGGGTTTATTCCGGAACAAACGGTCCTCTGTCCTCGGATATGCAAGGTGGGTTCCACGTGGGCATGGCTGGGTGAGCACGGGGCGTGCCGGGTGTGTGTCTCCGTTCTCCACCCGTGTCCTTAGCATGTGCGGCCCCGGGACGTGGGAAAGCTGCTCTGGGAGGACACGGACCGCCACCGTGGAGTCCGATGGTCTGGGTGGCTGTGTTTCGTTGCATAAAACACACGGACGGGGAGAGGTCTGCCGTGGGGAGCGGGGCGCATGGGGCCGCTCGGCTCTCGTGAGATTCCCGTCACCCCACGTTCGGAGAGCGGGAGTCGTGTCAAATGCATGCGCCCGCCCTGCGACCTCCTGACACTCAGCCAGCCCTGGGCCCGCGGGCTGGCGGCACACGGCTGTTCTAGACCCTCGTCCTGTGCTCGCTCCCTTCGGAACCCTCCGGAACCCTCCGGAACCCTCCGGACCGAGGCACGGGCTGACGCTGGGCTGCGGCTCGTCCGGCGGGAAACGCTGTGTGCTCTCAGACGGCGAACTCAGATTTTCCCGTGAAGACGGGTGGAAGCGCAGAGGCGCTGCGGAGCTGAGAGGAACTCGGACTCGGACACGTCGGCGGACTCTCCTTGCAGGAACAGAAAGCAAGACAGATCGCCGTCTTAAAGAAAACATCGCGCCAAAACCGGCGTGGCTCAGTAGATAGAGCGTCGGCCTGCGGACTGAAGGGTCCCGGGTTCGAGTCCAGTCAAGGGCATGTACCTTGGTTGCGGGCACATCCCCAGTGGGGGGTGTGCAGGAGGTGGCTGATGGATGTCTCTCTCTCATCGATGTTTCTGACTTTCTATCCCTCTCCCTTCCTCTCTGTAAAAAAATCAATAAAATACATATTTTTTTAAAAAAAGAAAATATCACGCCAAAACCAGTGTGGCTCAGTGGATAGAGCGTCGGCCTGTGGACTGAGGGGTCCCGGGTTCGATTCCGGCCAGGGGCATGTACCTTGGCTGTGGGCACAACCCAGGAGGGATTGTACAAGAGGCAGCTGATGGATGTCTCTCTCTCATCGATGTTTCTGACTCTCTATCCCTCTCCCTTCCTCTCTGTAAAACATCAATAAAATACATATTTAAAAAGAAGAAAAAAAAAATCACAGCAGCGGATGTAATGAAATCCGAGCTGGCACTGTTTACACTGTGGTCCAGTTTAAACTGGGGTTTCGCTTGCTTTTGTCCTTCTGATGCATGTGCAGCGCAGAAAGGAGTTTTAACGCTGGCCGGTGTGGCTTCCGTCCATGCCTAGGAGGGCTGATCCATACACGTTCACCAAATACACGGAAGACAGACTCCCCGTCACCGCGTTTTCAATCGCCCTGAGGCCCTCCCTCCGCCCCACCCCCCACCCCCTCCCAGGCTCCCGGCCTCGCGTCTGTGGGGACGGCATCCCGGACCCGGGTCGACCAGCTGGCTGTCTGCTCGGACCATGGCTGCCCTTCCCCGGACATGACATTGAAAATGCAATTCCACCAAAACCGGTTTGGCTCCGTGGACAGAGCGTCGGCCTGCAGACTGAGGGGTCCTGGGTTTGATTCCAGTCAAGGGCACGGACCTTTGGCTGCGGGCACATCCCCAGTGGGGGGTGTGCAGGAGGCAGTGGATCGATGTTTCTGTCTCATCGATGTTTCTGACTCTCTATCCCTCTCCCTTCCCCTCTGTAAAAAATCAATAAAATATATATATTTTTTTTTAAAAGAAAGAAAATGCAATTCCGTCATTCTGTCCCCGTGGCCAGCACGTCCACGCCGGAGGCCTCTGGCCACACGCGGCGTCTCCTGAGCTGGCTGAGCCTCACGCCGGGGCACACGCCTCGGCACACGCCTCCCCCGTGCCCGCCCGCCCGCCCGCCCGCCCTCTCGGGGGCCCTGTTTCTCACGTCCTGACCTGTCACGGGCGTTTCCTGTCTGCTCTTCCATCTGCACAGGCTTCCGGACGGGACTCCCGTGAGCAGAACTTCCCGATGGAGACTCCCTCCCGTTCCACACGCCTCCTATCCCTCCTATCCCTCCTATCTCTCCGATCCCCCCCCCTCACCCCCCCGAGTCTCCACGATTGAACGCCACATGGAAGACAGCAGGTGACGTCCCCGTGCTGGGTGCCGCCCGGCTTTTATGTCTTCTCTCCTCTGACTGCGCCTTCGGGACGGCCCAGCCCCGGGGGGGGGGGGGGGGGGGGGGGGGCTCTGAGAAAGCGCCGTCCTTCGTTTTAGAGCCGAGTCGGGCCCCCGGCTCCTGCCGTTCGCGGGGAAGTCCGGCCGGGGACACGCTGCCGCCGAGGAGCCGTGCGGCCCTGGGCTGGCGTGTAGGGCGGCTGGTGTTGTAGTTACCGTGTGACAAAGGCGGACACCGGACAAAGGGAGGACCGCCGGGCGCCTCTCGGGGAGCAGACGGAGAAGAGCAGGTGGGGGGGGAGGCTGGGGGGCAGCGGGCAGTGAGGAGGCATCACCCTCCCTCTGGGCGAAGCTCCGAGTGGCTGCCAACGTGGCCACGTCGCCCGTGCGGGGCGGGCCCCTCGCCGTGTTCTTGCCGCAGACATCACACCATGCCACGTCACGCCACACCACACCACGCCAGCCACGCCATGCCACGTCACGCCACACCACGCCACGTCACGACACGACACACCACACCACGCCACGCCAGCCACGCCATGCCACGTCACGCCAGCCACACCACGCCATGCCACGTCACGCCAGCCATACCACACCACGCCACACCATGCCACGACACGTCACGTCACGCCAGCCACACCACGCCATGCCACGTCACGCCAGCCACGCCACGCCACAACACACCACACCGGCTCTTGGCCACAGAGGCAGCCGTGTCCCTACACACAGAGGCTGCCTGTGTTACGGGTTAAAGGGAACACAGTGAAATCGTGTCATGTTTTTTTTTTTTAAATCATAATAAATAATGCCACCGCGCAAAGCACCTCCTACTTAAAATCCAAAGAGGCTTGCCGAAGCCGGTGTGGCTCCGTGGATAGAGCGTCGGCCTGCAGACTGAAAGGTCCCGGGTTCGATTCCAGTCAAGGGCATTGACCTTGGTTGCAGGCACATTCCCAGTGGGGAGCGTGCAGGACACGGCTAATTGATATTTCTCTCTCATCGATGTTTCTAACTTTCTATCCCTCTCCCTGCCTCTCTGTGAAAAATCAATAAGATATATTTTTAAAAATAAAACAAAATCCAAAGAGGCAACAACACGGAGAAACCCTGGTTCTGTTCAAAGAAGATGGGAGCAGAGGGGCTGGTCATACCTCCCCAACCCCCAGTCTGAGCTGAAACCAGCCATGTGTGTGGAAACAGGCAGCTCAGAGCCTGGCTGCCCCAAGTCACCATCAAAGCGGGTTCGAGGGGAAACCCTGCGGGAGAGGTTGCCCTGTGTTTGGGGTTCTATCAGCCACGTTGTCTCGAGTAAAATGACTGTTAGGAATCATTGTCCACACCAAAATGAGCCCATCATGTGTGCGTGTGTGTGTGTGTGCGCACGTGTGTGTGTTTGTGTGTGTGCGCGCGCGTGTGTGCACGTGTGTGTGTGTGCGCACGCACGCTGATAGTTCAACACGTTCTCATTTCTTTCCCCTCTAATTCTACGTTTCATTAGAAGCCGTTTCTAAGCACATAACCGTCCTCGGCGTGTCTCTGCCGCGGGAGACACGCAGACGCCAGGCCACGTGGAACTGGGAGCGTTTCCGGAAGGACACGGATCCGTCGTCGCCGGAGCATGTTCTCAGACACGTTCCCAGGCCGAGGGGACCCGGGGAAAGACATCGCCGGGCGGGACCTCGGGGTGCGGCCGCACGTCGCCCGGCCAGCCTCCGTCCGGGCTGATTCCGGGGCAGCTGCTGGCGGGGAGGCGTCTGTAGGGGCCGCACCAGGCCCGGGTCGACCAGCTGGCTGTTTGCTGCGCCCATGGCTGCCCTTTAACCGGACGGTGCGGCTGCCGCAGGGTGACACGCCCTGGCTTCGCCGGCCTCCGATCGGGACTTTATCAGCTCCTTCCTCCGTGGATTTTTTCTCTCCGTGGGAGGGTGTGACGGACACGGGTTTTCCCGACCGGAGTCCTGACAGCCCGCGCCCGCCAGCGCCCAGCGCGCTCCCCGCCCCCCCCCTCCGTTATGCGCCGGAGCCGGTAACCTTGAATTTACGTTGCCATGGAGACAAGCCGGTCATGCATTATGGATTATCACTGAAACGCGACACCCCTCCCCCGCATGGCGCGGGGGACTTAATCACATCAGCCATTCTTCTTCCCGCAGCCCAGGAGCTGCCCTCCTTGTGCGGCCGAGGGAGGCAGCTGCGCGGCTGGCGGCTGGCCCGCCCCCCGCCCGCCCGTGAGGCGCGGACAGATGGTCCGGGCCGGGCCCCTCCGTGCCCGCTGGGGCAGCCGGGGCGGCTCCGAGCCTCACCTTGTTGTCATGGCACAGGGAGCACGCCTCGGGGGCGGGGGGCGTGCGGGACTCGGGCAGTCAGGCTGGACGGGTGGGGCTGGGGGAGGGAGGGCAGCCGGGAGCGCAGGTTATTTTACTTTATTTTTTATTGATGTCAGAGAGGAAGGGGGAGGGGGAGGGGGGAGAGGGGGGAGAGGGGGAGGGGGTGGGGGGAGAGGGCAAGTGGGAGGGGAGAGGGGTGAGGAGGAGGGGGAGGGGAGGGAAGTGGAGAGGGGGAGGAGGAGGAGGAGGGGGAGGGGGAGAGGAGAAGGGGAGGGGGAGAGGAGAAGGGGAGGGGGAGGGGAGGGGGAGGGGGAGGGGAGGAGAGGGGGAGGGGAGGAGAGGGGGAGGGGAGGGGGAGGGAAACATCCATGAGGAGAGAGAATCAGGGATGGGCTCCGTCCTGCACGCCCCTCACTGGGGATGGAGCCTGCAGCCTGGGCCTGGGCCCCGACCGGGAATCGAACCCTCACCTCCTGGTTCACAGGTGGCCACGCCAGCCGGGCGGTATTTAATTATTTGAGGAAACTCCACACGGTTTCCCTCACCGCTTCAGCTCCTTGTCTCCTGACAAGACTCGTTTTCACGCCTTCATTTCTTCCAGGAGCTTCCATTCCCAAGCCTATCAAACGGTAGGCTTGCGCTTGGCATATAGGCAGGTGCATGCTTACCACATGTGTACCCACGTTTCCGTCTTATGATTTTAAGAACATGTAACATATGCAAGGTGAGCAGGGTGAGGCGCCACCTCCTCCTCCAGGAGGGAGCCCCGAGGAGCCACAGCTGCAGGCAGAGGGGGAGGGGGAGGGGGAGGAGGAGGATGGGGAGGAGGGGGAGGAGCAGAAGGAGGAGAGGGAGGAGGAGGAGGGGAGGAGGAGAAGGAGGAGGAGGGGAAGGAGGGGGAGGAGGAGGAGCCACAGTTACAGAGGGAGGAGGATGGGGAGGAGGGGGAGGAGCAGAAGGAGGAGAGGGAGGAGGAGGAGGGGAGGAGGAGAAGGAGGAGGAGGGGAAGGAGGGGGAGGAGGAGGAGCCACAGTTACAGAGGGAGGAGGATGGGGAGGAGGGGGAGGAGCAGAAGGAGGAGAGGGAGGAGGAGGAGGGGAGGAGGAGAAGGAGGAGGAGGGGAAGGAGGGGGAGGAGGAGGAGCCACAGTTACAGAGGGAGGAGGATGGGGAGGAGGGGGAGGAGGGGGAGGAGCAGAAGGAGGAGAGGGAGGAGGAGGAGGGGAGGAGAAGTAGGAGGAGGAGGGGAAGGAGGGGGAGGAGGAGGAGCCACAGTTATAGAGGGAGGAGGATGGGGAGGAGAGGGAGGAGCAGGAGGAGAGGGAGGAGAGGGAGGAGGAGGAGGGGAGGAGGAGAAGGAGGAGAAGAGGAAGGAGGGGGAGGAGGAGGAGCCACAGTTACAGATGGAGGAGGAGGAGCCACAGTTACAGAGGGAGGAGGAGGGGGAGGAGGATGGGGAGGAGGAGAAAGAGGAGGATGGAGAGGAGGAGGAGGAGGATGGGGAGGAGGAAGAGGAGGAGAATGATGGGGATAAGAGGAGGAGGAGGAGGAGGATGGGGAGGAGGAGGAGGAGGAGGAGAGGAGGAGGAGGAGGAGGAGGGAGAGGAGGAGGAGGAGGAGGAGGAGGAGGAGGAGGAGGATGGGGAGGAGGAGGAGGAGGAGGATGGGGGGGAGGAGGAGAAGCCACACCTGCAGGCAGAGTGGAACGTGTGCAGGGCCTTGCGAGCCTCAGGCTGTGTTACCCGCGGCGTCTGACCTCCAGCGGCTGACCCGGCGCCTGTGTGCAGTTTCCTGTTCCGGTAAACGCTGATGCTGTGCCGAAATCCTGCTTAATATGCGGGCGGGTGAGCGCGGGCGATGCATTAGCCGAGAGCATTACCTCACCGGCCGTGAGTCAGCAGCGAGGCCGGATGAGGTCGCCTTCCGGAAGGACAGAGAGGCCAGGGTGCTGGGAACCGGCGGGGGGGGGGGGGGGGGTGCTGCTGACGACACAGCGGGGCTTCTGGGAACCTCTGAGCGCAGGCTCCTGCTTCCCGCACGCGGAGCGTGGCCGAGCGGGTGATGGGTGCGGAGTCGTGGTCACACCCAAACTCGGACGCACGAGGTGCGGAAAGGGAGCGAGGGACCTGGGTGGCGGCTCCAGAAGGGTCTCCGCCAGTGAGATTTCGCGTGTTTGTCTCCCAAAAACTGGAGCGTGGCCAGGGTGGCTCAGGGGTCGAGCATCAACCTATGAACCACAAGGTCACGGTTTGATTCAGGCCCAGGCTGTGGGTCGATCCCCAGTGGGGGGCGTGCAGGAGGCTGTGGGTCGATCCCCAGTGGGGGGCGTGCAGGAGGCAACCGATCAGTGATTCTCTCTCTCCATGGATATTTCTCTCTTCCTCTCCCTTCCTCTCTCAAATCAATATAAAATATACTTAAAATAATAAAAAGGCTAATATGCAGATTGTCCTCGGGGATGCCAGTTCCGCTGAGCTGGCGTTAGACGTGCACTGACCACCAGGGGGCAGCACAGAACGTGAGGGCGTCACCACAAGGCGCTGGCAGTGGGCGGGTCTCATGAGAGCAGGACCAAGATGGGTGGCGGAGGAGGTGAGCAGGCGGCGGCGCCAGGCCAAGGCGGGTGAGAGCAGGGGGGCCCCATTCACCCCACCGGTCCCCCCACAGACGGCCCTGACCCCCGGTCAAGCCTCGGGACCCTTCCCGTGCACAGATTCCGTGCACCGGGCCGCTGGTGTTTAAAATAATTTCTGTGCAGCTTGAGGGGCTGCGGTAGAAGGTCATCTCCACGTTGTGTCTGGGACGATGCTGATCTGTGTGCGTTTGGGCTGGGGCTCGGCCTGGCTGGGCGGCCAACGGCCCTGGAGCTGGCCCGGTCCCGTGTCTCCCCATGAACCAACCCCCCGCTCCGGGCTCCAGCCTCGGGCCCGAGGCGGAATCCAGAAAAGTCTTCAATGAGGGGAAGGAAGGGCCAGGGCTGGGGACGGGCGATCACCGCCGTCCGCGGGACCAGTAGGCTTGCACGCACGCACACACGGAAACATGCACGCACATACGCGCACACGTGCACCTCCACGGGGTGGAGGCCTCTACAGATGGCGGGGCAGAGTGACCGCCCGGCAGAGGCTCATGGGAAGTTGGTGGAGGGAACGGGGGTGGTCACCGTAAGCTGCTGGGAAAGGGGGGCCGACTTTCGACAACGCTGAAGTTCACCGCGTGCTCCCTTCCACATGGTGCTTCTCTCTGTGACTCCACCTTCCCCCGACGTGGAGGCCGTGGTGACGACGGGGAGGAGGGGGTAAAACCCGAAGAAAAGGCCACGTTACTGGGTTCGTTTGGAGGAAACCCAGGCCCTGGGAGGGAGAGGGGCGGCTTTCGGGGCCACAAAGCCAACGCCCGGCCGAGCGGCGCCTCCCACTGCGCTTCCCGCGCCGATCTCCACCTCGTCCTGGTCACTGCCTCCCTGACAGCGCCCGGCTCTCCTGCACAGGAAGTGGAGTCTCCACGTCTTCCCCCGAGGCAGGGGTGTGGCCGGGAGATGCAGGCCGGCGCTGGGTGAGGAGGGGCTCCTCAAAGGACCCCCTCAGCACATCCTCAGGGGCCGCGCCCGGCTCTGTGGCTCAGCCCCGAGGAACGGTCACACGGGGTTTCTAGAGTCTGGGCAAAGGAGGTGTGCATGTGTCTGCACATGTGAGTGTGCGTGTGTGTAATGTGAGTGTGCGTGTGTGTAGTGTGTGTGTGCATGTGTCTGCACATGTGAGTGTGCGTGTGTGTAATGTGAGTGTGCCTGTGTGTAGTGTGTGTGTGCATGTGTCTGCACATGTGAGTGTGCGTGTGTGTAATGTGAGTGTGCCTGTGTGTAGTGTGTGTGCATGTGTCTGCACATGTGAGTGTGCGTGTGTGTAATGTGAGTGTGCATGTGGTCATGGGTGTGCATGTGCCTGCACATATGAGCGTGTGCCTATGTGTAGTGTGTGTGGTTGCATGTCTGCACATGTGAGCATGTGCCTGTGTGTAGTGTGAGTGTGCCTGTGGTTGCATGTGGGCACTGTGTGTGTGCATGTGTGCCTGTGTGTGTAACAATGTGTGCACACATGTGTGTCTGTGCAGCACTGCCGCCGCCCGCCCTCCAGCAGAGCCGAGGCATGGCGTCCTCCCATGACCCTCAGCTCCAGCTCCCGCACCACAAGGCGGGGCCTGGTCTGTGCGGCCGCGTGGACGGAGCCTCTGACCGTGTGAACGTTGTCCTGCAGCCCGGGCCCGGGATGGGGTGCGCTGCCCCCTGAGGCCCCAGGCGCTCATCCAGGATGGAGGGGAGCAAGCACTCCCACCGCTCGACACATTTCCCTGTGAGTGGTCTAAAGCCCCAGGCAGGCCCCACGGCCCCCGAGAGCAGGTGAGGGCCAGCTGCGAATCTTCCCAAACAGATTCAGCTCCTGTGTGCGGGGGGCGGGGTGGAGGGGCGCCCCCAGCTCAGTCAGGAGCCCGAGGGGGCCGGGCCGGGCAGGGTGCCAGCCTTGCACCTGCTGGCGGGGAGGGGGGGGACCCTGGGGGTGAGGCCTGCCCCACCGGGGCCGCCCCCAGAGGCAGAGGTATTTTATCATCCTTTCAGTCTCCGGCTCTCTTGTCTGGCAAGTTTGACGATCCCCTCAGGGCCGTGGAAAGAACCCCTCATCTTCGGCGTCGTTAGTGATCCGATTTTGTTTCTCACTTTCTGGTAAGTGACCCCAAGTTCAGATATCCCTCTGTTCTTATTTCCCCCGTGTTTTTTTTAAGGCCTGGGGGCCCCGCCACAGCCCCCCTGAAGTCACAGCCCAGGAACACGGGTTGTCACAATCTGACCGAATCCGAGGCAGCCGGAGCCGTGATCGTGAACGCATTTTCCCCCAACGATCTCCCAGCCCCCTTCCAAGGAGCCGTTTGACGTCCGTCTGGGGAAGCGCACAGTGTGACTACCGGACAGACGCACGCACGTTGCCTTAGGGGCTCAGTGCGGGCGGCGGGCGGCTCCTCCCTGTCCCTGGGGCCCGGCCTCCACGGAAGACCTTGAAGGCGCCCACGGACACGCAACCCCTTTTAGGAAGGGCTTCGCTCTGCCACCCCCCGCCCCCCCTGCGAGTGTCGGGACACGCTGCCTCCCGGGACCACCAGGGGGCGACCCTCACTCTGAAACGGAGGGCGAGGCGGCTGACCCGCTGGTGGGGACCTGCTCCGCCAGGAGCCGCCTCTGCCTCCTGCTCCACCTTTGGTCTCGGGGCGATGGGAGGCAGAGATGGTTTTACAGAGCGCAGTGCAGCCTGCTGGCTGGGACGTGGCTGCTTAGGAACAACCCTTTTCACGGTTAAACAAGCGGGAGTCAGCCGTCATCCTGTCCCCGACAGGCACCTGGTAGCTGAGGCCCGGAAGGGGGGAAGGGGGGCCTCAGGGGTGAGCGTCGACCTAGGAACCAGGAGGTCACGGCTCGATTCCCGGTCAGGCACAGGCAGCGGGGAGCACCCCACCCCTCACTGGGCAGGAGGGAGACCCCACCCCTCACTGGGCAGGAGGGAGACCCCCACCCCTCACTGGGCAGGAGGGAGACCCCACCCCTCACTGGGCAGGAGAGAGACCCCCACCCCTCACTGGGCAGGAGGGAGACCCCACCCCTCACTGGGCAGGAGAGAGACCCCCACCCCTCACTGGGCAGGAGAGAGACCCCCACCCCTCACTGGGCAGGAGGGAGACCCCACCCCTCACTGGGCAGGAGGGAGACCCCACCCCTCACTGGGCAGGAGGGAGACCCCACCCCTCACTGGGCAGGAGAGAGACCCCCCACCCCTCACTGGGCAGGAGGAGACCCCCACCCCTCACTGGGCAGGAGAGAGACCCCACCCCTCACTGGGGAGGATAGAGACCCCACCCCTCACTGGGCAGGAGGGAGACCCCACCCCTCACTGGGCAGGAGGGAGACCCCACCCCTCACTGGGCAGGAGGGAGACCCCACCCCTCACTGGGCAGGAGGGAGACCCCACCCCTCACTGGGCAGGAGAGAGACCCCCACCCCTCACTGGGCAGGAGGGAGCACCCCACCCCTCACTGCAGTCCCAGGCTTCCCCGCCCCAGCTCCTCCCAGCTCAGGGGAGGGGTCCCTCGGGTGCAGGAGGCCCGGCGCCAGCCCCCCATGACACTGAGTTCAGGGGTAGGGTGCCCGGTCCCCTCGAGCCTGGAGCGGCTGGCACCGCAGGGGAAGTCACGTCACTCCAACCCGAGCGGTTCTGCTAACGCGTCGGGTCAGCGGGTCCGTCGGTTCTGAGCGTATCAGCGAGGGCTCCCCGCGTGGGGACCGGTGCCTCTGCGCGTCCGGAGGGGCTGAGAGCGGGCCCAGCGCTGGGACGACGTTTCGGCTCCGCCCTCACACACGTGCGGCTCGGCGTCCATGCACATCTCGGCTCTTGGGCTCTTCGGCGTGGACATGTCTGTGCTTTTCATCAGCGAACCGCCTGCCGGCCGCCGCCGCGCCCGTGTGGGTCGCCCCCCGGCCGTGACTTCGTGGCCCGTGGCCCCGGGTCCACGTGATGTTGGGGACACGCGTGCACAAGCCGGGGAGTCGCACCTCGGTTTCTGCTCCAGGGGAAGGACACTCTGCTGGGACCCTGCACACACAGGGGTGACCCGGGACCCCCAGGACAGAGCGACCGCCGTTTGCCGACCGACCGCGGGGTGAGGGTCTTCGCTGGGTCGTGGCTGCGCCTGCTTCCCCTCCCCCACGGGAGTCTCCGTTCCTTATAACCCAGGTTCTGAGCTGGGGGACGCGGCTTGCCGTTCCTTCCGGCTCTTTTCCTTTTTCTTTTTTCCTTTACGTGGCATTTTAATGGTTTGTTTTTGTACTCTGCAATGCATTTATTATTTTTTTTTAATTTCTTTATCGATTAAGGTGTTACTTATGTGTCCTTATTCCCCCATGACCCGCCATTCCTCCCACTCAGGCCCTCGCCCCCAACATAAACTGACGAACAAAAATAGATCCAGAGACAGAGCAACATCAATCAGACCGTCCAAACTCAGAGGAGCCGAAACCGGTTTGGCTCAGTGGATAGAGCTTTGGCCTGCGGACTGAGGGTCCCAGGTTTGATTCCGGTCAAGGGCATGTACCGTGGTTGCAGGCACATCCCCAGTGGGGGGGGGGGGTGCAGGAGGCAGCTGATGGATGTTTCTCTCTCATCGATGTTTCTGACTCTCTATCCCTCTCCCTTCCCCTCTGTAAAAAATCAATAAAATAGATTTTTAAAAAAAACTCAGAGGGAAGGCAGGGGAGGGTGGGGGTGAGGGGGAGAGATCAACCAAAGGATGTGTGCACATGCATATAAGCCTAGCCTGGCAAACCACGACTCGAGAGCCACCTGCGGCTCTTTGGCCCCTGGAGTGTGGCTCTTCCACAACATTCCACAGCCTGGGTGAGTCTATGTTGAACGGTTTGGCTCGGTGGATAGAGCGTCGGCCTGCGGACTGAAGGGTCCCAGGTTCCATTCCGGCTAAGGGCATGTACCTTGGCTGCGGGCACACCCCCAGTAGGGGGCGTGCAAGAGGCAGCTGATGGATGTTTCTCTCTCATCGATGTTTCTGACTTTCTATCCCTCTCTCTCCCTTCCGCTCTGTAAAAAATCAATAAAATATATTTTTAAAAACATGGAGCCCTAAGGAGCCCCTTAAAAAAAAATTTGGCTCTCCGAGGAAATGTCAATCGTCGAGCTGTTGGTATTCGGCTCGGCAGACTAACGAGTTTGCCAACCACGGCCCTCGGTGATGAGATGTAAGTGCCCACACCCTGTTGCCGTATCGCCCTGTCTGCTGAGACTGCATCCTCAGGGACGTTCCCGCTTCACTGGACGGCGGGCGCGTCCGTCTCTGGTCACCGTTGGCACCGGCCCCGCATACACGCCCCCCCCCCCCTCTTCTAAATGCGCCGGCACAGGCACGCCTGCCAAGCTCCACCCGGGAGCGCGCAGGCCGTTCCCGCCTGTCGCGATGCCAGCGTGAATGTCTCCGACCTCGTTTCTTCGTTTTCCTTTGTGTCCTGATTTTCTTCTGTTTCCCACGCTGCCTTCTTTGGGGCTGATCTTTTCTCTTCCCTGCCACGTTCCTGCGATCTCTGCCCTCATCCTCTCTCTCTTCTTCTTTCCGTCTGTTAAGCTAATTTAATATTCCTGCCACCCTCGTCAGCGTCCAAACGAAGATTGCGATCTTCCCACCGGAAAGGGCGCAGCATCTGTTCGTTATTTAATTACACGGCGGAGCCGACCAGGACAGAGCTCCGACTCCGGCTTCCATTGACCCCGAGTTCCTTCCCACAGAGCCGGTTTCTCCGATCGGAACGGGAATACATCGGGTGTGCCGGTCCCTTCGTTTGCCGCGTTAATGAGTTCAGCACATCCAGCCGCACCGTCACCGGCAGACGGGTGCCTCTGGGACCGCCCCCCCCACCGAGGGGACGCCCCAGGGCCTGGCCTCCCGCTGCGGGCGACCCACCCGGGTTCCGACCTCGGGCGATGGTCAGCGCCGCGGCCGGCAAACTCCTCCGTCCGCAGAGCCAAACACCAACAGGACGTCAACGGACATTTCTTCGCGGAGAGCCACGTTTTTAAAACTTAAACGTCTTCTAACGCCTCTTCTTCCACAGAGACTCGCCCGGGCCGCGGTGTTTTGTGGAAGAGCCACACTCCGGGGGCCAAAGAGCCGCAGGTGGCTCTCGAGCCTCGGTTTTGCCGACCACTGGTTTAGCGCATACAGCCGCAGCGAGGGGGGGACTCGGCTGCGTTAGGACTGAACCCTGAGTCTGTTTGACGCTGAAAAGAGGGGGGTCCCTCTGCCTTTAAGAGGGAACGTCCTTCGTGGCTCGTCCCGCGGGAAACCGAGACGTCAGCGTGTCCACGGCCGTTCCTGTCCCAGACGCTGCTGGGCGGTCATGAGCACCTCGTCCTGCTTCGAACCCGGGGAAGGTGCCATTGAGAACGAGTGCGCTCGCTCGGCCGGCGGGGCTCAGGGGTGGAGCGTCGCCCCGGGGAACCAGGAGGTCAGGGTTCCATCCCCGGTCGGGGCACAGGCCCGGGCTGCGGGCTCCATCCCCAGTTGGGGGGGGGGGTGCAGGAGGCAGCCGACCTGTGATTCCCTCCCCCATGAATGTTCCCCTCTCTCTCTCCTTCTGTCTTCTTCTCCGACATCAATAAAAAAAATTATCTATGTTCTCTCTCATCGATGTTTCTGACTTTCTATCCCTCTCCCTTCCGCTCTGTAAGAAATCAATAAAAAAATACATATTTTTAAGAATTATCTATGAAAAAAAGGGGGGGGGAAAGAACACGGCGTGGTCCAGCGGCGCAGAGGCACACGGTCGGCTTCAGCTGCCTGGGGAGAGCTAGGCCCCCCGCCTGTCCCAGGCCCGCCGTAAGCACCCCGAGCCCTCTGCCTGGGCCTGTCATCCCCACGGTCCTCGGCCACTGCCTGGAAGTCGGGGGATCGCTCTCTACGAAGGAAACCTGTGTTTCTGCCTTGTCAGAGAAGGGGAGGGGGGAGGGAGCCATGATACCTCAAAGTAGTAAATGGCGGCGAGCAGAGACAGCACTGGGCTCCAGGGCAGAGAGGGGGGATGGTGTGGGGGACGGGGGGGGGGGGTGATGACACCTCAAAGTAATAGACCTGACAGAGACAGCACTGGGCTCTGGGGTGGGGAGCCAGGGGGAGGAGGGAAGAGGGGGTGATGACACCTCAAAGTAACAAACCCGTGTGGAGAAAGCAGCGACTGGGCTCTGGAGGTGGGGGAGGGTGTGGGGGGACGGGAGGGGGCAATGACACCTTAAAATAATAAACGGGGAGCAGAGACAGCACTGGGCTCGGGGCGGAGGGGGGAGGGTGTTGGGGGGGCAGATACGGTGACCCTTCATCTGCAGGCGACACAGGTGTTGGAACCTCGGGCCGCCCGCTTTCCACTCTGCCTTCACTCGGGGGGGGGGGGGGGGGGTGGGGTTGATCAGTGACATCGCAAATTAATAGGCACAGAGGACGCCACCATAAATATTCATCACAGCTCATTACCGCAGATTAACGAGCTGTGCTAACGAAGCCTCGCCTCGCCGGGTGCGAGGACCTGCTGTAACGCACGTACGGGAGGCTCAGATAGGTTGTGACGAGGACGAGGATGGAGCGCGTAGAGAGAGCCCGAGGTCGGCTCTGGCCCGGTCACCTGAGTCAGGACCGACGCCGCTCCCACCTGAGTTTGGAAACGATGAGAATCCTCTTTCCACCTGTACACGTCACCGTCTCTTTCTTTCTCTTTCTTTCCGCTTTTGTTGATTTCAGAGAAACATTGATTTGGTTATCCCACCGGATTGGGGCCCTCGGGGTGCGTCTCTGTTCTCCGTTTTGGGAATCTCCGCATGCACCCTCAGCACTTCCTTTTCCTGCCTCTTTGAGTTCGCTCTGGGCTGTTTTCCTGACTTCTTGCGTCCGACGCTGCTCCCGTTCACTCCCGGTCTTGCTCATTTCCTGGGATAACTGTGCAGGCCTCCAGCACCCGCTTAGGTCTGGCTTGGTGTGTCCCCACCTCGGCCGTTTTTGCATGGGGCATTTTTAAAAGTTATTTATTGATGAGAAGCTCATTGCACGATGTTTGTGCAAGAAGAGGCCTCCCTTCCCCTGGCTTCACTCCCAACCGCTCCCCCTTCCCCTCACAGCAGGCTTCACTCCCAGGCAGCTCCTTGCCTGCATATGCAAATCAACCTCCATCTTTGTGGGTCAATCTGCATACTCATTCTGATTGGCTGAGGGCATCGCAGAGCGATGGTTCATTTGCATGCGTCTCTTTTATTAGGTAAGATGATATGTTATCATTTCGAGCATCAGCGTGTCTGACGTGCTGTTGAGGGGTGTGCCGTGGCTGTGTTGTGTGTTTTTAAAGCTGCCATTGTCCAAACCAGCTCCCTGTCGGCAGCTTTGCATCGCCTGGGGACTTGCTGGAAACACCAGCCCTGGGCCCCCCGGCCCTCTCCCCCCCCCCCCCCCCTTGAAGCCAGGGCCTAGGCCTGCAGGAGCTGGGCTCCCTAAAGCCCTTTATGAGCCTGTGCACGCTAACGGGTCCGTGGAGTGTGTGTGTCTGTAACTGAAAGGTGAGGAGGAGGTGAATGAAATGTAACCGTAAAATAACCAATGACACGCTGCATGTGGTCTGTACCTCGTGCTGCTGGGACCGGAGAGTTCGGGGGGGGGCTCAGCCCATCCTTTCCCCCCAAAACACGTCAGGTCTCTCCCACACGATCCTCCAGCATGGACCCTGCAGAGAAAGCCCCTCCAGAACTGAGCACGATCTATGTATGCCACAGGCCCAGGTCACGTGTTATGTTAACAGGGCCATGGAATCTACCCTTGCGTGTTGTATGCAGATATGACACGGTGTCCATGCATGTTGTATGTGGAGGTGACACAGTGTCCATGCATGTTGTGGGGGGGTGACACAGTGTCCGTGCATGTTGTGTGCAGATATGACAGGGTGTCCATGCATGTTGTATGCGGAGGTGACATGGTGTCCATGTATGTTGTGTGTGTGGAGGTGACACGGTGCATGTGCATGTTGTATGTGGAGGTGACACAGTGTCCATGCATGTTACACGTGGAGGTGACACGGTGTCCATGCATGTTACATGTGGAGGTGACACAGTGTCCATGCATGTTGTATGCGGAGGTAACACGGTGTCTGTGCATGTTACATGTGGAGGTGACACAGTGTCCATGCATGTTACATGCGGAGGTGACACGATGTCCATGCATGTTGTATGTGGAGGTGACATGGTGTCCGTGCATGTTGTATGTGGAGGTGACACGGTGTCCGTGCATGTTGTATATGGAGGTGACACAGTGTTCATGAATGTTGTGTGTGGAGGTGACACGACGTTCATGAATGTTGTGTGCAGAGGTGACACGGTGCCCATGCATGTTACATGTGGAGGTGGCACAGTGTCCATGCGTGTTGTATGTGGAGGTGACACTGTGTGCCCATGCATGTTACATGCAGAGGTGACACTGTGTGTCCAAGTAGCGTGTTCTAGGAGGAAGATGGGTCCATGGCGCCTACGGACCGTCCATTCATTTCTCCGCCGCGCTCTTGGCACGGACTCATGGGCGGGCTCCCATGGCTGGGACAGTGAGCGGACGGCGTTTGGCTGCTGTCGGCCGGGGATCTGCTCGGCACATTCAGGGAACCAGAGTTCAGAAGCAAATACATCCGGCCATGTGTGTGCCCCCTCTGCGCCTGGCGGTTCTCTGTGCACTGGGTGCCCGGCTCTCGGTCAGGCTGGCAGCCACACCCAGCAGGCAGGGGGCGGGGCTGGCACCTCCCTGAGGTCACGTTCTGTAAACAGACATCGCCTCCTTCCAGGCCACACCTGCTCCATGGACGGTCCCTCCTGGGCCATTTGTTGTGTCTGCGGCAGGACGGTGACTCACGGAGGGGGCGAGCCTGGGTGCTGATGCAATCCTCAGGGGGACTCGATCAGCCTGTCCCGTGTGGGGCCGGGGTGCAGGGCAGCCTCCAGTACTCGGTCAGGCGGTTCAGGATCAGCATGCATCAGAGCCGGGGTTCTCCCCAAAGTCTCCCTCCCACCCCCCACCCCCCCGCACGTGCTCTCCTCCGACCTGTCTCAGAACCCCCAGCCCCGGTGACCGACCTGCCTGCTGATCTCAATAGAAAATCCAGAACATGGCTCTGTCCCTGTGCATCATGGGAGCACTGCCGAGAAGCCGGTCCCTGGCAGGCAAGGTCTGCTGGGAAGAACTCAGGGTGCAGGAGACTCACGCACTCCCCGAGCCTGAGCGAGGGGGGCCGGCAGGCTCCAGTTTCCATGGAAACTGCCCATCTCCACAATGCAGCCTGGCCCCGCCCCCTTCACGACACAGGGAGGGAAGACAATGGAACAGTCAGATCACACGCGTCACCAACCAACTCCAACAACGGCGGGGATCCATCATCCTCGGCGTGTTCACCAAGCGCGTAGACGGAGTGCTGCACTGGTGACAACGGAGGGTCATTTCTTTTTATTTAAAAAAAAAATAGATTTCATTGATTTTTTTTTTCACAGAGAGGAAGGGACAGGGGTAGAGAGTTAGAAACATCGATGAGAGAGAAACATGGATCAGCTGCCTCCTGCACACCCCCCACCTGGGATGTGCCTGCAACCAAGGCACATGCCCTTGACCGGAATCGAACCCGGAAACATTCAGTCCACAGGCCGACGCTCTATCCACTGAGATAAACTGGTTTGGGCCACTTCTTTCTTTCTTTTTAAATATATTTTATTGATTTTTTACAGAGAGGAAGGGAGAGGAATAGAGAGTCAGAAACATCGATGAGAGAGAAACATCGACCAGCTGCTTCCTGCACACCCCCAACTGGGGATGTGCCCGCAACCAAGGTCCCTGCCCTTGACCGGAATCAAACCCGGGACCCTTCAGTCCGCAGACCGACGCTCTATCCACTGAGCCACACCGGTTTGGGCCGGCCATTTCTTTTTCATTGAGTGCCACATCTGAGCTGGCCACGGCAGGTGGGTATGCAGGCATTCTGTAAACACTGAGCATTTGTATTCGTGACCATCAAACCCGGAAGGACAAGGAGAGAGACTCGGGGTGTCCCGTCCGTTGTCCACAACAGGGGAGAAGGAGGATTTGTGGAAGAGGAGTGGAGAGAAAGCCGAAGGCTGACATGAAAGACTGAATTCCTGTTTCTCCTTCTACCTCGTCCGC
This sequence comes from Antrozous pallidus, assembly GCA_027563665.1. Taxonomy (NCBI): domain Eukaryota; kingdom Metazoa; phylum Chordata; class Mammalia; order Chiroptera; family Vespertilionidae; genus Antrozous; species Antrozous pallidus. Next base: position 72,576,625 of record CM050523.1, read on the forward strand.
ACAGCCTCATTCCCGGAGCGAAGGTGCAAACCTTCCGTCTTTCCTATCGGATACTTTCCTACTCTGGGATGAGAACTCTTTCCTGCAAATTCAAGACATCAGCCACGTGATGAGCAGGTCCCAGGTCTGTAATAAGGCAATGTGTGGGGGCGGGGACATCCTGGGCAACACCTCTCGAGCTTTCCTTAACGGTTTGTGGGCTAAATCCAAGGTGTCTGGCTGTCCCTTTTGTTCAGGTTCAGATGCACCCATTGCCCTCAGGCAGGCAATTCCAGTAACAGGCGGATTATCTGATCAGTAAGGCTTCACATGATTGTTTGATGGGGAAGCTGCTTTAGTTAACAATGTTTTAGCTCTGACCTTTCAGAGCCAATTAAGGTTGTTGACCAGCCTTCCGGGCTTCCTATCCACATCTTTCTATCGGTGAGGCGGGGATTGGATTCCGGCACCTTTGTATTTTTGGGTTATAAATAAACTGCTGCTGTTTGGGTGTCAGATGCTGTCTCTCCCTCAGAGAGAACAGACATCCCACCCAGCCCCAGCTATTTTTTCTATGACTGCATCTGCGTCTTCTATACTTTTATTTCTTTTTTGAAAAAAAAATATATTGTATTGATTTTTTACAGAGCGGAAGGGAGAGGAATAGAAAGTCAGAAACATCGATGAGAGAGAAACATCGATCAGCTGCCTCTTGCACGCCCCCTACTGGGGATGTGCCTGCAGCCAAGGTACATGCCCTTGACCGGAATCGAGCCCGGGACCCTTCAGTCTGCAGTCCAACGCTCTATCCACTGAGCCAAACCGCTCTCAGCTATACTTTTATTTCTTAATCCCCAGCTCCTCTCCTCAGAAGCTGGACGTGGAAAAGAGAGAAAAACACCCACAAGGCAATACAGATGCAGTCATTTGAAGAAATCACTATTCTAACTCCAATAAGTATGTGTCTAGAGGAGGCGGGGGATCATACTCTGGTCTGTGTTTTGTATAAATCTCCAGCGTAGAGAGATGGAGGAGTGAGAGGTGGTATACAGAACCAGAGCACAGAGACTGGCTCTCAGCCATTAGGGGGCACATCCCCTCACTATGGAAGTGAAAACGGGCAGAGAGAAACACACAGCTTGGCACCATCAGAGAGCGTTCCCCACCCCAGGGCATCTGAGTCCTGGGATGCTGAGGACTCAGGCTGAAGAGAAAGTATCAATTCTCTTGCTAAGTAGCCCTGAGACTGTTGGTGATATGATTAGCCTTGCAGGATTTTGATTCATCTACACGAATAAAAGGAAAATATGCAAATTGACCATCACTTCGTGATGCCCACTAGCCAATCAGGAATGAGCATGCAAATTAACCCAACAATGAGGGCGGCAACCCCGCCCCCTCCAGTTGCTCCAGCCCTCTGGGCAGCATGCATCGCATGCAGGCGCAGAGCAGCCAAGCGGAGCAGGACACCTGCTATGAGGGGGAAGACGGGGCGGAGGGAGCTACAGGAGTGGCACTCAGGCTGGAGTGAAGACCGAAGGCTCTGGCGGGAGCAAAGATGGAAGGCGGTGGCTGGAGCGAAGGCCTGGGTCCCGGGTGCCAGAGGAAATCCGGTGCTGGGAGCCAGCGGAAGGAAGGCCTATGGCACGGATCTTCATGCAACAGACTCTAGTTTACCAATAAAACATGAAGACTGAACGAAGCATATGGAAAAGTCCCCTTCAACCCCAACAATTTATAATCCTGTGAATAGTTTAGGGAACAAAACGAGAATGGGAGACTGCACGCCCCAGCAGCTCCGGGGCCCGGGACAGCAGGAAACTGACGTCTGAAGATTTCTCTAAAAACTCGATCCCGAGGTAACTCCTCAGCGTCGTAGACTCAATGAAAAGGAGACGCAGATCTGGAAGGAGTTGATCATTCCATCTCCTGGGCCCAATTTACTCTGCTTTTAAAGACACGTGGATAGCACAAACATCACGTGTGATGAGGAAGAGGGGCTGGAAATGTCCTCCACTTTGATGTTAAAAAATTAAGTCTTGAGCCGAGACCGGTTTGGCTCAGTGGATAGAGCATCGGCCTGCAGACTGAAGGGTCCCAGGTTTGATTCTGGTCAAGGGCATGCACCTTAGCTGCGGGCATATCCCCAGTAGGGGGCGTGCGAGAGGCAGCTGATCGATGTTTCTCTCCCATCGATGTTTCTGACTTTCTATCCCTCTCCCTTCTGCTCTGTAAAAAAATCAATAACATATATTTTTTTTTAATTAAGTCTTGAAAAGCCCACCCAGAAAAAGGCAGAATCCCCACCAAAAGTTCCACAGTGGACAACAGGCACCGGGTCTATTCCCCAAGGGGGTGTGTTTTCCACACGTTTTCCGGAAACAGCCTCCCAATAAGAAGTTAAACCCCGTTAATGTGGGCGTGAGGCTGAAAAAGGGAGGAGCTTTCTGTCCGTGTCTGTGCTCCACACGCCAGGCACAGGGTGACAGCCCCTGAGGTTGACCTCGGCGGCTCAGGAAGCCCTGAGCACTGGTTCTGCGCCAGGTGCTGTGTTGGCACAATGAGCAGCTCTGCCTCCGAGAGGCACAACCGGAGGGACCCCCGTCCCCACCTTCTGCCCCGGGGCTCCCTGACCACACAGAGCCGATCAGAGCCGTCCAACCAGCCGACGCGGGGAGGCTGGAGCCGGATTCCCTTCCAGAACACGGTGCTCTCAGCAGATCTCTAAGGCGCCCCGAATCTGACCCCCACGGTGTCATCCAGTCTCCCCGTCTCTCGGTGTCTCACACTCGGGGCGTTGAACTCAAGTTCCCCACACGGTCCACGCAGGGGGGGGGGGGTGTAGCCCGTGGGGACCGCCCCACCCCCCTTTCCACGCTCAGGGACGTGCAGCGGCGAGCTGAGTCGCCGGTGTAGCTTCTGGAAGGATCTGGCCGCGGTGCTGGCGCCGGTCATTTATGCAGGCGTCACCGTAAGGCACCCTTCGCCAGGCTGGCAGGTTGCACCATCCTCCCCTGGGGGTCACTATGGCAACAGCCCCGCCACTGCACCTGCACCTGGAGCTCCGTCCAAAACCAGGGGTCCCCGAGGAGACACCCTGCCCCCAGGCTGGCAGGCCCGGCCTGCTTTTTATCCTCCCTCCCATCTGTGCCCCTGGGTGCCCACTCTGCTCCTTATCCTCACTCCTACCGGTGCCCGTGGGTGCCCACCCTGCTTATCCTCCCTCCCATCCGTGTCCATGGGTGCCCACCCTGCTTCTTATCACTCCCTCCCTCCCATCCCTGCCCGTGGGTGCCAGGAGGGAGGAAACGGGGAGGGGGCGAGGGAGGCAGATGCCAGGCATCCTTCCCCGGGCCCAGCCAGCAGGGAGCAGCGTTTCCGGAGAGCAGACTGGCACCTGGCAGCCCCCTCCCCCACCCCCGGCTGCCACAGGGGACCACGCCCTGCTGCCTGCTGGCGCCAGCTCCCCGCAGCGGCTCTCGGAGGAGGGCAGATGGCGCCCAGTCCCGGGGGCCGGAGCCTCTCCTGACAGCAGAATGATGTCACAGCGGTTTTGCCTGCCCCCCCCTCCCCGCGCCCCCCAAAGTCAGTGAGGCCGGAGGGTGGAGTGAGCGGTGACGACAGCCTGGGGAGGAGAGGGTGCCCTCAGTGGTGAGAGCAGGGCCGGGCCATCCCCAGCTGTGGGCCCCGTGTCTCTCACCTCCTCAGCCAGCCCCCCCGGGGTGACCTGGGAGACACACCCCGAGGCAAGGCCTGTGGGGCGGGGTGCCGAGAGAACCTGCCTCCGTCCCCACCTGCCTGCCTCGGGGCGAGTCTCTGGGCGACGTCATCGTCCGCAGATGGTCCTGGGGGGACACAGCTGTGCCTCCGGACAAGTCGGGGCGCCATCAGCACAGGAGCCCGTTCCTCATGAGGGGGGCAACCGGGACGGCCCCCCGCTCAGCGCGTGGGTGGGTCCGCCATCCGCCGACCCCCGGCGGGTGCCGGGGACACAGTGCAGCCACAGGAGCCCCTCAGACAGGCTCCCAGTCACCAAGACAGACAGACAGCACCCCGACGCGCAGGGGAGCCGGGAGACGGGTGATTTCCCGGAGCGTCTCCTGCAGGTGTCTCTGGATTGCCACTTTCTGGCGGCTGCACCTCACGCCCGTAATCACGTGAGGTTTTTACCGGCTGCGTCCTGGTTCCGTGGCGATGCCGTGTCAGCAGGGGATGAGCCTGAGTCGCTCCCCGGTGCAGGTTTCTGTCCTGGTCCCCGAACCCAGAGCAGGAAGACGACCGGACGAGAGCCGCGGCCCGCGTGTTTCCGTCCGCGGTGACTTCCTCCCGCTCCCTCGCTCTCTCGCTCTCTCGAGCTCGCTCTCGCCCAGAGGGGCCGCCAGGCAGGCGGGCGGCTCTGTCACCCTCGGGCGTGGCCGTGCTCCCGCTGGGAGACAGAGGGTGGCGGTGTTTCCACTCTGGCCGGCTCAGGCTCCGGCTGTTCGGAGCACAGACTCGGGAACGATTCTTGGAGGGAGGAGACAGCAGACGGTTCGACACTGAGCCCGGGACCTACTGTCATTTCTAGGAAACGGGAGCCACCTTACCCGTTAAAAGACCAACAGGACCACGAGGGCTGGGCCTGCGCGTTTATTTCCTTTAGAGGACTCACTAAATGTGTGCACACACATACACACACATGCACACACACACCCCCACACACACACCACCACGTGTACACACACCATACCACACACACACACACCATACCACATATACACACACCACACCACATACATACACACCACACACACACTACACACACACCACCACGTGTACACACACCACACACACACTATTCACACACACACCATACCACATATACACACACCACCACATATACACACACCACACTACATACACACACTATACACACACACACCATACCACATATACACACACCACACACACATTCCACACACACACACACCACCACGTGTACACACACCATACCACACACACACACACCATACCACATATACACACACCACACCACATACATACACACCACACACACACTACACACACACCACCACGTGTACACACACCACACACACACTATTCACACACACACCATACCTCATATACACACACCACACCACATATACACACACCACACTACATACACACACTATACACACACACACCATACCACATATACACACACCACACACACACACTACACACACACCACATATACACACACCACACACACATTCCACACACACACACCACCACGTGTACACACACCATACCACACACACACACCACATACACACACTACTCACACACCATACCACACACACACACTACACACACGTGCACATATACCATACCACACACACCACATACACACACGGCACCACACTACACACGCATGCACACATACCACACCACATAGACACATATGCACACACCACACACACACCACGTGTACACACACCACACACACACACTACACACACACCACATACTCACACATCACATACACACACCACACACACACACTACACACGCACCACATACTCACACATCACATACACACACACACACACACACACATCACATGAAGTTATTGAAAACTGTGCCAACAGTGAAGGCTGCATCAAATCAAAATGCAGCGACAGTGGCTGGCGTTGACCCATGAAGCAGGAGGTCACAGTTCAATTCTGGGTCAGGGCACAGGCCTGGGTTGTGGGCTTGATCCCCAGTGTGGGGTGTGCAGGAGGCGGCCGATCCATAATTCTCTCTCCTCGTTGATGTCTCGCATGCGGCCATCCCCCGCGGCTGTCGCTGTGGGCAGCGCCTCGGACGCCGTGTGCGGCTGCGTGTCCGCCCAGTGGACACTGTGTTGGAATCGGCTGTGATGACGTCAGGGTCCCCATCAGAGGACAGAACACCCCTGTCGGCCGTGCCCCAGCTCTGACACCCCCCACCACACACACACACACGCGCGCACGCACACACACGCAGGCACGCACACACAGAGATATACACATACACACACACATGCACACACACAGATACACAGATACACACATGGGCACACACACACACATACACGACGCTGGCCACCCCAAAGCTTCTATTCGCCATCCGGCCACTCGCTCTCCTGACCGTGTGTGTGTGACCGCCCTGTGCGGCAGCCCCCCCCACCCCCACCCCCAGCTCAGCATGGGCTCCGGCAGCAGCGAGGTGGGAAACCAAGCATCTCCCTTCCTCCGTGTCTCTCCGCCATCCCCACCGCCCACCCTGCGGCTGGCCCCCTTCCCTCCCTCACCCGTCCCCCCGGCCCCTTTCCCTCCCTCACCCGTCCCCCCCAGCCCCCTTCCCTCCCTCACCCGTCCCCCCCGGCCCCCTTCCCTCCCTCACCCGTCCCCCCCGGCCCCCTTCCCTCCCTCACCCGTCCCCCCCGGCCCCCTTCCCTCCCTCACCCGTCCCCCCCGGCCCCCTTCCCTCCCTCACCCGTCCCCCCCGGCCCAGGAACGCCGTCCGCACAGCCCAGGCTCCCCACCCCGAACCCCAGCCTGTTCCCGACAAACCCAGTCCCACACTCTCTCCCGCCAGCCCCTCGGGGCTCCCGCTGTCTCCATGGCAATGTTCACCCCCCCCCCCCCCCCCGCCTGGCGCCCACAGCCCAGCCACCTGGTCCCCCTGCGGTGTCAGCCCCGCCCCTCCGTCTGTGGGTGCAGCACCCCTTCAGGCTCGCCTCCCTCCTCCCGTCCGGGTCGACACAGCCGGTGCCTCTGCCCGAATCCCATCCCTCCCCTGCCGCCCGCCCGTCAGCCACCACGTCCGCCCCTCCCCCCCCCCCCCCCCCCCCCCCCCCCCCGCCGTGACTGTGCACCCACCACCTGCTGCTCCTTTGCCGTCACGTTCTGGCCACCGCGGGCACCCGCTCCCGTGCCGGTCGGCAGAGCCCGGGCAGGTGTGAGTGAAGGTCAGGGGCTTCTCTCCGGACGCGGCTCAAGCAGACGTACCTGCCAGCACAGCGCCAGCTGCACAGCTTGGCGCCCCCCACCCCGAGGGCGCCTCTCAGAACCCAAATCAGCACACCTCCTCAGGTCCGCCTGATCACTGCCAGGACAGAAGCTCCTCTCCCCAAACACACGCACGGAGCCCCGCCCCTGGGTGGCGGGAGGAGGCGGGGCCTGTGGGGGAGGAGGTCACGAGGGTGGCCCCATGAATGACATCACTGTCTTTACACAGGCCCAGGGACCCCCCTCGTTCTCCCCCGTCCATCCTCCCCCGCCCCCCCCCCCCCCCCCCGTGAGGACCCAGCAGGGGGCAGAGCCCTCACCACCCTGGCCTGGACTCCCAGCCTCCACACGGTGAGAAATGTTTGTCAGGCAAGCCCCACCCCCTAGTCTATGACGTCGACACCAATAAAAGGATAATATGCTAATTACACTGGGCAACCTTCCACGAGACCTTCTGGATGTCCTTCCGGACAAAGCTGTGGTGGTGGGGCCAAGGCAGAGGTGGTTGGGACAATCAGGCCAGGAGGGGAGGGCAGTGGGGGGTGATCAGGCTGGTGGGGAGGGGGGCAGTTGGGGGCAAGCAGGCCAGTGGGGGGGGCAGTTGGGGGCAAGCAGGCTGGCAGTGAGAGACAGTTAGGGGTGATCAGGTCGGCAGGGGGGCAGTTGGGGGTGAGCAGGCCTGCAGGGGTGGGCAGTTGGGGGCAGTTGGGGGCAAGCAGGCTGGCAGTGTGGGACAGTTAGGGGTGAGCAGGCCTGCAGGGGTGGGCAGTTGGGGGCAGTTGGGGGCAAGCAGGCTGGCAGTGAGGGACAGTTAGGGGTGATTAGGCCGGCAGGGGGGCAGTTGGGGGTGAGCAGGCCTGCAGGGGTGGGCAGTTGGAGGCAGTTGGGGGCAAGCAGGCTGGCAGTGAGGGACAGTTAGGGGTGATCAGGCCAGCAGGGGGTGCAGTTGAGGGTGAGCAGACTGGCGGGGGGGCCGGTTGGGGGCAATCGGGTGGCATTGGGGCAATCAGGATGGCAAGGGGGGGCAGTTGGGGGGACAAGGCCAGTGGGGAGGGGCAGGTGGAGGAGAGCAGAATGGCAGGCAGAGTGGTTAGGGGCGATCAGGCAGACAGGTGAGTGGTTAGGAGCCAGTGGTCCCGGATTTCGAGAGGCATGTCCGGCTGCCAGTTTAGGCCTGAACCAGCAGTCCGACATCCCCCGAGGAGTCCCAGATTGGAGAGGGTGCTGGCTGGGCTGAGGAGCACCCCCACACACCCGCCACACGAATTCCTGTGCCCCGGGCCTCTAGTTATAACAGCCGAGACCGCCCTAGACACTGTCCTGCGTCTCCGTGTCCACGGAGGACCCGGCCTGTCCGCTGTGACCACGCGTTTTGGCCCCGAGTGTCTGCGTCTGCCCGTCCGGCACCAGCTCGCTGAGCAGGGGCTGGGCTGGGCTCCCACGCTGTCCTCGGGGCCCACAACCCCGCCGACGCCGGGACCAGGTGATGCCGGACGGACCGTGGGGAGGGGGCGGTCCGGGCAGAGCCTGAGGCGCAGCTTCTGCTTCCAACAGCTTCAACCTCAGGCCACGCTCCTGCCGACACCGCCACACGCTCGGACCACAGACCCGGCTGGCGCGTCCCTCCGGGGGGTGCCCAGAGCTGTCCGCGGTGCGATGTGGGGGTGTGCCCGGGGACAGCGGGGAGGGTGGGCAGTGGGACGGCAGACAGAGCCTCACAGGCTATGTGACTTGGGGAGCTTCATCGAGCCCCGCCCATGCTGCTCTGGCTCTCCCAACCGAGTGTGTGTGTGTGTGTGTGTGTGTGTGTGTGTGTGCATGTGTGTGTACATGTGTGTGCATGCATGTGTGCATGTGTATGTGTGTGTCTAAGTGTGTGTGTGAGTGTGTGTGCATGTGTGTGTGAGTCTGTGTATGAGTGTGTGTGAGTGTGTGTGCATGTGTGTGTGCATGCATGTGTGCGTGTGTGTTAGTGTGTGCATGTGTGTGCGAGTGTGTCTATGAGTGTGTGTGCGTGTGTACATGTGTGTGCATGTGTGTGCGTGTGTGAGAGTGTGTCTAAGTGTGTGTATGAGTGTGTGCATGTGTATGTGAGTGTGTCTAAGTGTGTGCATGAGCGTGTGTGCATGTGTGTATACATGTGTGTGCATGCATGTGTGCATGTGTGTGGGTGTGTCTAAGTGTGAGTGTGTGTGTGCATGTGTGTGTGAGTGTGTGTGAGGGAGGGAGGAAGAGATTCAATAAAACAGAAGCTACCATGTTAGACCTTTGAACCGTCATTCAATGCCTTTGGCGGTGAGAATGTGTGCGGGAGGCAGCCGATTGATTGATGTTGATATTTCTCTCTCCCTCACCTTTCCTTTCTGAAATCAATAAAAATATAGTTTTTAAAAATACCCGTGTGGCTGCAGGCCAGGTTCTAACCTTCCTGGGCTGACTCTGAAACTAAAAATGCATATACATCCACCTAATATATATGCACACACAAACACTCAAACACACTCACACACCCACACATACACACTCAGACACACATGCACACACACACACACACACTCACATACTCACACACACATACACACGCGCACACATGCACATGCGCACGCACAGACACACACACACACACACACTCGCACAAACACACACAATTGTCTTGCTTACAAAATAGCTCCCGCATTCACCTCATTTGTTTTCTCTGGAGATACGTGCAGTGCGTTCAGGTGTTTGGGTAATTGTTTCAGAACTCGCGGCTCGGTGCATGAAATTTGTGCACTTTGGGGGGTGGGTCCCTCAGCCGGGCCTGTGCCCTCCTACAGTCCAGGATCCCTTCAGGGATGGATGTCCGACTGACAGCTGAGGCCGGCTCCCGAGGCTCCCGCCACCGCCCGCCACCGCCCGCCGTGAGCCCGGCTCAGGGGTCCTGGCTGAGCGGTGCTCCCCCTGTGGGAGCAGACTGACCGCCAGGGGGCAGCTCCTACATCGAGTGTCTGCCCCCTGGTGGTCATCGTGCATCACAGCGACCGGTTGTTCTGCCGTTCGGTCAATTTGCATGTTAGCCTCTTGTCATGTAGGATTAATTATGTTGGCTGGTGGAATTCCAATTGCTCCCTGAGAAGTGGGTTTTGCTTTGCTTTTCACAATCGCTCATAAAGGGAAATAGACATTGCACGAGGGGAGGCATCCTGAGTCGCCTCAGCTGCCGGATTCCTGCAAACGCTCAGCGTCAGGAACCATGCCTGCACCGAGCCGCTCCGGCACCCGCCCCTCTGCCCGATGTGCGGGGCCACCCGGGAGGGGGGCTCAGCGTGGTCTTCGGAGCCACGTGACCGCGTGGCCAGGCTCCTGGTGCGGCCAGAACAGTGCTCACTGCGCTCCCCCTGCCTCCTGGGCAGGCTCCTCCCGATGCCCGCCTCTCCCACCCCCCCACCCCACCCGCATGGGAGGAGATTAAAGAAAGTTCCTCCACACATGTATGCAATACCTGTGGGCACGGACAACAGCGTGGCAAAGGCGTGGGGCAGGGCGGGAGCCGCGGGGAAGGAGGCGATGGAGGGAAGGAGGGAGGGAAAAGAGGGACTTCTGTAATACTCTCAACAACAAAGATTTTTTTAAAATAATTTAAAATTAACACTAAAAAAATAAATGAAGTTCTCCAGGTGACGTTAACACGTGACCGTGACTGCAATCCACAGCCCTGATCCAATCCGGTGGTTACAATTCTTGCCAAACATACTGTGGCCTTGTAGACGGAAACAATGTAACTGAGAAACAATGTAACCGAGAAACAATGTTACTGAGAAACAATGTAACTGAGAAACAATGTAACTGAGAAACAATGTAGCTGAGAAACAATGTTACTAATTGACAAGCTGGCCTCCCCTCCCTGTTAGGGATATTCCTGGGGGCATCCTCCATGCTAGCGGCTCCCTTGCTTCCTCTGGTTCCTGTCTCCTCCATCCATTTAAATCCTCCACACGGGACAGGCGTGTGCGCTAATCACCGTCGCCAAGAGCCGCCATCACGTCCACAGGGGCCAGCGCCTGCTGGGTGCCCAGTCCATTCCTGTCGGAAGGAGGTTGGTTAGAGCAGCTCCCACAGACAGCAGGGCTGTTGCTCAGTGGGTAGTGTCGGCCTGCGGACTGAAGGTCCCAGGTTCGATTCCGGTCAAGGGCACACGCCTGGGTTGCAGGCTCCGTCCCGGTGTGGGGCGTGCAGGAGGCAGCCGATCCGTGATTCTCTCTCATCACGGTTGTTTCTTTCTCTCTCTCCCTCTCCCTTCCTCTCTGACATCAATAAAAGTATTTTTTAAAAAGTGAAGGCTGCCGAGACCGGTCTGGCTCAGTGGATAGAGCAGTCGGACTGGGGACTGAAGGGTCCCGGGTTCGATTCCAGTCAGGGGCATGTACCTTGGCTGTGGGCACATCCCCAGTAGGAGGTGTGCAAGAGGCAGCCGATCGATGTTTCTCTCCCATCGATGTTTCTGACTTTCTATCCCTCTCCCTTCCGCTCTGTAAAAAGTCAATAAAATATATTTTAAAAAAATAAAAATAAAAATAAAAAGTGAAGGCTACTCCATGTGAGCCTACATGTCCCGCCTCAGTGGGACCCTCATTAGTATGTAAATTTATGCACTTTAACCTGAAAACTCACTGTCCAGGTTCCGCTCGGCCGGCACCTGTGACATCAGGAGGCGTTAAACAGCCCGGACTGGACGCCGTGCCTGGGATGTCCCTGGAGAGAGAGACCAAGACAAGCATTTCTCCTGATTCTTTTTTTATTTTATTTTATTTTTTTAGTGTATTTTTGTATTGATTTCAGGGAGGAAGGGAAAGAGATGGAAACATCCATGATGAGAGAGAATCGGAATGGCTGCCTCCTGCACGGCCCCCACTAGGGATGGAGCCCACAACCCGGGCCTGTGCCCCGACCGGGGATCGAACCCTGACCTCCTGGGAGGCAACCCTCTGAGCCCCACAGCGGGGCCTCCTGGGTGTGTGTGGAGTGGAGGGAGCGGCTGTCACAGAGGGAGCAGGACCAATAAGAAGAGACCCCTCCTGACGACCTGCCCCAGCCCCTCCCTCACCACCTGACACCCTGCTCGGCAGGAACAGAAGCCGTGGGCCCCTGAGCATTCACTCCAAGAGGGAGAGCAGGTCCTGATCCCACCCCCCGGCCCAGTGCCGCCAGCGCTGGCCATTCCGGTCACCGGGGAGGCGATGTCACCACGGTCCCCCCTCTGCACCCGTGACTCCCCAAACGAGAGCCGGAATGAGCACCCGGCTCCTCCCTCCCTCCGTCGGCAGCTCCCGGCGGTGCAGACCCCGGCCGTTTGTCAGAGGAAACGGCTCGATAAGAAGGATTTACGGTCCACGCTGCTCCAGCAGAAGCCTTACGGGAATCCCCCCGAATCGATCCGCTCGCATTTCCCATTCCCACTCCAATTAGGCTCCGTGCCTGCCAGGCTTCAAGTTCAACCCAGGGTCAGCTCCCCCGGCCCGCAATAAAGGCAGAAGGTCTGCCTCCTCCTCGCCCCCCATTCCGCTCCCCCCAGCCTGCAGCCTGCTCTCCCCTCCCACCTTCCCTGACTGCCTCACCCTCCGCCTCTTCCGCTCACTTCGAAGGTTTTGTCTCCAAACTGGAGGGGTCTCAATGCCCCTAAATGTCCCTCTGCCCTCTCACCTCCCCCCCCCCCCCAAGACCTTCACCCCAAACAGCGCGGACACCATCCTGTTGTCAGGTCCGCGGACATAAAAAAAAAAAAAAAAAAAAAGGCTCCCAGGCCTGGCTGGTTTGCTCAGTGGTTAGAGCGTTCGACCTGCGACCAAAGGGCTGCTGGTTTCCTCCTCAGACCAGGGCACGGCTCGGTTGCAGGTTCGATCTCCAGCCCCTGTGGGGGTGTGGGTGTGGGAGGCAACCCATCGATGTGTCTCTCTCCCCCGCCCTCCTCCCCCCCTCCCACGCTCCGTAAAAATCTCCCGGGGTGAGGATTACATTTTTAAACAATAAAGGGGGTGGGGTTACATTTTAAACAATAAAGGGGGTGGGGTTACATTTTAAACAATAAAGGGGGTGAGGGTTACATTTTAAACAATAAAGGGGGTGGGGTTACATTTTTAAACAATAAAGGGGGTGGGGTTACATTTTAAACAATAAAGGGGGTGGGGTTACATTTTAAACAATAAAGGGGGTGAGGGTTACATTTTAAACAATAAAGGGGGTGGGGTTACATTTTAAACAATAAAGGGGGTGGGGTTACATTTTAAACAATAAAGGGGGTGGGGTTACATTTTAAACAATAAAGGGGGTGAGGGTTACATTTTTAAATAAAGGGGGTGAGGGTTACATTTTAAACACCATCAGCTGCCTCTTGCACACCCCACACTGGGGATGTGCCCGCAACCAAGGAACACGCCCTTGACCGGAATCGAACCCGGGACCCTTCAGGCCGCAGGCCGACGCTCTATCCACTGAGCCGCACCGGTCAGGGCTCACTGAGCTTTATTCTGAAACTTAGAACGACTTGTTTTTGGTGATCGTCCTTCTGGAGGGTCCCCCCCAAGTCGAGGGGTAAAGAAGCTTTTTTTTTTTTTAGTTTTTTTTCAACAGCCTGGAGGCGGGGCTCAGGCGTTGACCATCGACCTATAACCCAGGAGGTCAGGGTTCGGTTCCCGTCAGGGCACAGGCCCGGGTGCGGGCTCCGTCCCCAGTGCGGGGCGTGCTCCTCTCTCATCCTCTCTCATCGCTGATGTTTCCCTCTCTCCCTCTCCCTCTTCCTCTCTGAGACCAACAGAACAGGAGGAAGCCCTGTCTGCAGAGCCGCCGCTCTGGCTGGGCCGTGTCCGAGTCCCAGAGACCCTGGTTGGTGCCGGGTCCTCGGGCACCGCCGTGGTGTCTGCGGCTCCGGCTCGGCCCCGATCCGAGTGGGACGGACAGAGGCGGGCACGGGCGCTCCCGCTCCCCGAAGACACAGGACACCTCGCAGCGGCTGCCTGAGCCCAGGGGCGGGTCTCTCAGACAGGAGGGCTGGTTTCAACCGCACCGAGATCTCGGCGTTCCGACGATGCTGAGGTATCACTGAGCGTGCCGCCATCAGCCCCTCCTGCCGCGGAGCCGGCCTTGTTCTCTGCCACCTGCCCGCCGGTCCGGACAGAGACCGCCTCGCGTGTTCATCCCGGCGGGAGTGTCCCCCGAGCGTGTGTTATGTGTAGAGGCTAAAAAACATACGTTTTCCCGTATGAGCTGCGGCGGGTCAGCGCTCACTGGTGATTACAGATACAGGAGACCTTTCCCTGGTCCTGCGGGTGCCAAGGTCACGGCCGTGCCAAAGGTCATTGCCAAGGTCATTGCCGTGATCTGCAGGGAGAGAGCGAGTCTCGCCGGTGAGCACACGGGCGCTGACGCCACAGCTCCACACAGCGTCTCCCTCCCTCCCCCCCGCCCCCCAGCGTGCGGGTCTGCGGGTTAGGGAGAGCCGTTCTTCAGAGAGGGGATCGTACGCTTAGACCACAAATGCTACCGCGGGAGCCGTTTGAGCTTAAAATCAGGGGGTGGTTTCCTCCCCCAAACCACACGGGAAATGGTTTAAGGAAGCAATTGCCCGTGCGATACAGGATGGGGGGGAGCTGGCCGGCGTGGCTC